>VDFB02252616.1:109040845-109349763 GCA_007258455.2 Sequoia sempervirens | reverse complement strand
AGCTCGATAATGGGTGTTCAGAACAGGGGACATCATCGCTGTAAGTGCATAGAAAATTCTCAGTTCTCAAAGCTAGGAGGGTGAAAATGAATTGGTTTTTACCCCAATTTCTATATATACCTAGGGTTTTCTTCCTAATGGCCACGTCAGCTTCCAATTTCTATCAACCGTACCCATCCTTAACATTTCCAAACTCAATTCTGTCAACTCCACTGCATTTCTGGCTATCCAATGGACTAATTGGGAGCATTTCCAAATTTTCTTGAACTTTTTTGACAATTTGTCAATTTTCCCGAGGGGGCATACCTTCACCTGTTTTACACTGGGGCATTACTAGGGCATATTTCTTATCAATTTTCTTTGACACAAAGTCGAAATGACATTGTATCAAAGAAGGGAAACTGTAGACACCAAAATCTAGTTTAAGCCTGTGACTTCAATATTCTTCATAATTCGTATTCTTAATGGTCATGATTAAATAATCTTAATTATTTAATTAATTCACCTTAACATTAATTCTTCTATTGATTAAATAATCTTAATTATTTAATTAATTCACCTTAACATTAATTCTTCTATTGATTAAATAATCTTAATTATTTAATTAATTCATCTTAACATTCATTCTTCTATTGATTAAATAATCTTAATTATTTAATTAATTCATCTTCTATAAATTCTTCTATTAATTAAATAATCTTAATTATTTAATTAATTCACACTTTTATTTATTCTATTTGATTAATTAAATAAACGCTTCTTATTTAATTATGTTACTAATTAACCTTATCCTTCTTGTCAAATTAAATAAATTCTTATTTAATTTACTATTTATCATACTTCAACTATAATTAAATAAATTCTTTATTTATTTAATTATTCATTTAAATCCCTTCATCACTTAATTAAATAAAATCTTATTTATTTAATTATTCTTCAAATATCAAATCTTGAATTAAATGAATTATTTAATTCATGAATTCTATTTTAACGCATTCCTCTATAATTAGATAATTGTGTGAGTTATCTAAGTATTCACTTTTACTTGACTCAAAGATCTATTTCAAATCACTCCATTAACTCTTGCTTTAATGTCTGAGTTGCGTTCTCGAGTAATCTCTTTGTCAAATCATTCAATCGTTCAGTGCTAACTCAATTGCATGTACATGCATATTAATTAAATATTCTTATTTAATTAAGTAAACCTTGTGTGTGCATTCGAACAAGATTTGCTTTAATCAATCTTCATCTTTGTCATGCAAAGATAATTCTTCTGTTTTTGAATACCAAACTGGAAGATTAAATCATTTATTTAATCTTTAATTCTATTTCTAATTTTTATCACTCATGTCATTACTGACAGTTATCAGAATGCATGTCTATTCAGTCAATCTCAACCGTTTGTTGATCTTTCAATCCTAGCCTATCGTTCGCATAATCAATTTTCTATAAATTGATCTGGTCTTCATCATTCCAATCTCTCTCAAAAACTCGTGAAATCTTATGACTTTTGAGAGCACTTATCTTGAATCTTTGATGTTTTTCTAAATCACTATCTTAGGCTATACTTGCATGAACTTATGAAAAATCTGAGGGCAATTATACTACAACAACAAAATGGAGAAGGGCAATTGAGATGAATCATGGAAATACGTAGCAATTTGGTGAGATTGTTCAGTTTTATTTACGTTTTTGACTTTCCTTTGTTCTTTGTTGCTTAGCATTAGATTGCATTTAGATTCATGTTGCATTTTTTGCTCTTAATCTTGTCTTGTGCATTTTCTAGACGTTACATTTAGAATCATTGGTTTCATTTCTTTTACTAATTCTATTATATTTATAAAGAATTGAACACTAAGTATGAAATAACTTGTTAAACATTTCTAATTTTTAAGGTGTGAAGCCAAAAATGAAGAAAACATAATTGTGTAATTGATCAAATCAATTCTTGAAGTTTAAGGTACATTCTCTTTATCTTTCTATGTTTTTTCTATGCCACCTTGTCAACATAGTTCATATACTACATATTATACCATTCTTAGTGACAAATGCATTGATTGAGGATTTTTATATCAAACGAAACTCATGCATGCATCAATTAAAATTTTAAAAATCACATTTTTTATGCACAACCAAGTGTCACTTGGTCAATCACTAAACATTATATTAATTAAGTATCTCTTAATGAGGTAAACAAAATATGCATGAATCAAGTTTCGCTTGATGTCATAATGAGTCCTTCATTTCACCAAGTGTTACTCAATATCCATGAAGCTCAAGTAATTGTAAGAATTCTTAAGCCTTCATCATGGTCATGTATTCTTTATAGAGCATCAAATGTTGATTGTATTTGAACATCTTGGGATGAAGGCATGCCATGCTTTCCAATACTTTATTGATTTTTTATTATGCATCAAGTGTTGGTCATTATAGAAATTTAGTTACATTCAGTCATGTCTTAAGCCCTCATGCATAATATTAGATCCTTTATTTTTTCTAAGTGTTACTTGAAATGCAAGTGAACATAGTTAACAATTCAATCATACCCTACTCCATAAATTTCCCCTTTTGATTCTTCATTTTTTCTGTATGTCTAATAAATACATTTGCACCATAAATTAGGTAAGTGTTTCAATGATTTATAGTATAACAAGGTCTATTATTTAAGTTAAATAATGGTTTCAACCATATTATTCTCATGGTAGGGTCAACTACCATGACTAGTAAAACCAATATTTAATTTATCATCCCAATCTGTTCAAGTTTTTATGGATATAAATTTTTGCATCCCAAAGTACCCTTTCAAGTTTAATGAATCATTTTTATCCCTCATGTCACAATAGAAAAGTATTCCAAGATACACACATAATAATTTGAGTGAAACATGAATGCAAAAATATCAAGTACCATATATCCTTAATTATTATTAGGACACAACAAGCACAATTAGATAATATTATTCTTTGGTATCCTCATCTTTACATTTACTATAAAATATTACACCTAAAAGGCTACAATAAATGGTTGCAAGCTATCATTCAAAGTATTATATTATAACTTATAAATTTACAACATATTGGGTTAATAATATAAATATTATTATACTTGGTTGCATGCATTAGGTGTCAATTAATAACAATTATTTTCTATCTGCACTAGAGATGCCAAAAATGGAATTAATTGGAAGTATTTTTATTTGCAATAATTTATCTAAATGTAATATTCATTCACATCTATAGAAAATTTGGTAAGAGAATTTACATGATGGAACTAATCTCTATGTATCATTCATGATACATATAGAATTGATCATCATGTCGAGGAAATGACAAAATACTCTAACATTGAATGAGTGCAAGGAACAAAATACTAAGAAAAGAGAAATAATGAGGATTGTTTGTGAAATTGGGAAATTAAACACTATAGAAGAAGACATAGCATCATTGCCAATTGAAGATGAATATGAAAAATCCACTCAAGCTAAGAGAGAAAAGGATTTGGTGGCACAAATTCAATGAATGAAAAACCTTCATAGAATGAGGAAGTTTAATCTTGGAGTTGCAGGCACTCAATAATTCACATATCAAGTTGAAGGCACACCATCTTTTCAATGTAAAGAAGAAGGTACATCATCTATCACATCTAAAGTTTGAGACAAACAATCTTTCACATCTCAAGTTTAAGGTACACCATATTTTTCATCTCAAGTTGAAGGTACATCATCCTTTCCATCTCAAGTTGAAATTATGCAATCTATCTCATCTCAATTCAATATTGAGTAAATTCCTATTTTTGAGGAAGCTTTACCATTGAGAATGTCTCCTATATTTTACATAGAAAGTCTAAGTTTTTGATTGATATTGATGATATTGTTTTGAAGCCAATGGTTGATAAGATTCCTAAGTGTACTTGTCAAAAATATGTCAATAAGATATGGAGATTATGAAGATTCTTTTCATAAGAACTGTGGCAATGGAAATTTTTTCCCTTTTTCACTTGCTTTGGCAATGATTAATGTTAAAATAAACCTAATTTCACCTTGATCTAGTGTTTTAATGTGTTTTGCACATTCACATTGGGTTTAGGGCCCTTTTAAGCTGAATTAACCTAATTTTGCAAAGTGTATTTATTTGCACCTTCACATTAAGTTTTGGGCCCTTGCAAACTAAATGGACTTAATTGTGCCTTATTTAGGGTGTTATAAAGTGTTTTATTACACTTTCACACAATTATATGGTTTTCTTTATTAATTAGGCTTATTTATGCCTTATTTGGCCTTATTTTGCATCCACAAGCCTTAATTAATGTATCTTTCTAAGGATAATACTGACATAAACCAACATCCAATCATAGTTCAAGTGTTTCTAGATTGTATGGCCCAAATTTAGTGATTTGGGACTCATACGCCACCTTGATTGTATGGGTCCCACCTAAGTTTTGGGGCCCTAATCTGGATTTCACATGAATCTAAGCTTTTCTTGAAAAATGTGTCCCATAGCCTAGCCTAATGGGACTCATACGCCACTTTTGGTGTATGAGTCATGTGTGGCTTAAAATTAAATTATATTCAAATTCTTGGAGGGAATTTATTCTCCTAGATTTGATGCTAGCTTGTAGTGTTGTAATTTTGGGAAATTTGACATAAACAAGTATAAATACAAGGTTATTTCACTCATTTTCACCTAAGAATTTCAAGAGAGAATTCCTAATAGCAAGTTTGTGATTACAAGACTTCACAAGAGTATTCAAGGAAATTCAAGAGCATCTTTAAAGCATTCAAAGGAATATTTCTTCACCATTTGTTGTAGCAATTCAGGATCCATCATTATGTCAAAGACATAGTGCATCAAGCATGTTGTTGAGCTAATGTTGTTGATGTAGCATTGAAGATCCATTTGCAAGCATTGTTCCACATCCAATTTGAGATCAAGTTCTACATTCTTCATGGCCACTTCATGTTAGTTTGCAGATTTTTATTCCAAGACATCATCCAAGGTATCATCATTTCATGTTTCATGTCCTTATTTCATTGTTTCATCATTTGGTTTAATTACCTAAACGGGGTTTGACCAAGGCAAACCCCTATTACCTAACAAAACAACACTTTTTCTCTCTCTTTTTGTGATTTTAGGTTTATAGGTTGAAGAAAAAGTAGATTTGAAGCCTTCAAAAGTATCAAGATTGCAAATTTGTAAAAGTTGCAAAAGTTATCGTGTAAAGTTGTCAAGGCTCACGAAAACTCAGATCTAGAGCAAGATATCCAGCCTATCTGCATGAAACCAATGGGAAAAGGCTTATTTGATCCATCTTCAAAGGCTCACAAAGTTTCAGTTCAGAATTTTTCTCTTGGGACACTTCATGACAAAATGGGACTAATACGCCACTTGTGGCATATGAGTCCTAGTATACCTATTTTTTGGTATTTTATGTAGATCCTAATTCAGTAGTTCTAGCTTCCTGTTTCCACCCATAAACTCTGGTTTGGGGCTAAATCACCTAGACTAGCATATGAGTCCTAGTGGGCATCAAATAATAGATTTTTAGGGTTTTGGAGCTTGTTTTGACCTCATCACTCTCTTAGGTGCACTTTTGTACTTTCTTAATCTTTTATTCTGCATTTCAATTTCATTTCATATGTCACTTAGTTAGGTTTTGCATGGTACTTTGTGTATTACATTCATTTCTTATCTTTCCAAGCCCTAGCTTAGTAGTTAACCCCCTTTTAGTCAGTAATCATACCCTAGGACAACCTTTAGCAAATCTCTTTCCCTCATTCCATCCTTGGGTTGAGATCTCTAGGGTTTCCTTGAGTGAAATAAGAGTGTGAAGTAGGAACCCCTTCTGATCCATCTTCTCAAAGGTGGAACACCCTATTTTTGTTGTTTGATTTTTGGAGTGCATCATAGTCCTAGATCTATCTTACATTAACTTTGCATTAGGTTTTGCATTAGTTAATTTGTATCTAGGGTTTCTAAATCTTGCATTAGTGAAAGTGCATATATAGGTTGCATTTTTGCATCTTGGATCATTGAAATTAATTTAGAATTTGCATTTGTACTTAGCCTAGGCATCACTCAAAATAGAAAACATAAAATTTACATAGAATTTTCTAAAAATGGTGCAAAAACCCTAAACTAGAACTCATACTCCCCTCTGGGCGATTTAGTCCCAGTACAGGTGGTTTTGCTTGATTTCTAGGAGTTTTGTAATATGTATTTTTCATTGTTTAAACCTTTGAAAACCCTGACTGGGACTCATACACCCCTCTAGAAGATTGAAACTACCTTTTACAACATTAAAATCCTTGTTTTTGTGCTTCTTAAGCTTGTTGGTAACCTATAGTATCAGTCTGAAAAGTTTCAATAACTTTTGTTTTATGCATCTAGGTCAAAAATATCAATTTAGGTTAGTTATTTTTTAATTCTTCCTAAATCATTTCAATAGCAAAAATCATCATCATCATATCTAAAAATGTTCATATTTCTAAAACTTTGCATAATATGGATAAAAGTACCTTTCACTTTTGCATACACACTGTTTACATTCATAAAGCTTTGCATAAGTTTGATAAAAGTTCTTTTCATTTTTGGATACACACTGTCTGCATTCTTAAAGCTTTGCATGCATTGGATAAAAGTATTTTTCATTTTTGGATATACATTGTTTACATTATTGAAGAATTGCATGAGATGGTTAGAAGTACTTTTCATTCTTGGTCAAACAATGTTAGTATCTTACCTATCTAGGCATGCTAAGAAAAAATTCATATCCCCTCCCTATGTGAATGCTTTAGCGAAAGAGAATACAATCTTGGGAAATCATAACAATCATATTTGTTCTTCCCCTAATATCTCTCCTATTTGTGGAGAAGATATTTTGGTGTTAGAAGAACCAATCAATGAGAGTTTTGAGAGTCCTAGTTGTTTCTCTCCTCCTACCTCTCTTATTAGGCAACCCATTAATGAACAAGAGGATAGAACCATATGTAATCATGATGATCACATAACACAACAAGAGACAACTCAAAATTCAACTAGTCTACATTCGTCTCCCAACACCTTCCCCTCTTATGATAATGTTTTAGAAGATGAAATTGTAAGCGAGGAGGATATATTGGTGTTTGATGATAAAATATTTAAGATCTATGACAACCCTCTTTATGTTTCTTCGCCTACCTATCCTATTTTAGAAGACATTATGGGACAAAGGAATGAAAGTATGGACAATCATGACAATCACATTTGTTCTTCTCCTAGTATCTCAACTAGTTGTGAAGAAGATACTTCGATAACATTAGAAAATCAAATATATGAAAGTCATGAGAATATTAGTTGCCTCTCTTCCCCTAGGGAAAACATTATTGAACAAGAGAATGACATCATTGATAAACAAGAAAATACAAGTATGGATAACTTCCTTGTACTTATGATAAAGGACCATTTTAGAAGAACCAACCTTTGAATGTCATGAACATCTAGTTTGTAGTTCTCCTAAAAAATATCCTACTAGGGAAGATATCATGGTGGAAGAAAATGACAACATTGACAATAATGATAAAGTTTCCTTAGATGAAGATGATGAAGTAACATTAGACTCTCCTTCCCTAAGAGAATTTAATATTATTCAACCTCAACTCATCCTTTACCCGCCTTCACACAAACCACAAACTCAAATCAAACCCGATTTTATCCCTTACCCACCTAAGAATAATGTTTTGCAACAACCAAGTTATAATACCGTTGCTCATACATATAACAAGTTCACTAGAAGAATTTGATAAGTAAATGACTATGTGACTAAAAATTTTAGTCACGTGACTAACACTAGTAGAATGTGGCAAAAAAATGACTAATTTGGTCATCGGGTAAAATCACAACTAAATGACTAAATAAATGACTAATATTAGATAAATAAAAATGACTAAATTAATGACTAAATAAATGACTATTACTCCTCTATTCTTTTTTCTTTCAAATTTGATCATAATCCATAGAGCTTAAGCCCCCCTCATGGGACCCCTACCTAAGTAGGCCATTTGGCTGCCTAGGTTGCTTGGTGCACCAAAAATACCTATTACGTGGAAGGAATTGCCTCTCAGTGCAGTCTTAAGGCATTCACATATTTTATAAAAAAATTTAACATTTACATTCTTTAACTTTCATTCCTCATTATGGTAATGAATCATTAATGTTTTTAACTATGATTTGAAGCCAATTTGATTTTCTTCTTGTGTTAGCATGTCAAATGTATCAAAGAGAAATTGTGGTCAATTTCACTAATAAAATATGATTGAAACAATCTAATTGCATTTTGAGGGCTATCTTGCAAACACTTTCATTTAAATAATACATATATATTATCAATTATTTCAATCCATTTGAATGAATCACTTAAGGAATCAATAATCAATAGTGTTATTCCCATAGTCCAACATGATGGGGTCAAAGAGGAAGCATTTTAGGGAGCCCTAAGTTCACCACACCTAAGCCCAAGAGCGTGAAGTATGTTAGGGAGCCCTAATTTATATTTGTTTAAATTTATTTCATTCCATTATTTAGCACTTATTATTAATTGTTTAAGCTAGCCACATGCAACTAGAATTTGTAGCACATCCATGCACAAACACACACTCTCTAACATATTAACATACATATAATTTTCTATAGGTGCAATCCTTGAACCTCCTTTAGGTGCAAGTGTTAGTATATTATATTCCTCTCTCTATATAGAATTGTCTCCCCCTCGATCTCTCTTTCTTTTTCCTAATCTCTCCAAAGATCAGTTAAACTGTCAATTTTTTATATATTAATATAATTTGTTCTATATAAGAATATATTAATTATTAATTATAATAATTTTAATTTTAATTTAATATTTTTTATTATAGAATACAATATATAATAATAATATAACCCTATAATAATAATATAACCTATATATACTATTAAATATAATAATAAATATAATTATATTATATATAATTTAATCTTATTACTATTATATTAAATATATATAATATATTAATTATATTTTATATTATATATATTATATTAATTTTTTATGATTAAACAAATCTTAAATGTTCATCATTTTTTGTCATTTTTTTGGTTGCTTTTCACCATTTTGTGCTACTTTTCCCACCACTATTGGTTCTCAGTCCTCCAAACTCTTCCTCGCTAGTATTGACCTTTCACTTCTCCAATTTAGCAAGTTGTAGCCCGGAAATAAGGTTTAGAGCGATGGTTTTAGAGTATGTTTATTAAAATGAAAATTACCGCCAAGTTCCTAATAATGTGCACATTTAGGTTTTGACATTACGACATCTTTTACCCTACAAAGATTGGCGCACATTTCTTTTACAGATGTCCATACCTTGTTCCAAAGCTCGTATTTTCACCTAGGGAGGATGCTTGCAAAGGTAGAGTATATGTTGGAACAAGTGGTGAATGGCCTTTTCTGTTTGGTGCAAACAGCCTAAAAGCAGGTTTTGACATTCATGTTTTACCAAACATTGATGTTGAATCTTTGGAAAAATGAATTGTAGAAGAATGGGCACCTGCTTCATGCAATATGACATTTTAGGTTTGAAGATCACTATTGAATATTTCCTTCACTCTTTATTGTGTTATATGTCCAAGTTTGATGTATTTTTATGTTTAGTTTTGAGATAAAGTTCTATCAGTGAGGTTTTGATCAATTTGTTGTTAAGTTGAGACGAGTTTGCTGCAAGATATGATTTTATAAAACTATGGAAAACCAAATCAATATGAATCTCAAGTAAGATACTAAGAAGGGATAATCAAATACATGGTTTGTCAAATGCAAAAAAAAATGTCTCTCTACATTTAATCAGGGATATTCAAGTGGTTAATCAAATAGGTTAACTTAAAAGTACAAGCCTCTTGAGTTCATGGTAAAAGGACGAGAAATTTTCCCAAAATATTTTTTAAATAATTCAGGTGGTGCAAAATAATTGATAGTTCTTTAACCTTGCAGGACAGAGGTGGCTTGATACTAATTAACAATCATACCTCTCTTGAGTATATACATTATTTGAATGGGCACTTGATGCTGGAGCTTTTTATTGTTCACTCAAATCTAGGTATGAAAATTGGTGTTATTTACTATTAGGCATGCTTGCAGATATTTTTAATCATATTCTAATGGATGAATCAATCAAATCAAAGCTATCTACATAGATTTTCTTGGATCCTTGTTCCAAAGCGACAGGTAGGCAAAATATTGAAAAAAGTTGCAGATTTTGGCTTCACACCTGCCAATACAATATCCATACAATATCTACATTATGTGTTGAATTACAGAATATGTTCTGCATACCCATATAATATCTTTCCCCAACCCATCCCTCTCCTCCAACAACCCCTCACTTCTAATAAACAAATAGCCCGTACTCTAAAATGGACAAACCCTATTCATTACCTACAACAATTACATTTCCCAAAAATGGAAGACACAACAAAAATCCTATTTTAGAACTAACAAGAAAGTGGGAAATATTTAACATTAATTTGTGTATCATACATCAAGAAGGAATTCCAAAAGGAACAATTTTAGTCTGATTCATGTAACCCTGCTCAAGATAAATCTATCAATTTTCTCTTCATTGATATAATAAATGTTGCATTTCTCTACTCCTAAATTTAAAATATAACTGTAGATTATCAAGCCTTCAAAATACTAAAAAAGTGGTTATCTTTTTCTAAGTGATGAACCTTATAGAAGGTATATTGTTGATTCTACTTACTACTCACTCTTCTTAGCTACATATAATCTCTAAACCATAGGAATCTATCTCAATCATACCAAGTTTGATAATGAATTAATCATTATCCATCAATAAATTCCCATAATGGACATCTGGACCTTCTCATTCTAGAGGAGGGTTAATATTTTAGGTTGTTTCTTGCTTCTAAAGGTTACAGGTTGTTGCTAAAATGTAAATCTAAACTAAAAACATATTGAAGAAGCCACATTGCCCTTTTCTCAGTTTTCCAATTACTGTTGATTTAGTATGCAGATATATTATAGCTATTGGATCCCAACTCTAATATGATCTCCATGGCCTATGCTACCCCAGAAAGAATACTATATAGTTAAAAAGAGGAAATTATAGATAAATGGTGGGATAGCCCCAATTATTTAATTGATAATTCAATTTGAATTGGAAGGATTTGGGTTGGAATTCTAACTTGGGCACTAAATTTAGGCCTGCTTCTTTCTTCCAACAGGATATGGGATTCCCTAAAGTATTGATTTTACTTATTGAAGTATAAAATATTGATAGAATTATGAACTTATAATTTATTTTTTATATTGGTTATGGTTTAGGTACTGGAAAGGAAAATCTTGACTACTTACTACAATAGATGTGGATCAAAAGTCATCCTCTTATTCTAAGGTAATACATTGTTTTCCTATAACTCATCTAGGTGATGATTTACATCACTCTGAATGGAATGCATGCAACTCTTGCCATGGGGATCCTTCTGCTCAAAGGAGTTACCTCATCTTACCATCACTATTGCAAGTGGCTTTTGATGGATTATAGTGCAATTCATGTTCCCACAAACGTTCTTGTGTGAACTTGTGAAGAGCCTATAAAAGGATTTGTTGAAACATTTAAGAAATGGAATTCCCCTTTTTGATTTCTTATTGTTTTGATTATACCTTAGAAAGGTTATGCAGCAATTTTCTTTGAGAATCTAATTGCTATTTTTTTGGTTTTCAGTTCACGTATGAACCTAGTTTCAATGATACAAAATATTCCTTTACATGCATAATACAAAAACTGTAGTCTTCTGAATTTCTGAATAACATGAAACTTCATGTGAAGGTCCTCTTGTATCTATATTGTTGATACAGGAGACAATCCAAGGGAACTAGTCCTTCACAAAGCCATTGAGTTAGAGACTATCTTGGATAAAAAAAAATTGGCTTTTCCTCATAATGCTCACTACCTTGCATCTAGAGACATTTTTATCTCATGTATGGGTAACAAAGATGACAATGTAGAAGGTGTCAATTTCTTGCTTTTGGATTCACATTTCAATGTGAAAGGAAGGTATTATATACAGTGTTAGAATTATACATATCACAAACATATATGCATTGCAATTCATTCTAAATTTAGGACTAATCACAATTCCAATATAGTTTTCAATTTTTGAAGTACTTTATATGACATATGGAGTACATGAAATTGATTTTAGGTATGCTCTTCTTGGCATCAATATTTGTTATTTCCATTTCTCAGGATATTTTATTTTATATTTGAAAAAATAATGCATCATAAAAAATTAGGAATTATATAGTACAAGTGGAAGCAAAAATTCTCTAGATACATTTCCTAACATCACTTGGACATTAGCATCTAGTAGTATTTGAGAAACTTGAATCTAACCAAAAAAGAAAATATGAATTTTGGTAAGCCAATTCAATACAAAAGGAAATAACTTACATAGTATACAAATTGGAAATGGAATACAAGAGTATAAATAAGAGTTACTAGAAAACATGGAACTATTTTTACAATTTTAGAATATAAAAATACAAATTTGACATTTTTATGACATGTAATTATGATGTTCAATTCAAAAACCTGTAAATAGGTAGACTGATTTAGGATTGAATGATTGTGTGTAGCAGTTGTAACTTGTACCATGTGCCAACTTGAGTCCTTTACAAGGTAGTCGATGGAAATGAGATAGAAAACATGTAGATCTTGATGTTGCCAACTAGTTATTTTTCCATATTGTATCCTTCAAAACAAAGAAACCTTCTGACTAGATGAAAAATTGAAAAGATAGTTGAAAGATAGTGTTTTTGGAGTTACTAAGTAGTAACATTTATCAATCAATGAAATAGTCGATGTTAGCAAGAAAATTAGGTCATAGACCAAAGTTATGATCCTAGAATTCTTAAGAGTTGTATTTATACCTCAATGATAGAAATAATAGAATAGTCAGAGGTTATGTGCCACAAAATATTATAATGTGGCACTTAAGAAGAATCAGATAAACATTAGATAGCAATAAAATATCAATTTGAATTATCACCAATAATCAATGTTGCAGGGAGATGCATTTTTGATCCCCTAGGACATCTCTTGGGGAATGGGACATGTTTCTCATATGGGAAACACATGTGGAGACATCCCTGCTTGCAAGAAACATCCCACCCATGTTTCCTCAAGTTCTTGGATTAAAAATAAAATAAAAAAACTCTACATCATGTGATGCAGGGGTGATTTAATAACTAAAACTAGCAGTTTTACTGATTCATGAGTATTTTTTGGCTTTAGAGTGGTTTTAATGATTTAAAATGTTGTTTTGACTTTGTTTAGAGTGGTTTTGGTGAGTAGAATCCCATGGTTTCAAGGAGGGGTGGTTTTGGTTCAAAGCTTCACCACTTGAACAAGTTGTGTATCATGAATTCTAATTAAACAAGATGGCTTATTCTGACTCTAAATCCCTTAATTTGGAAAATATTCTAATAAAAAAAATGGTATCTCCAAGCACCCCCGTCTCCTACTTTTCAAAAATAGGCATAATTGAAGTCCATTATCACTTCTAGTGTTACTTATTAGTAGCAGATCGTGGCAGTATATTGTTATAAATTGTGAGATATCGGATCCCATGGTACTGGCCACATTTTTGATGAAAAAATCTTGAGGTTTCTAGCAAAAATGTGTTATCTTGCATTTTACTGATTTAGTTTGATATTTCCTTTCCCTTATTCCTACATATTCACAAATCTTCTGTGTTTTTCCATTTTAATCCAACTTTCTGAAGATAAGAGGCAAGGACCTGCACTTTTTCCTTGCATTTAATGTTTTTTGGGAATTGTTTCTTTCAATAAGGGTTTGATTTGAGGGAATTAATCCAAGTATTTCAAATTTTGAAAGATTCTAGTTTCTTTTATTTTAATTTTTTATTAAAAATGAGAATTGTTATATGCATGCTTTATAACTAATAATGAAGTTTGCTAGATGTCACTTTACATACAACTGTTGTAAGAACTAAGAAGTGTGTCAGACCTACTTCATTGATGAATTCTAGCTTATGTAATTTTGATTCTCATTGACTGCTCTTTGTCATTTGTGAATATCAGGATACAACCTTTCTTTCTTTTTCACTGATTGTTATGCTTTGGGAAATGAAAGTTTAAAGAAGTTGTGTGGTTTACTTTCATAACTTTGTTCCTCACCATAAATTGTTTTCAAATTTTAATTGATTAAAGTTCATTCTTGTTTGAAACACTCATTAATATATCCCTTAAGATAATGCTATGTGCTTGATATATCTTTTTGATAGTGCTTTATTTTGTGGGTTTTAGACAAGAATCGTTATGATTCATTCTTTTGAATCTTGATAATGTAATTGATTTTGTCATCTGTGTACATCTGGATAATAACTTCATTTTTATATCAATATATATGCCCTTGTCAACAACAATTCATAGAGGTTATACTGTTATATTGTTTTATCTGATAACACTATGCTAAAAGTATGAAGCCATAGATTTGTTTTGAACATTTTTCATAATCAAAGTAGATTCTTGTCGAAAAATGTATTTTCACATCCTTTTAATATTCCCTTGTCTTACTTGATAGTCACCTATGAGGGAGTCCATGCCTTATTGTGTAGGATTTGAAAGAAACATCGTCATGACTTAATCCTTTTCTTGACTGATAATGTCTTTCCTTTCAAGCTCACATGATATTTGTCTATATCTATACTTCAAAATAAAATGCTTGATGCCATAGCCTAAAGGTGAACTAATTTTTGCAATGGAAAATACATATAGAAACTGAAGTCATAATATTATTATCTTTGGAGGACTTATGTAAATGCTTCACAATCTATTAGTTTAATGCCATCCATGAGTTCATTTAATTTGCATATGTATAATCTATGTAGATTTGCGTGGGCATTGAGGTTGGTTGGTTTCTGAACTGCTTTGATAGAGTCACTTGTTTAATGTACTTCAACCCATTTAGAGCATTTTGGTTTTTGTATTCATTGTAACTGATGATGTTCTTGTTTCCTCTATAGAGAGAATTTTTCCTTCTAATATTGAGAATCTGCTTCATATTCCAAGGTGCTGATCTCACTGGTGCCAACTTATCAGGTGCTAATCTTGAAGGAGCAAATTTGAAGGTATGAGATATGACAAAAAAGCTATAATTTTTTGTATATCTTGTATTAATGATTAATTGATATGCTAAGTTGTTGGTTCTGGTATGGGATTAGGTATTCATACAGGGTTTAGGTATGCTAGTACAATACTTTTTTTTCTTGGGTACAGTATGGCTGGGTACAATTGTATTATATATATCATACATAATTGAAAATTTATTTGATATATCATATAATAATAATAATGTTTGAATCTATGATAGTATGATACTTCATTATTGATCAATGTTAGTGATAAAGATAATATTAACTATCAATTGATAGTTCAAAATTTTAATATTATGTCATATATGTTCAAGGCTCCAAAGTTAAGATTCAAATGAAAATCATTCTAGTTACAAAATGTGAAAATAATATAGTAGAATATTTGTATTTTGGTTTTCAATATTCTATCAAAAGCATCTAGATTAAAGTAATCACTTGGTTCAACATGATTTGAAACACAAGCTAATGTAGTGCCACTTCCACTAGGTACATTATGTGTAGGAACCTCATCATCTTCTGCACTTTGACAAACTCTACAATATATGCATCCAAGTTGGCACATTGAGGGGTTATATCCCAATTTTTTGTTGCCCTTTCATTGTAGTCATCTTCCTTATGTGATAGGAGATGCAAGTTGGAATGGATATAGATAAAGTCTTCTAATTTTTTGCAGCCAACCAATTATGCTTGATTGAGTGGATAAAGGAGCATATACTTCAATTATGCTCAACTGAAGAAATTGCAACCCCTTGAAATTGGAGAGAAATTCAATACAATTTAAAGATAAAAAATACAAATTAATGGTAAGTACTAAGAATGTAAAAAAATAAAAAATTCTTTACTTGTGATAGAATTTTGTTTGCAAAAGGCTAGAGGAACAAATAATATTGTCCATGGAGATACCACCATGTATGAGAATATTCCTTGTATTGGTATTGAAGAGCACAAATACTACGATCTCATCTTGAGATGAACTTTCCAAACTCTTTCTTAACATTATCCACCACTTTTAGATTTGAGAAGATTCTTCAAAATGCTACCTTATTTCCATTAGCAACTTCACTATCTCTATATGGTGCGGTTCTCCTTGGAAAAAAGGTATCTTTGTGCTATAATATTTAGGGGATAATGCATATGCAAGGAGATGAAAGGGTGTGTTCATCTTTTTGGAATAATCATGAATGACTTTTTCCACACATTGGAAAAATATTTCTTCGGGGTCATTCTCCTTCTATGCTATTATGACCTTTATTTTTTCTATCGTGGAATTGAGGACATCATAAATTTCTCCCAATCATGGTCAATCTATATCTAAAAAATTGATCATATGCATTATAGGTTTGATGAAACTCAAGATAGTCCACATGAGGGCACCGATTATCATTTAGGATCAATGACTTGACCTTTTGGGCCCTCTTTGAATTTGATTGCTTTCAAATAATCCTTTGGTGACTAATGATCATGGTGCCCAATACCTCTTGCATCTTCAAAATTCATTGCAAAATGATTATGTGATGCAAATTGGGTCTTAGGAATCTAATGTGTAAAAATAAGTAAATAATTATGAAAAATTAAATTTAAAATAAATTTTATTTACCTTCAACAACTCCAACTTTGAGAAAATTCTAAAGATTCCTTGTGACATATGATGGTTTGTCACAAACATTTGAATCTCCTCACCCTTAGTGTATTTAGTTTTCACCCACTCTATTTGAGTACCAATCCATTGCATCACCAAGTTAAGGGAATGTATGGTACATGGTGTCCAAAAGATGTGTACCTTTACGAAAGCACTTGTTGCCCTACAATTTTTCACATTGTTTGTAAAAACTTGGACAATGTTATGAACACCCACCATCTCTATGGACTTTGTTATGGCGTAAAATTGCACCCTAGTGCAATTTCCCATAACACCACCCCTACTTTAGCTTTATAAATTGATAATGATAAATCCCACATCCTAGGCATTCATTCCCGTCTGTACCTTATCATTTTTTGTTAGTGCGATAATTTTGACTAGAAGTTGAATGAAAACTGAGAGCAACTAAAATCCTTCCTAAGAAAAGTTCCCTTTCCACTATAACTGTTAGTTCTAGTGTCTCCTTGTTCATTTTTATCTGGCATCTCCTCATTTTTCATTTCTTGATAGAGAGCTTCTAAAAGATGTGCAAGATGTTCTTCAATCTCAACAATCAATGTTGAGATAAAATGGAATCATTTCTCTTGCAAATAAGGTGCTAAATCATTTATCCTTGAAGGATATTTATGTGCATGAAGAAAACTTAGGAGGTCTTCCAGAATATTATTGGACTCCTCATCTATGGTATCTTTTATTTGACTCACCTTAGTTCCAAAATAAGCATTAAGACCAAACCAGTCTTCATCATTTGTCATCATAAATCTAAAACTCAACCTAGATAAATTGACACTATTTAGGTCCCTTCTCTTGATAAGCTAGCCCTCACTAGTAGTTAATTTGTGCAAATGGGTTTCAACATCTTTGTAACTTGCCAGAGATGTAACTATGGCTTCAAGGCATTTACCAAACTTAACTCTCTCACGTAGATCTACAAATCCATCAACTATTATTTGTTTCATCCTACTAAAAAATAGGCTTTCAAAAAGTTCATCCCACAGACTCTTTGAGTGCTTGAAAACAATCTCACACATGCATTGTCATGGAAACTCAACATTTGAACCAAAAACCATTTTTAGCCACTCCAAGCTCCCTTCAAATGCATCCAGATTGTCCAATGTTTCTTTGATCAATGTCTCATTCTCTGCAAGTTCCTTGCCACTTTTCAAAAGATCAAGCAAATACTTTCCCCCAAGCCTATCTACAGAGAGAATATCATCTGCACATGTCTTAAGCCATGCTAAGGAAGACTCTAATATAAATTCACTCAGCAAAATCATCATGGTATCTTGTAGCTTCTCTCTATGATATTTCCACAACTACACCTCATTGTCTAGGTTTAGAATCCCACCAAACAATTGTGATCTAGGTGGCCTACCAACACAGTCTTATAATAAAGAGGAAAATCATTTAGAACCTCCAAGAAGAGTTCCCCAGCCTGACATAGCATTACCTATATGACTCTTACCACATTACATAAAATGGAACTGACTTCCCCCACCTTATCAGTATATCGGTGGAGCTATGAGGGGAGTTCCCCCAATGTAGTAATGTTAGGCCGATAGTGTTCTACCCTCGAATATAATATTATTCCAGTTCATCCAAAGTTGTCCCTATTTAAGATGATGGAAATGGCTCACATCTCTCAGAACAATTTCTCTTGCAACAATGTTAGAGATGAATTTAGATGTAGTGTGGCAATCAAAACATACTTGAAGGTTCTTATCTTAACAACTCTAATAGTTGTACCAGGGGCCATGTTTAACAAACCAAATGAAATTACTAACTTTTCACTATGGTGGTAGATAAATGATTCTTTATACCCTGCTGCCTTCATTTTCCAAGCTAATTTCTCCTAATTTTCATAGCTTTGCCATGTTTTTGGATGAGATCTATCTCCTACATCCTTCAATCCAACTACATCTAGGTATCTTTTTAATTCCTCTATCTTTCATCAATCTCTTTACTATTTGAACCTTGTACATATGTTTTAGAGAACATAAGTTGCAAAATTTTTAGGATCCAACTAAAAAAGTAGTGTTGCTAGAAATACTCAGCCTATATTAATATATGATCCACATGTACCACATATTTAACTAGCATCTTAGTAATAAGGGTTATCAGATGGTAGGTGGATCTGTCAAGCTGTGGAGCTGGAGTATTGCAGTTGAGAATGTACTCTCGCAACTAACATTATTTTTCATTTGAGAATGTGCTTGGAGAAGTAGAAGACTGTGATTATTTTTCTTAAGTACTTATTTAAAATATTCTCCATACAACCTTTCTCTTATAGATGTGCTCTGTAAGCCTCAAAATCTCAATGGTAGATGGATTAGAGGTTGCTAGACCAATATATTAGTTTTTATGCCATTCATTGCTTGGTATCCTTCACTCTAGTAATATTGGAGGAAACCCTCGGTCTAGGTTTCTTAAGTTGTGGACTTATGACACTTGAGAACATACTGAAGAAGTGCAAAACTATTAGTTTTTTTTATCAAGCACTGAATTAGTGGTTACCTGGAAAGCACGTTTATGATGATATACTCTAGAAGTCCCTAAGATAAATTTTTCTCCTTTGGATGTTTCCTCAAGGAAGACCAATATAATTGATGTAATGCTTTTCCCTGTTGGCAATTCTCCATCAGTATTACTATAGGATTTGTGGGAAGTTGGATTTGTTATGTTGGACTTGTGGCATTGTATTTGAGAGCATATCATAGATCTCCCCTTCAACCCAATAGATGATAGTTATACTATCAATCTCTCTTCTTTTTTATATTGGGTCCAGTAAGGCTGGTATACTAATTTTTATAACTTTCCTCATTGATTATTCTCCACTTATACTGGATGACACCTTTGGGAGGTGGATCTGCCAAATTGTGTACTTATGGTTATGTGTTTGGGAACATACTAAAGAAGCAAAAGATTGATAAATTCTCCTACATAATCAATTAGGAGTGTGCTTTAGAGTCCTTTTCTAGCAATTTTTCATCTTTTGTTTATTGGCTTGTGGAAGAAAAATATGCTAGTTATTTAATAGTTTTCTTTTTCTTCTTGGGTATCCTTGACTAGAAATATATGAGGAAGCATTTGGAACATTTGGAATAATTTTAATAAAACCCCACTTTGTGCTTTTATCTTAACATTTTCTAGTTTATATTTATTCCAACATTTTATTAAAATCTTCTCTGACAAATATTCATCACACTTTAATGAAATAAAACCTTGCTTCATACTCCTACCACAATTTTCTTGTTTCCCTATTAGAGAGACTCAATCTTAACTCTCATTGAAACTTAATTGTCTCACTAATATACTTTGTCAGGCTATCGATGGGACTCGTGTTTCACTTCTACCAATGATCAATCCTCTCACTGATGAATTTAAGTGATGTCAAGCTATCGGTGGCACTTCAACATTACTCCCACTGATATTGGAGAGTTTCTCCGATGCTTCATTCACTCGATGAGATTTAGGTTTTTCTTTCATGTTCTTTTTGCAAGATTTCTCTTCTCATGTTTTAGATAGTGCTACCCTATTAACATTTAAATATACCTTATCTCTCATTTGCGAGCTTATTGTTTCACGTTTCAATGAGAATTTTGAAAATAAGCTTCCATGTGTTGTTTAATGCATTTCTTTTCCTGGCTTTCTTGAATTATCACTCTAATAAGATGCCACACTGTCAGCCTAAAAATCCCTACATTGTTTGTTGCGAAATAGCCTAATATTTGTTTCTCATTATGTTGCAGGCTAAAATTTGAATATCTCATCCATGGATTCAATCAAAATTTGAGGGAATTTGAGACCAAAAATGGATTATTCCTTATTCATCCTTAAAATGTGTGGCTCTAGGATACTCACGAAGTCATTTCACACAAAGTTTCTTGCTCTCTCAAAATTCCATTGAGTAACCTCTCCTTGGATTTGAAAAATATGGGGAATTCCAATATCATTTACTTTCAGGAAAGAATATGGAGGAATCAAAGACCAGTGTGCATAGTTAACTCTCCTTCCTATCAAAATTTGTGGCTTTCAATGCTATTGTCAAGCATATTTGAAAATGGGATGGATTAGTCCCTTGTGGTATTCATTTTCATGATCCTTTTCATCCACTCTAAGTGATATCAAAAGAAGTTCTACTAAAGCAACAATATAAGCTTTCCCAAATCAATTTTCTAATTATCTTCCATCTTGAGACAGGGGGTAAAGTAATTTTAAAACACTTATCTAGAGTTATTTTTCCTCTCTATTCATACATATGCTATAAGGCCATTGCTAAACTTTTTGTATAGCTTTCTAGTAATGTTTAGAAAATTCCTTGATGTCCAAATGATCATCTGATTATCTTCATTGATTTCAAAAGTATGTATACTGAGATCCAACTCTTTCCTTACAAAAGCAATTATCAACGGCTAGTTGGAATTTCAAGAGGTATTTCCATTTCTAATTTCAAAGATGTGAAAACATGGCCCTAAACTCTATGATTTCTGTGTCATCATTCATTGCCAAAAGCAATTTTGGAGCTTATCATACCAATTACTATTGGACTGGTGAAATTTGTATATTGTAAGGGTTTGTATTCTGGAATTTGGAAATCACTCGTGCCATTTGAAGGATAAGCTTATACTAGAGAGAGCCATAAAGGACAATCACCAACATAATTTTCTATTAATATTCCAAAGGAGTGTTCAAAAGATCTGTGTAACATTGGTGGCATGTCTAATCTCTAAGCTTGAGAGAAAGGAACATCACAGTCTAGGAAACATTTTTTGATATGGTTTGTATTCCAATATGGAAAATTTTCTTTTTACCAGTACCCCCTCATACAAGGTGTCATAAGTTAGGCAGCTTGCTCCGCAAGGTCATGGGATCCTTATCTTTAGCTTCTTAAGAAAAACATTCAACTTCATTATTTCTTTCAATTTAGTCCTTGTCATGTATGGATTGATTACTCAATATTGAGATGGAAAACATGTATGATAAGTGTAACAATATAGTATCATTTCCAATGTTGACAACTACAATGTGAGAAGTTGATAGAAGTTTAGACACCTTTGTCTCCTCTAGTTATGAAAAAAAAATTGAAATGCATCTTGAACTGGAGAGGGTAGTCATCAAAATTTTGCTTCCTGACACTTTGCACTATGACAAAATGAGTCAAGTGGCCTCCAAGATCAATGAGTCATATTGTTTGATATGTTGTTTGATGAGTTTATTTAGCTTAAGTGGTCTGCCTAAGACAGATGGTTTAGGCACCTTTTCACTGATGTTGTACCTTATATGTTGGTATTCCTTTCAATCCCATTGGTTACTTCTGATCAACTAAGGACATTTATATTTCAATTTTAAATAAAATTTCAATATTGAACTTCAAAATTTAGACAATTTCCATCTACACTACATGTAAATGGAGCCACCCTTTTAACACATTTATTTGATTATTCTTTCATCTCCTTTCACATTTGAGTATACTAACTTATTTTGAAAAACAAATTGATTTTAGTGTTCTATCCCATGGCTCAGTTCTTGTTTTTGTGTTGAAAAAAAATCAAACACTAAGCTTTAGTGTCATGTTGGATTGTCAAAAAGCTACAATGTGAAAATAGCTTCTTTAGAGTCTTCATTCTATTTTATCTCTGCAACTTTGTTCTTTCCAAATTTATTTTTACATACTAATAGTGACCATGAAAAAATTATTGCAGGAGTGGGAGGTTATTCTTACCTATATGAGCCACTTTGGTGGGTAGGCATGATTACTAGTAAGTGCTTATTACTTATTAAATCAGGTTTAGGTGACAACTGGAGAATATTAATGTTTGACAATTGACATAGATTACTTGCATTCAAACTATTAATTTCCTTATTTACAATCTTTTTTGAGATTATAGTTGTATGGCTAGAGAGTTTATATATTCATTGTTGGTTATTATTATTACCGTATTATTACGTGTTTTCCCCTTTCAGACTATATTTCTTGCCATATTTTTACCTTATATGGTGCACACTTTTCTTTCATCATTCTTTTTTACATTGATATTTTTCTGTTTAGGCTTTCTAGTAGTATTTAAAGAATATATATAGTTATTTCCTCAAACTCTTTATCATACTCAGGTCAAATTGATATCTAATTCTCAATATTTGTATGTTTCCCCATTTTAGGTTGAAAGCCTCTATAATCATGTCATGACATGTTGCATGAGATTGATGTAATTACTTTTTCTTTTCTTTCCAAAATTATAGATAATGTGGCAAAGGTTGTGGAATCTGGCTTTACACCTACCAATTGTATTTTCTTGAAAGTTTCTAAAGCCTTTTCAACAAATCCATTTTGTGCATATCCTGCAATATTGCAATGCATAGACCACATTTCTTATAGGGATACTGTCATGTATTGTCTATGCATTGATGGATATTCATATCTTGTTTCAAAGCTCCCATTTTGGCACAGGCAGGGAGGATGTTGGCAAAGGTTGTGGAATTTGGATTTACACCTATGAATTGTATTCGCTTGGAAGTTTTTAAAGCCTTTCCACCAAATTAATTTTGTGCATATCTATTGTAGATGTCCTTAAGCTATATGACAAAGGTGTATATACAATTTGAGATCAATTGATAAGCTGAGACATGTAATGTCAATTTGATTTACATTTTACTTAAGATATAATTTCATTGTGTTGCTGAATTTCATAGTTCAATAATTGGGATTCTCAATGATCTTGTATACCCAAAGTGTATGTCATAGAAAGAAATGAGGTAGTCATGTTGATAAGTTTGACAATTTGAATGATCTTGAGTTGATAAGTACATAATGATAAATTTTGACAAATAATATAATTTCTTGTTGCATTTATCACATAAACAAAGGCTTCTTTTGATTGTAGCAAAGGATGTAGAGAGTGAAGCATTGGCTACTTTGATCTTTGAAATTGATGATTTTTTTACTAAATTGATAATGTTTGAAGTTTCTTTTTCTTTCTTAGATGTTGAGTATAATTAATAAGTTTAATGTTGTGTTGCAACTTGCAAGTGAGTATGTTGATATGATAAAGGCTAGTGTTGATATGATAAAGGCTAGCATTGTCGATCCTCTAAAAGTTATTAGAATTACATTAGTTGATGCAGAAAGGTAAAACTATTTATATTTATTATAATTAGTGGAACTTGCATTTACAATATCTGATAAAAATCTACTTCTAAATATGTTTTTGTTGGATGTTCATATCCTCATCCAAAGGTCCAATTCACACATAGGCAAGGACACTTTCAAGCATATCAATTACAAATTTACAATCAATAATCAAGCTATTGATTAGTTGTTCAAGAATAAGGTAGTTGTATATCACTAATTGAATATTGTCTATTTGTTTATTGTCTTGCATTAATTCATCTTTTTAAAAAATTTAAGAGAACTAGGAAACATTATATCTAGCACCTAATTTTAGGGTGCCATAGTTGGAAAAGGAAAAGAAAATGTTTGAATTTTAATTACCCTCTATATTATTTGAATTTTTCTAAGTTTTTGATGTGCAAATTTTGAAACCTTATTTTTCAGGTTGCAACTCCAAATTGGAGAAGTGAAAGGTGAATACCAGCGAGGAAGAGTTTGGAGGAGTTGAAACTAATAGCGGTGGGAAAGCTGTGGATTTGCAAGGGGATTAAATGGGTCGAGCCCCTATAGGAGGTCACTACCCTTCCAAAAGGACTGCAGTTAAGGAAGGGGGAGACACTATAAGTATATGAAAATAGGAGTATTCTATTTATATAGTTTTTGTAAGTTGTACAATTTCACTAAGACATTGAATGTAACCAATGAGATTTTAATTTGCTAATGAGGCTTAATGAAGTAAATTTTTAGAGTGGTTTTTGCTCCACTCATAAATATTGTGTTATGACTCCTCTTGATTTGTAATTTGTTTGTGTTTATGTTTGATCAATCATATTTGTTCAAGCATTTTAGTCTTCATTTCATGGTGCTTCTTCAACATTTGAATATCTATGATACTTGAAGTTTATATGCATAAATTTATAAGGATTAATTAAGTTAGATTTGATTTGTAATGACTAAATATATGACTAAAGTAATGACTAAATTAATGACTAAATACATGACTAAATATATGTCTAAATATATGACTAAATTAATGACTAAATATATAACTAAATATATGACTAAATTAATGACTAAATATATGACTAAAGTAATAACTAAATTAATAAATAAATATATGACTAAAGTAATAACTAAATATATGACTAAAGTAATGATTAAATTAATGACTAAATATATGACTAAATATATGACTAAAGAAATGACTAAATATATGACTAAATATATGACTAAATTAATGACTAAATAAATGATTACCATGACTAAATAAATGACTAGTTAACAACAATCAAGGACTAAATAAATGACTAGTTAACAACAATCAAAGACTAAATATATGACTAAATTAATGACTAAATATATGACTAAATAAATCACTACCATGACTAAATAAATGACTAAATCAATGACCAAATCAATGACTAAAAATAAATGACTAAAATAGTTTAGTCATAAATTTGGTTGTGTTATAAATGACTACAAATAAACTACTAATAGTCACGTGACTAAAATTAGTCATTTATATGCAATTTTTAGTAGTTTATCTAGTCATATATTGTTATTTGTGTACTAGTGCAAAACTTATTGCACCATCTGTTGTAAGAAAACATATATTTTTTCAATCATAAGAAACAAAATTTTAAGGCCGACTTCCTTACATTCTTGATGCATAGGAAACAAAAAAATTTCACAAGCAAATAATTGATAGGGGACAGTGTGTTTTCCAACACTGCAAATAATGTGAGCATTTTTTTTGTTGCAATCAAATGAAGATAGTGAAATGCCATTTTTACTATTACAAATAGAATTTAATACCATTATTCATTTGAAAGTATCCATTGAGAAAAATAGTTTCCCACATATATACATACAAAACATTTATTGCTATACTCTATTGAATACCATTGACGGTTATATTAAAATTTTTTGAGCTCAAATGATTTAAATTTCAACCTTTTTCTTTCATTTATAAGCAAGCTACCATAAACAATGAGACTTTAGGTGGCATTTACTACCGGTATATTTCATATTAACATAAATAGAATCCACATTTTAAACACACAACCAAACGATGCATCCGTGGTTGACTGTAATATGTAAAAAATTTGTAAGTGTTACAGATAGTTAAAGTTTCAAATATTTTTGCATCGTTTGTTGTAAGCAAGCATATATTTTTTCAATCATAAGAGGAATTTAAAACACAATTTTTAGTCTACCTTTAACACTTGTGATAGATTTTGAAGGTTCCTTTCATCACATTCTTTTTGTTTAAATAAAATAAAATTTTGAATACTTTCATACTGTCAATATAATTTCCAGTGGGGGATACATAAAAGTATCCAAAATAAACTAAGGTGTGGCCAAACAATTGGGTTCTTACTGTGTAAGTAACCAAAATGTTTTCATTACACTCATATTGCCTATGTGTAATTGTAGGTTCAAAAACACTGGGTGTTATGAACTTTCAACCCAAATACTATTTTCAAACCCTTTACAAGTAATAGCCCAATTGGTTACTCACCCCTCAAGTGAATTTGGATATTCTTATATATCCTCGACCTGCAACTCCACCCCATGCTCTCAAACCTTTAGCTTTCAACATGTAGAATGAAAGAAATCACTACACAAAGTGTTTTCCAATAACAATACTTGTTACAATTTAAAACATGTCTTAGTCATGTCAACATTCCCTCATGTAGTGCATGGATAGCTTCTCACCCAGGGAAAAAAATGTTGGCATAACTCGAAGTGACAGGAAAAATGAAGGATTTTATTTGGATTCAGTGTGTAGAGGGTTGCACAACATTGTGTGGGTTGGAGGTTTGATAAATAATGCACTCACTTCCCACTATGTTTTTCTAACTTGTAATTGAACCACAAATTTTTGTAGGAGGGTTCTCTCTTACACTTCTAGGGTTTTTCACTTAAAAGGAAAAAGGTATTCCACAAAAACTTGGAGCTTAACTAAAGACTAATGCTATTATAGTTGAAATATGTCTAAAGTAAATTTCCTAAATGCAAAGAATTGATAAAAGATAATGAATATTAATGCAAAATCTAAGATATGCAAGTTGTTTGAAAACATAGTGATGTATGCAAAATGACTTAAAAATGCAAGTAAACAATGATAGAAATGAACAAGATTGGAGAGATGCACTTGGAAACTAAAATTTTATGTAGAGAGGCTCTGGAATCCTACAGATTTTGTTGTTGAAGACCATTGGGAAACTTATTCCAAGCTAAGTGATTTAGTCTTATTTCAGGGAGATTCTGTCGGAATAGGTTTCTGCCAAATGGGTGTCTAGTAATATAGAAAACACTTTTCAGCCTTGGCAGTGGGACTAATTCACCATAGATGGAAACTTAGTCCACTTGGGAATCTCAAGAAATTTGGGACAAGAATCTATAGCTTTTTGTCTGCACTTCCCTTCCTAATAGGTGTGCAGTTCAGATTCTGTAGAAAACGGGCTGATAGAGGTCTCCAAGCTTCAATTAGGGCTTTGTTGACTTGAATTACTTTGATGAGTTGACAACTTTTCAACACTTTCCTCTTTGATAAATCTACATACAAGACCTGCAAAACACACATGCAAAGAGGGGAAAAAGGGTTAAGGGTTAGAGAATAGGGGTTTTCCTTGGCCAAACCCCAATTTGGTAATCAAACCCTAGAAATTGAAGTGAAATGGAAAGAGAATGATGAATGAACAACATGCAATGCTACAACTCACCAAACCCTTGATGTTGAAATTTGAAGATGTGCAAGAAGATACTCCAATGGATGCTTGAGAATGCTTAGAATGCTTTAGTGAATGCTTGATAATTGCTTGAATGATTTAAGTAAATGAATCGAGGTGAAAATGAGAGAAAAACCCTTTATTTATACATGATTTTACAATATTTCCTGAAAATGACACATCATAGGCTCACCTTAAGGTTAAGAGAATAAAATCTTGCCAAAAAATTAAAATTATTTTGATTTTTTTGTCCAGTGGGACTAAGTCGCCCTAGGTGGCAACTTGGTCCCACTAGGGAAATTTTATTGGGTGTCAGGGATTAAAGTGTATTTAATGATGTTTAACAGGAATATTCTCAAAAATACACTTAAATAGGGCCAAAAAGTGCATTAAGGGGTCATTTAAACATAAGAAAGGGTCATGTTATTGATGACAAGCCTATAAAAGTGTGAGAGTTTGCTACAACTATTTACAAAACTTTTAAATAAGACTTGTAAGTGATAAAAAGAGGTTTATTAAGTGAATTATAATGAAAGGGTCCTAGAAAAGTGTGAAAGTTGGTTACAACACTTCACAACACTTTTACAAGACATCCTAGAATTCTTAATATTTAACAAGGGTCCAAGACCTAATGTGAATGTGTTGACCACATTACAACATTAAATCTAGGCAAAATCAAGCCAAATTCCATGAGAGAGACTCAAGTGAGCGTAAAAATGTCCAACTATACATTTTTTGGTGACACATTAAGCCCCCACTTTAGTGAGAGGATGAACTTGCTTCAAACTTGCACTAAAGTAGCCCAACATGCACATCAAGAGGGTCCAAATGCACCCATGTTGGTAAGATGAGACAACAACAATCGAGAGGGATGATCAAGCCCCCAGGATCAAGATCCCATGGCAAACCAATCATAAGCAAAAAGGAACACATAAGAGAATGATGAAAAAGAGAAAAGGAGAAAGGAAAAAGAGTTAGATCAAGCTTCGATCATTTGTCCATCCCTTTGTGGATCAGATCTAGGCTGTTTGTCTAGAAAAATAAATGTATACTCACTCTGAGGTGACAAAACTCATGGTTTTCCTTTGGGTGAGAAGGCCCAAAAGGTGGGAAATATACACTCATGGATGGTATGCACTCACACACACAGGTGGCTATGGGGAAAATTCATGCCTCAAAATGAACTTCCCACTCAACCATACCAAAGTTATACCTCCTGATAAATTTAATAAGGCACCACAAAAGAAAATGACATTCCGAGCTTCACAAGACAAGAAAAATTCATATGCTTGGAGCTCATGAACAAATGTGATGGCACTAAAGACATGCAAGTTGTGTTATGCAAGGTGGCCATATAAAAAATGCAAAATGAAACATGCAAAAAAATGTTTAAAGGAGTCTTGTTCAGTTCATGTGATGTCTTTAAATTAGGGAACATTGTGTCTAATGTCTCCAAGAGAGGACTAATCAGGGAATAGAAAATTTGCAACTTAGGGGATGGAGAGCATCACATCAAGCCACTAAGAGGAATGTAATATGCTAAGATAGATCACACTCATGAAGGACATCATACCCAATGCCATCCACAAAGCGACAAAACACATCGTATGAAGTAACAAGGCTGCACTAAGAACCAAGAAAAAGAAAATAAATGAAAAAATAATAATAATGCCAATGTATGCCCCCACTTTAAAGGAATTTCTACATATCGTACTGTGAGAAATTACATTAAAGTAGAAAATGAAAAATGCAAACAAAAAGAATACATGAGAGGCAACTTGGAAAGCCCCTATGATAGCTCATAGGTTTCCGAGTAAGGCTATGTCATGTGAAGGAAAGGAAAAAGAAAAAGAAGGGGTCACCCCCAAAATTAAAACACCAAACACATAAGGGATCTATGGATTTGGGGTTAGTATGTTCTTTGCTGCAATATTTTGTTTAGAGAGCTCAAAACTTTCATCATTCCCCAAATACATAGAACTGGAAGAATGACACAAAGAGAGCGAAAATAAATAAAATGAATGATCCATTTGGGTCAACATGGAAGAGACATAGGATGTATCGACACTTTGCATCATCCCAAAAGGAAAAAAAAAGAAAAATGAAAATGAAAAAGGAAAAAGAAAAAAATATTTTTGGTCAACATGAAAGAGACATGAATGTCTCAATGAATTGCATCATCCCCAAAAGGAAAACACAAGAAAAAGGAAAAAGGAAAAGAAAAAGAAAAAAGGGGCCTTTTGGGGCAACATGAAAGAGACATTGAGGTCTCAATGCCTTGCATCATACCCAAAAGGAAAAGGAAAAAAGTGATGTATGGCATATAGAATAAGGAAGATACAAATAGAGGAATGTCACAAAGACAGAGAGAACATCAAACAACACATCACGGGGGAACATGTCACACATGTACAAACACACAAGAGAAAAAGAAAATGCAAGTCAACTGTCGAGCAAGTCATCCACCTCCCAATCTCAATTGGTATAAGCGAAAGGTGAATAACACAACTACGAGACAACAAATGCATTACTAGGTCAAGGGTAGCAATCTCTTGCCCCCACTACATGCAAGACAAGAATGAGCCGAGATAAGTGATTGAAAAGATCATGTAATAGTGAGAAGGGAATGTTCTTCAACTATTACATGAGAAGGGGTTTGAGGGTGGTTTATGGAATTATTGGATAACAAGTATTGCCATTGAAATGATACTTGCTCAATATTTCTTTCAATTGATGACACTAATCACTTCTATGTCCAAGACCATGATGATATGCACAATGTGGAACATTTGCATCTTTAAGATAGATCACCAACCTATTCATAGGTGGTAATAGTATGAGTCCTTTGTTTAAAAGTATTTTCAATTTCCTTTCACATTTAGGTGGTGGACATAGAGGAAACTTTAGTTTTTGTAACTTGTAAGGCCTCTTGCATTTACTAGATTCTCCAACCTTTCAAGAGGAGATTAGGGAAGGAGGTCCTGAGATGATTTTATTGTTGTCCTTGTTATCGTTATGAGAGAGGGATTGTTCTTTAGGAAGTACATTCAAATCAGGAGGGGAATCAAAGATTACCATGCCATCATCATGAAGTCTCCAATATTCTATAGGAGGCTTGCTATCATGAGGAGGATCTTGATATCCTAATCTGGTTGTGTTTTCATCTTTTGGATTTTGTTCTAAAAGTTGATGAATGTCATGTTCAGTTGTTGTGTCACATCCTTGTTTTCTCAAGATGGTAAAACCTTTTCCATAAGTTTCTTCAAGGTTAATTGAACTATTAGTTATTTTTTTATCATAGAATGGTTGAGGGGTTGCTTGTTTAGAAGTACTAGGTTCACCTGATGGAGGGAACTTAGGTCCTCCATTTGTTTCAAGATGTAAATAACCAAACATATCAGGAGGTGAGACTGTAGGAAGGTTTTGTTGTTTCATGGATGGATAAAAGGATGCATTAGCTTCAAGGTTGGCAAAGCATTCATTTAAGAACTTATTCATGATGTCATCATCTTCTCCAATGATATCAACATCACGAGGAGGACATCCATGAGGAGTTGAAGGAGCATGAGGAAGCTCAGGGTCATTAGGATCAGTTCCAAAGGTGCAACTTGACATGTCAACTAAGGATTTTAATGAGATCCAAAATTTATTGAAACACATAGACATGATGCAAATGTATAAAAACAAACTAATTGCAAGAAGTGGAATAAAACAAAAAATCTGGAAACTGTGATAGAGATGCAATAACATAAAACTAAAATGTAGAAAATGTTTTGAAAATGCCAGAAATTATAGTGCAAAATGTGAAGGAGGACGAAGTCGCCCAGTGTGGCGAATTAGTCCCAGTAGTGATTCTTTTGATATTTTTTAGAAATTTTGAATGAAATTTTATGTTTTTCATATTTTTAGATGCATATATAATATGAATATGTAGAATATTGTTGTTTTTCAATCAAATATAATGCAAAATGCAAGCTATATGAGTTGTTCACTAATGCAATTTTTAAAACCCTAGGATGAAAATTAAACAATGCAAAACCTAATGTAATGCTCATGCAAGTTATTTCTAGAATGTGAATGCACTTGAAATCAGAAGTAAGATGTTCAAAAGTATAGTTCACCAAAATGAACCACAAATTTTTGTAGGAGGGTTCTCTCTTACACTTCTAGGGTTTTTCACCTAAAAGGATAAACGTATCCCACAAAAATTTGGAGGTTCACTAAATAATAATGCTAGTATAGTTGAAATATGTCTAAAGGCAATGTCCTAAATGCAAAGAACTGATAAAAGATAATGAATATTAATGCAAAACCTAAGATATGCAAATTGTTTGAAAACACAATGATGTATGCAAAATGACTTAAGAATGCAAGTAAACAATGACAAAAATGAACAAGATTGGAGAGGTACACTTGGAAACTGAAATGTGATGTAGAGAGGCTCTGGAATCCTGCATATTTTGTTGTTGAAGACCACTGGGACACTTATGCCAAGCTAGGTGACTTAGTCCTATTTTAGGGAGATTCTACCATAACAAGTTTCTACCAAATGGGTGTCCAGAAATACAGAAAACACTTTTTAGGCTTGGTAGTGGGACTAACTCACCATAGATGGTGACTTAGTCCACCTAGGAATCTTAGGAAATTCGGGCTAGGAATACGTAGCTTTCTATCTACACTTCCCTTCTTGACAGGTGTTTGGTTCAAATTCTGTAGAAAATGGGGTGAAAGAGGTCTCCAAGCTTCAATTAGGGCTTTGTTGACTTGAATGACTTTGACGAGTTGGAAACACCTTTTCAACACTTTACTCTTTGAAAAATCTACATACAAGACCTACAAAACACACATGCAAAGAGGGGAAAAAGGGTTAAGGGTTAAAGAATAGAGGTTTGCCTTGGTCAAACCCCAATTTGGTAATGAAACCCTAGAAAATGAAATGAAATGGAAAGAGAATGATGAATGAACAACATGCAATGCTATAACTCACCAAACCCTTGATGTTGAAATCTTAAGATATGCAAGAAGATGCTCCAATGGATGCTTGATAATGCTTAGAATGCTTTAGTGAATGCTTGATAATTGCTTGAATGATTAAGTGAATGAATTGAGGTGAAAATGAGAGAAAAACCCTTTATTTATACTTGATTTTACAATATTTCTCAAAAATAACACATCACAGGCCGACCTTAAGGTTAAGAGAACAAAATCCTGCCAGAAAATTAAAATTATTTTGATTTTTGCGCCCGGTGGGACTAAGTTGACCCAAGTGGCGACTTGGTCCCACCAAGGCAATTTTTCTAGGTGTTAGGGATTTAAGTGTATTTAATGATGTTTAATGGGAATATTCTCAAAAATAAACTTAAATAGGGCTGGAAAGTGCATTAAGGGGTCATTTAAACATAAGAAAAGGGTCAAGTTATTGATGACAAGCCTAGAAAAGCATGAGATTTTGTTACAACTCTTTAGAACACTTTGAAATAAGATTTGGTAAGTGATAAAAAGAGGTTTATTAAGTGAATTATAATGAAAGGGTCCTAGAAAAGTGTGAAAGTGGGTTACAACACTTCACAACACTTTTACAAGACATCCTAGAATTCTTAATATTTAACAAGGGTCCAAGACCTAATGTGAATGTGTTGACCACATTACAACATTAAATCTAGGAAAAATCAAGCTAAAGTCCAGGAGAGAGACTCAAGTGAGCATAAAAATGTCCAACTATACATTTTTTAGTGACACAACAATCATACAGATTGTTAATGATTGTTGGAAAATACTGGGTGCTTATAAAATGGTGCATTTAATGACATTACTACTATCTAATTAACAAAGTCTTTTGAATACATTCATACTATTTTATAAAATTTTAGGTTGTAAAGCACCAGTTTTATGAAATCTGCAACCCACATAATATTTTAAAACCCTTTACAAATAACAACCCAATTGGTTACTCACCCCTCACCTCAATTTGGTATGTTTTTTGATTTCCTTGAGAACCTTTTATGAATTAGATAGTAAGAATGTAATGAAATTGGAAAACATTGGGTGTTAAGTAACCTACAACCCACAAAGTGTTGTAAAACCCTCTAGATGTAGCAACCCAATTGGTTAGTCGGGAAAAATGAACTGACACACCGTTATCTCCTCACTTCCCTCCCTGTGACATTTCTTCCCATCTGTTGGTTTCATCACTTTTATCATCTATCTTGGTAGGCCCCACACTACGTTGTCCCCTCTATGGACACAACTACTCTTTGAAAAAAAACACCATTGGAGAAAACACACCGCTACACCATCCTATCATGTTATGTATGTTTTTTATGCATTTTTGTATGTACATAGGTGCATTTAGTTGGGAGATTAGCTACATCCATAGAGGTTTTAACAACATTGTGTGGGTTGAAGGTTTCATATATCATGCACTCACATCCCACTGTGTATTCCAACTTGCAATCATACAAAGTCTGAATGGTTGTTGGAAAACACTGGGTGTTTAAAAAATGGTGCCTTTCATTACATTCCTACATTCTAAATAACAAAATCTTTTCAAGACATTCATACTATTGTGTAAAATTCTAGGTTACAAAACGCTGGTTTTTCAAAATTTGCAACCCACACAATGTTTAAAACCATTTAGAAGTGACAACCCAATAGTTACAAACCCCTCACCTCAATTTTGTTGGTTTCATCTCCTCCACCTACAATTCCACCCCCTGCTCTCCAACGTTTTTCTTTCAACTTGCAGAATGAGAAAACCCACAACATAGAGTGTTCTCCAATAACAATACTTGTTAAAATTTAAAACCCATGTATTAATCACATCAACTCCCCTTCCTACCCATGGTGAACAAATAGCTTCTCATGCAAGGCAAAGAATGCTGATGTCATTCAAAGTAGCAAGAAAACCAACCTAGCGACATTGTTATGGGAGAAGCTAAAGTATAGACAAAATGCACATATGTATGTAACATTATATCATAACCCCCATCCCCCATTGCATGCACCAATGGAAAGACTTGACAAATGGTTAGGTGCATGTCGTCACATGTCCCGTTGCTAGAAAAGGACCATGCAATTGATAGGTATTTCAAAATAAAAAAAGCAATGGACAAAAAGCACAAAACATTTCCATTTTCAACACTTGCATTTTGGAGGTTGATGCAAAGTGCAGAAGGGAGTTGCAAGTGTTTAGAGGCCAAAGGAGAGAAAAGAATCTCCCTACCAAAATGAATTCGACAAGCACGAACAAATAGCTAGCATGTATGTATATCTTCTAGAAATAAATGTCATTTTTCCATTCTTCCTAGGAATTGTGAAGAAGTGAATGGCTATTGATTGTGAAAATAGGTTTTTATTGATGAGAAAATAAAGGGTTTCCATTTGAAATACAAATTTGTTTGTGTTTTTGTGTAAATGGATAATTAAAAGGATGCACTATCATCATTCATTGTTTTTTTTAGCATTTCCCATGTAACACTCACACTTGAAGGAGGAAACATCCTTCATGTAAAATTTTGGGATATAATAGGCACACAATAATGTAACATTTATTTTTTTAAATTAAACTAGAAATTATTCACATTCACCACAGAAAGCATCTCATCTATAAATAAATCATAACTTATAAATATAAAATAAATTTTGGCAATTTAATTGACCATTACACTTGCAATTCAAGCTATGATAGCTAGAATCACTTGTATTTAGTACAAAAGCTTCACGTCTCCTAAAGCGTCCTTCTCAATCCACCTGCCCTTATTTTATTCAATTTTGTTTCCTCAAATATATCAACCACCTAGAAGGAAGATAAGTGTTAGTGATAGATTAAATTGGAAAATTAAAGACATTTGGTGCTATAAAGAATTCTTTTTATTCCAAATTTCAGCAATATAGGATTATATGTTGTGGTGACTGCAAAATGCCAACTTTTACAAACAATAAACAAACATATTAAATTTTACAATGGGAATTTAATTTCCAATTTATCCTATTTCTAACACTATTAATATATATCAACAATTATATCTTCCATTTTTCCATTTTGTAGGAACTGTAAAGCATTGAACGCTCATTCAGATATATAAAAAACTCATCTCTCCTGACATATGAAAGAGGCCATAACTTACAATAATAAATAAGGGCATATAAGATAGACAAGAAGGATACCACGTAACACTATCAAACTTCTATTTATATCTTGTGTCTCTCAATGAACACCTAAATGATGTATCAATATTGTAACCATTGTTCAATGGTATTGTAAAGTCAATCATTACTTATACAAATTATTATAGATCAAAGGTTAACAAGTCAACAAAAACCTTGGTGATCACCTTGATTGACCAAAAAATAACAGCTAATTTTCTGACAAAATGCACCTATGTACATACAAAAATGCATAAAAACATACACAAAAAAATACATAGAAACATACATAACATGAAAATAAGGCAAAGTGAGATGTCAGTGCAGAAAAGAGAATCAGTTGGATGGAGATATGAGAGTCCTATGTGAAAAGGTAGAAAATTTGTGTAAACAAATTATTAGAAACAAAACATCTGCATTCTCTAATTAGAAAGACACTCTCAAAGCTAAGAACAGTATTTGGGTTGCAGGTTTCATAACACATACTATTTTCCAACATTCAATTATATATAGACAACATGCTTCTAATGAAAACCTTAAATTTTGTAGAGAGTAAGAATGTACTAAAGTTCATTCACCTTCACAATTTATAGCAACTCTTACACAAAAGAATTGCAATTCAATTTCCTCATATGATTTAAAAATAAATGCAGAATATAATTTGTAGGTTGGAAAACACAATGTGGTTTTCCATTTATTTCATTATGTACATTCAAAGTTACGTGGTGGTGAGTGTAACATAGGGAAAACAAGAAAGATCAAAGCAACACAATGCAATAAACTCTAATGTAAACTACACTAACAACAAATAACAATGGAAACTACATAACATAAACATTAGAACAATCTCACCAAATATCTACGTAATTCCATGCATGACTTTGATTGTCCTTCTCCATTTTTCCATTATATGATAATTGCCCCCAGGTTTCCAAGTGTGCAAGTATAGGCTATGATAGTATGATTTAACAAAACATTGAAGATTCAGATAATTGATTGCTTCCAAAAGTCATAAGATTTCGGGAGGATTAACAATGATGAAGGTCGAGCCAATTTATAGAAAACAAGGTTTTCAAATGACAAGCTCAGATTGAAAGATTTGACAATCATTGAGATTAGTGTCAGTAATAATGCGAGTGATAAAGCATGAAAGGTGGAAATTAAAATTAAATAATAATTTAATCTTTATTTGAAAGTGTTTGAAACTTAGAAGAATAATGATTGCATGTAAAGATGAGGATTAGCATGGAGGGAACAATTTGTTCGAATGCATGAATGAATGAATTAATTAAATAAAGTTAATTAATTAATAAATGTGTGCACGCAGAAGAATTAAAACTAGATAACTGATTGATTAAGATAGAGAGTCTATTTGTCAGAGACAATCAGATATTAAATCAGAAGATAATTGATTGATTTAATTAAATCTTGACTTAAGTGGTAAATGAATAATTAGATAACTAAGCGATTATCCAATCACAGAGAAATATGTCAGGAATAATTATTTTTATGAATTAAATGATTATTTAATTCAACATTCGAAATTAGAGGATTAAATTAAATAAATTAAGATTTATTTAATTGACTGGAGAAAAGGCTAATGAATAATTAAATAATTAAATGATTATTTAATTATAGTTGATAATGTAATAAGGATAAATTAAATAATTGTTTATTTAATTTTTAGAAAGGGGATAAATTTAATAAGTGACATAATTAAATAAATAATATTTATTTAATTAATTAGGATTTGATAATGAATTAATTAAATAATTTAAAGTTATTTAATTAATAGATGATGGACATTAGAAAATAATTAAATAATTAACATTATTTAATTATGACAATGATGGTACAAATTTTGAAGAAATTGAAGTCGCAGGCCTAAGCCAATTTTTAGTGTCTACATTTTTCCCCTCTTTGATACAATGTCATTTCGGCATTGTGTCAAACAAAATCATTCAAAACATGCCCCAGTGTGAAATAAGTAAGGGTATGCCCCCTCGGGAAAAATGAAAAATTTTGGAAAAATTCTGGAAAAAAATTGGAAATGTCCCAATTAGTCAATTTGATAGCCCGAAGTTCAATGGTGGTGAAATAAATCAGTTTCGGGGAAGTTTGGTTGGTGAAATGGTCGTTTGAAGTTGAGAAATAGTGCGCCTAGTACACAAGGTTTGAGAAAATCCCTCCAAAAACCCTAGGTATAAATAGAAATAGGGTGGAATTTCAATTCATTTGCACCCCTCAAGTTTGGAAATTGTGATTTTTGCTCCAGAGCTCTCTACAAACATGTCTCCAGTTCTGTACTCAAATCATCGCGAATATTGCATTCAGGCATTCAAATGGCCAACCAATGTAGGACCCCTAGTATGTACTCAAAAATCATGTTTTGAAAATTTGATTTTCACTCATTTTTAGGCACTTAAAGTTTAATTTTCAAATGTGTCACTATTTAATCAACGCATATGCGTTCGTGTCTGATGCATGTGACTACGAAATGACATATATACATAAACACATCTAGGATAGTTTAGGCATTTAAGTTGAATGATCGCATTTGAATTTTTATGCACCACAATTGTAGTTTGAAGTCGCATTTGTTAGGCATAGTAGCGCATGTATAATTGTACCATATTTCTTATTGCTAGGCATTTCCATTTTTACTTTCGTGTTTGATAATGCACTGCATTTGTGAAAATATGATGCATATGGAATGAGTGATTGCGCGTGTTTTGTCTTTTTCCGCATTTGCATTAGGTAAAACCTTTTCTTGGTTAAATGAGGCTTTTGAATTTGTGTGATGCATTTGCAATTTATAACGACACATGTGTAATTTTGCAATGCATTTGTTTTAAAGCAACACATTTTCCTATCAAAAAATTTGAAATTTTGTGGTGTAAAAATTTTCTTGTTTTTCTGACACAAGATATGAATTATGCACTTTTAGGTTGTTTTGGATCCGATATAGACTTGGGAGTCGAGGTTGGCGACATTTGAGTTTCAAGATCAGTTACGGAGCGGTGAGAGATGGTTCATATGGAACCTAGGATTGCATCACCCTACTTTCATGCCCACCATTCAGGCAAACCAAGGTTTATTGACTACACTTTGTGAGAATTGGCATTTTGAGACGTCCTCTTTCCATTTGCCTACAGGAGAGGCCACTATCACCTTAGAGGATGTTTATAGGATTTTGAGATTTTTGATTAGGGGTGAGAGAGTCTTGTATGATACCCAGAGGGGTTTTAGCGAGCTATCTCAATTTTATGTACATAATGATATTAGTGAGCTAGGCATAGAGCACTATGAGATTAGATGGCATGTCTTGGCTGATAGGTATGAGCAGATAGATTGTATCTTATGCACATTGATTGGGGGGATAGTTTTACCTGATCGTTGAGGTCATGGATTTCCTATGGGATGGGGTGAGATGTTAGTTGGTATGCTAGAGCGACAAGTCGTGTATGCATGAGGCCCTTGTTTGCTTGCTATGTTATATTTCCATTTACATGATATAGCCTATAGGGAGGAGCAGTCGATGAGCTACGGTACCACTTTTCTTATGATATTGGTATGGGAGCACATTCTTGTGTTCCACCCACCTATTACTATTGAGTTAGATCATGAGCTCCTTATGATTTCCATTATGCAGGGGATAATACCTAGACACATATAGGAGACACAGGGTACTATCGACATGCTATTAATACTATGGTGCAGTTAATTTGGAGACCTTACATGGATTGCGCACGATGGCTAGATGAGGATCGAGACCTACCCTTCTACCAGAAGACTCGGTACTTGATTGGGGGGACCATTTTTAGAGTCCATATTATTAAGAGGCATCTATCGGATAGGGTCCTTAGACAATTTGGAAAGGTTTAGGATGATCCTCAAGGATAAGATGAGTTTGCACAATCTTCTAAGGAGGTTCCTTTATGGAGACAAAAAATTCATATTGCGACTATCGAGGCTGATATTGATGTATTACAGATCGTTCAATGGGGATGGAGAGGTGGAGTGACAGATCCAGGTACCACAGTTGCCTATGACACCTGGTGGGGGGGTCACAAACTAGTTTCTTTAATAGATCCAGATTAGGATGTACCTGTGGAGAGGTGTGGGACAGGACCTTAGGGTAGGCGTGGTGGTAGGAGAGGTGGTGGTGGGAGAGGAGGAGGTTAGAGGGGTGGTGGTCAAGGTTGACGAGGGCACAGAGGTTGAGGCCCACATTTGTCACCCGTCTGTGAGGAGGGAGAGGGAGAGGATGTGCTAATGTTGGAGATTGGCAGAGGAGAGGAGGACATTGGTGGTGGGGCTGGTGGAGAGGAGCATGCAGCAGAGGAGGATGTTGGTGAGGAGCATGTTGAGGAGGAGGTTGTTGGAGGGGAGGAGGAGACGGATGCCCTTGGTATGCTTGCCGGATACTAGGATGATGATGAGGAGGAGATGGGAGATGAGGAGAGGGAGCTACAAGATAGGATTGTAGAAGACTAGGATATGGAGGTGGGGGATCGGCCATGACAGGAGGAGTCAGGTCCTATTGATTAGCAGTTGATAGATCTACAAGCCAGAGTAGAGTCCCTAGAGGAGTAGGTCAGAGCATTGACACTAGAGAGGGACTCGATATAGATGGAGAGCGATAGAGCATACCTAGACAGGGATCAGGCAATAGGTCAGAGGCAGGAGATCGAGTAGAGATTCATAGAGTTGAGGGATCTCTACACAAGACCAGCTGAGGCTATGGTTTGGGAGTTGGTTAGAGTTGGTGACTAAGAGCGCTACTACAGGGACTTATATGAGTAGGAGGTACCTCCTAAGAGATGGGCTCCCAGTTATTTGTAGGTGCATTGCAACAGGTCGTGGAGCATGTCACACAACAAGACTCAGAGTATAGAGGGGGTCGTAGGACCTCATAGATTAGGACCTTATGATAGGCCCCCATCTGCACAACAATCATCAACATCTCGACATCAGTCACCTCCACATTCTCAGCATGGGAGTAGTGGGAGCTTTGGCTAGGGACATGTTCTGATATTTATTTATAGCCATTGTATTTTGATCATAGAGCCTATGGGCTTCATTTTGAGATATACATTTGACATTGTACTGTGACACTTTTTTCAGTGATATATATATATGATTTTGGTAGTGATTTATATGATATGAAGTTCTATATGATTAATGCAGTCTTCTATTTGATATACATGTGTTATGGATGCCAGTATTTACTTTATAATGTTGATGCAACCTATTATGTGATGTGGATTCTACATGATGATGTATGCATTTACTTTTGTGGTATCTATAGATTTCATGTATGCATTTATGTTTATGGTTATGAGATGTAATGGGATTTATGTATTTACAATGCCATGTGAATGCTATATAGTTTATGATGGTGGATGCATGTTATTTTTATGGATTCCTAGATGCGATGGATATGTATATTTTTTTGTTTTTCAAATGCAGCATATATGTATGAAAATGTTTAGATGATGTTCTAACATGAGTGCATATGCAGGATGGTTTATTATTTTTTTTTTTTTTTGTGTCACAGGACTCTGTCATAATGCAAGAAGAAGAAGTGTTAGTGTGAAAAAGATGAAGAGTAACATAAAAGACATGAATGTTAGTACTAGAAATCATTGATGTCTTATTGAAACACAATAGGCCATGCATTAAATCATCATTGGGCGGAAACTATACAAATGGGCAACAAACACAATGATATGAGATAGACCAAGGTGTGTAAGGTCATCCACTTGCTAAAACAGACAGTCACAGACAAGGAATGTTCTAACTCATACTAGGGGAAATGTTGCCCCAGTCTTTTTTTCAAGACAAACCACATAAAACAAACAAATAAAAGACAGGTCAGGAGACATCATCGCTCCTCTAAATCCTTCATGGGACATCCTTGAGGAAGCTAGTACCATTACTCAAATACAAAGCTAAAAGACAGTCAACAAACAATAGTCAAAGAAAAAGAGAGTATTGATACATTATTACTTCTCTCAATCCTTCATGGGACATCCTCAAGAAAGCTAGTAACGAGACTCAAAGATCAAATCCAATGAAAAGATAAGATAAACAAGCCACAAAGTCAACAACTAGTAAAAATATTTTCCAAAACTTGATCTGTTTGTTTGATTGTTTAGATTGAGTAGATGATTGATTGATAGATCCTAATTTCAGGAAGGACACATACCATATAAGACGTTGAGTCTGGTTTCGATTTTGTGACTATCTATATAAGGCATGACAAAGCCTGGTTTCAAAAAGACATGTATCATATAAGATGCTGAGTCTGATGCCCTTGATGTGACAAACTGTGTAAGGCTATGATGATTGATTGGCAGTGTTTGTATTTAGGAAAGACTCATCCTAAATAAAGACATAGGTTGATTGTTTTGATGATGTATGGTTTTAGGAAGGACACATCTTGTAGTAGACATAGGTTGATTATTTTTTGGTTTTGCTTTGGCAATTTGTTTGATTTGACTTGATGACCTTGTTGACTTGTTTGTCTTGTTGATGCATGACTTGTCTTGATATTCTAACAATTATTTGTGTTAGATGACAATGTATGACATGAAAAACCATAAAGGACTAGCCTAGTGCGTCCTTGGGGGCTCATTGATTGATGGCCTTTCCTACGTTATACACATAAAGACCTCGTAGTTCGACTAGACTTTGACTAACAAGACTGACTAAAAAATATTTGAATTAATTATAGATATGAGATGTGTGTGATAGTGAATGTGATGAACCGTAAAGGACTAACCTAGTGCGGCCTCAAGGGCTCATCAATTGATGGCCTTGCCTATGTTATACATGTAGATACCTCATAGTTCGACATGACCAATGACCTTGTCATATAGACAAATGGATTGAGTCATGATTTTATACAAACAAACCTAAAAGGACTGACCTAATGCCTCGAGGGTACATTGGTAGATGGCCTTTCCTACATCTAGTCGTAGAGGCAACATAGTTCGGAAATGACAAAGACTGGCTGATGTGACTGACTCTGACTCTATTTTTCAGATTTTTGGCATGTTTAGATTTTTTTTGCCTTTTGACATTTTCTGATGTTTTTTGGATTTTTTTTAGGAAATTTTGTGATGTTTTTGGATTTTTTTCAGTAGTTTACTTCCTCAGAACAACCACTTTAAGAACTAGATGACGTAAGTCAAGTGCTTGCCCCCAGCCGAGTATAAGACCAATTTATTAGGAATAGGATGGGATGGGGATATGAAGTGTTCTAGATGTCAATCGTTCCAAGTTATGGAAAGGACAACCATTTATTATGGGTGATATGTAGAGGGGTGTCGATAAGAGAGATAGGTGATATGCACAGGGAAGTCAGATTGGAATGATGGTAGACAAAGGAGCATAGTCGACTACACATGGCACTTGTTTGCTAGTTTTTCACTATGGTACCTATCCAAAGTGCCACTGAAGTGGTTTTCACTATTGGACGATTTATTTCTCTTTACTATTTTCTTGGTTTTTTTCTATTTTTTTTATGTTACCAAGACACCTGTTTTCTAGGTTATCACCTAGGTAATGATTTTTTTTTTAGTTTTTGATTTCTTTTTGATGTTACCAAGACACCTGTTTACCAGGTTTTCACCTAGGTAACAATTTTTTTGATTTTTTGATTTTTTTTGTATTTTTGATGATTAAGACAAGGTTCTTAGAAGCTATGGGTAGAACCTCTTCAGACGAAGGCTGTTGATTGGTGCTGACAATGGTTCTCCTTCGAGGGTAGACAACTGGTATGCTCCTAATCCAAAGGCTTCTATGACAATATAGGGTCCTAACCAGCTTGGTTCAAACTTTCCTGGTTTTTCTCTTTCTGCTTGATTCTTTGGATTTTCCATTAAGACCAGGTTGCCAATGTCAAAATTTCTATTCAAGACTTTCCTATTGTAGCTGCGACGAAGGAAATTTTGATATGCTTGAAGGTGATCTTGTTCCTTTTGTCTTCGTTCATCTAGGAACTCTAGCTCATGTAGTATTGACACATGGTACTTTTCATCATCAATATGCCCTTTCAAAGATACCCTTAGGGAAGGAATCTTGACCTCAATAGGAAAGATGGCCTCAAAACCAAATGCCAAGGATTATGGAGTGGCACTAGTGGGAGTACGGATGCTTGTGCCATAAGCCCATAATGCAAGATTAAGCTATAAATGCCAATCACGACCAACATCATTGACAATTTTTTTGAGGAATCTAATGATTGTTTTGTTAGATTCCTTAGCTTGGTCGTTACCTTGTGGGAAATATGGAGTGGAAAAGTGGTGCTGGATATGGAATTATTTGTAGAGGTGATAGACTTCTTGGTTCTTTAATGGACGACCATTATTGGTGATTATGGATTGAGGGACACCATACCGACAAATAATATAGTTAAGCATAAACCTAGAAATCTGTGCCCTGGTAATGTAGGTCATAGGAATAGCTTCAATCCACTTGGTAAAATATTCAGTTGTAGTAATGATGAATTTATGACCATTGGATGATATAGGGTGTATCTTACCTATGAGTTCGAGTCCCCATTAGGCAAAGGGCCATGGTGAAATTATTGGACAGAGCTCCTGTGCTGGTGCATGTATCAAGTCTCCATGAATATGACATTGTCGACATTTCTTGACAAAGATATATGAGCCCTTTTCCATTGTAGGCCAATAATAACCTAGTCTCATAATCTTCTTAGCTAAGGTAGGACTGCTAGAGTGGGATCCACATATACCCTCATGTACCCCATGCAAGGTTGCTTGTGCTTCTTTGGTATCAAGACATCTTAATAGGGTATTGTCTAGGGCACATCTATAAAGGGTATCTTTGATGATGGTATACTTGGCTGACTTATAGATAAATGTCCTATGTTGGTTATTCAAGAGGTCAAGGGGTAGGATTTCAGCATGGAAGTAGTCATAAATGTCTTTGTACCATGGGGAATTGGGACCAACAAGCTCACACACCATCTCCAAATCTTGGATGTCAAAGGCAAGGACCAAAAGTTGTTCTACCAAAAACTTGAATTTAGGCATGTTGCTAGGTATGTCCAAGAGTGATGCAATAGTTGCCATGGCATCTGATGTCCTATTTTGAATGCAAGGTATTTGATGAAAGACAATCTTGTTAAAGTATTGTTTAAAACTATTTTCCATCTGCTTGTATGGGGTGAGCTTTTCATCTTTGGTTTCATAGTTATTGTTAACTTGTCAGATTGCCAACTGAGAATTACCATAAACTTGTAGCTTCTTAATCTTCCATTTGATTTCCATGCATAATCCTATCACAAGAGCCTCATATTCTGCTATGTTATTGGTACATGGGAAGGAAATTATAAATGACTTAGGAATAGTGTCACCCTGTGGTGTGATAAACAATATGCTAGCCCCTAAGCCATGATTTGTGTGGGACCCATCAAAGTATAACTTCCATGTCATTCCTATGTCAAGAGAGAAGATGAAATCATCAATAAAATATGCAACTAAAGGGTGATTTTCTTGTATCAGTGTGTCTTCCAACTGGTCAACAATGACTTGTCCTTTTATAGATTTTCTTTCTACGTACTGGATATCATATTCACTGAGTACCATTACCCATTTCACCGGTCATCCTATTAATGTTGCTTTGCAAAGTAGATATTTCAAAGGATCTATCTTGGTGACCAACATTTTTTGGTGGTTTAACATGTAAAGCCTAAGCTTTTGAGTAGAAAAAACTATTGCAAGACAAGCATGTTTAGTGGTACTATAATTTAGCTCATAACCTACCAAAGTGTGGCTAATAAAGTATACTACCCTTTCATAACCCTCGTTATCATTTTTTGCAAGAAAGGATCCTAGTGCTGATGTAGTTGCTGAAATGTAGAGAATCAGTAGTTGTCTCTCAATGGGTGGCATTAAGACTAGTGGTGTGAGTAGGTAATCCTTGATCAGTTGAAAAGCTTCTTGGCACTTACCTGTCCATACAAATTGTACTCCTTTTTTGAGTAGATCCTGGAAGGGATGTGTTTTATCTACTAATTGTACTATGAACTATCTGATAGACTGTAGTTTCCCTTGTAGTGTCCTTAGTTGACTGATATTGGTTGGTGGAGGCATGTCCATTATAGCTTTTACTTTCGATGGGTCCACTTCAATGCCTCGTCTAGAAATGATGTATCCTAGAAGTTTTCCTGATTTCATGCCAAATACACATTTCTTTGGATTTAACCTCACTTTGTACTCTTCTAGTCTTTGAAAAATATTATCTAAGACCTATAAATGATCATCCCTTGTCAATGATTTAGCTATCAGATCATCCACATAGTCTTCCATGAGAGTGTGTATGAGGTCATGAAAAATAGTTGTCATGGCACGTTGATATGTTGCTCTGGAATTTTTAATTCCAAAGGGCATGGCATCCCAAAAATAAGTTCCCCATGGGCAAGTGAAATTTGTCTTAGGTTGGTCTTCAATTGTGATTCTAATCTAATTATATCCTAAGAAACCATCCATAAGGGATATCATTTCATAACCGACTGTCATGTCCAAAATCATATCAATGTTCGATAGAGGGAAGTCATCTTTAGGACATGCTTTGTTTATATCTCTAAAGTCTATACAGATGCAGATACCCCTATTGGTTTTGTCACTGGTACAAGATTGGAAATACAGTCTACATATTCAATTGATCTAATAGAGCCAACATCCAACAATTTCTTTAGTTCAGCCTTGACCAATAAAGAAATTTGTGGGTGCATTTTTCTTAAAACAAATTTAATGGGTTTAACACCTGGTTGTAATGGGAAATGATGTAATACAAGCTCAAGATCCATTCCAAGCATGTTGGCATATGACCATGCAAAGTTGATATGTCTTTGTGTGAAGAAGTTACAAAATTCAGACTAGTCTGTTTCTATCAAAGATGCTACAAAATAAACTAGCCAGGGATTCTCTTCAGTGCCTATGTTGATCTCCATAGATTCTTCCACCAACATTGGTGACTTTTCCTGAGAAATGGGGAGAATGTTCAAACCTCCATCCTTGGGTTCCTTAGAGAGGTTTTTTCCCTCTGATACATCCTTATTTTTTCTTTTTCATCATCCAAAGGCGCCTTTTGGTTTTCACCTAGGGACTCGTCATTTTTATTTTTTTCATTATTTTTCTTATTTTTATGACTAGAGGGTTGAACAGATTCCCCAAAATAAGTTGTGTTAACCAAGTCTATGGTAAATCTAGCCTTATGGTCACTACTAGGTATGCCTTCTCGTAGTCCAAAGAACTTAGTTATTGCTTCGTCATTCTCAAATATATCTAAGACAAGAGTGTCTTGTTGATCCCAATCAATAAGTTGGGGGTATACTAAGGGAATGCCATCATCAGAAGTATTAAATTTCAAAGGGGTCAAGGTAAAGGATGAATTGTTGACATAGTCACACAAGTTTCTTACCAAATATTCCTTATTCTTTTTCTTTGGGCATAGGTAGATTCTGAGGTGGGCCGATTGTCAAGATTTGGTTATCATGAGTGGGTTTGTCAGGTTCCCAAGAGGCAGGATCAAGGGATTCCCAATAATAATGTTTAAGCCATTCCTCTTTTGTCAAAGACATTTGTGGATGAGAAATGGATGGATTTTGTGAGGATTTAAGCATTTGGTCAAGTTCTCCAAATAGTTTATCAAGGTCCATGATAGAGGTGGAGGATAGGGAATCCCACTCATATTCATTAGAGTCCGGGGAATCACAGTAGGGTTGGTCAAATGGCTCATTGGATGTATTGATAACTTTAGAAGCACTTACTTCCTCTATTAAAGGTGATGTGGTACTAGAAACACTAATATGGAGTGGTTTAAACCCAAGCCCTAGGCCTTTTGGCCATTTAGAAACAATGATAGGTTCAGTCCTCCCATTTTGATGTAAGCCTAACCCACTATGTCCATTATATCCTTGATCTTGTATTATCTTGAAACCTTTTCCATATTGATTTGTGGGTATCTGAGCAGGTGGAGGAAGTTGTTCATTGTTGGTGTAGGAGCACCTACACCCTAATGATAAAATTGGAGTCTTGAGGGTTATTTAAGGGGGGTAATAGGTAGTATAGAGTTGCTTTTAGTTTTTTTTGTCTTTAATAAGGTCCATTAAGACCATTTTTAATGTAATCAAGGGCTTGGAGAGTTATTTTTGTTGAAAATGCAAAAGTTGCACAATAATTGTAAAAGTTGTTATTAACTTGTAAAAGTTGTCAACTTGGGAATTTGAAGTCATTAGAATTTGAAAAGTTTTTAAGGGATAGTTGAGGTAAGTTAACCATTGGTTTTTGATTCAAAATGTATTTAAAGGCCTCTCCATGGTGTTTGTAAAGTTGTTCATTAGATTTTGAAGAATTTCAATTGAGTTTCAATGCCTAAAACTTGTTTTCTTTATTTTTCCTGAGTTTCTTGTGATTTTATTGATCCGTACAGGTGTGATATGGCTTAAAAAATTTAGTGATTTCAATTTTTATGTGTTTACTCACTTTTTCATTTGATTTGGAGGTTTAATTCTTCATTTGGAGGGATAAAACAACAAAATATAGTGACTGCCCTATTTTTGTTGGGTTAAGGGTTTTGAGAGAAACAATATAATGTTTTGACCAATCCACCTACTGTTTAACCCAATGGCTTGGTGGATTGGCTTGTAATATGTTAGGATATATTTTTTGATGCATTAGGAAGCAAGGAGTGTTGATAAATTGATGATGTTGTGATGCCCTAGGGTTGGCCAGGGTTATTTTGTCATGAAAATGAGGAACCATGATAGGGTTTTGATAAATTGATGAATGAATTCATCTTGTGAGTGTTTTTGGAGTTTGTGCAATTGTTTTGATAGATTTTTGAAGCATTCATTGAATTATTTAAGCCTTGAATCTATGATTTTCAATAAACCCTATGATTTTGCATGGTAAATGGAGGGTTTCATGGGGTAGCATGCTAAAGTACCTATAGGTGCAGAATAATTTCAAAATTTGTTGTTTATTGACACAAATAAAGACTATTTGGGTGTTCTTGTGAAGATAAAGTGTTTAAAGGGCACTCTCTTTGTAAAATTGGGCTAATTCACTAGCCTAGGATAGGGGTATGCTACTGATTCTCAAATTTGGTCCAAAGGAGTCAAGGGTAGTTTTCACATATGTTGTGTAACTATGTAAAGGGTATATGATTTACTAATTTTTTTGTGTAATGTTTTGGAAAGTTGGGTTGAAAAATCCCTTAAACCGGGTTGCATTGGCTATAAGGAAAAGTATGGCTAAGAGTGAACTTTGATGAGATCAAGTGACTTTTCTTTGAAATTTGGTTGAAATCATTTGATTAACATTATGGGAAGGTTGTCACCCCTATACTGCATCAGAGTGGTATTAGAGGAAGGGAGTAGGTCTCTTGTGAAAGAAGGTTAAGAGTTTGTGTGTAAGGAGAAGGTGTAATTGGAGGAATCAAAATGCCTCCTAAGGGAAGTGTTGTTGCAAAAAAGATTGATAACCAGGCTAAGAAAATAAAATCCTTAGAGAGGGAAATTGCTATGTTGAAGGCTAAGGGTAGGGCTCTCTTTGAAGAGATTGAAACAAAGGAGGAAACAACTAGTGATGAATAGGAGATGGATCCAGGTGATGTAAGGAATGTGAAGCTTTTGAAAGCTGTGAAGAAGGATGGACATGCCAAAATGGATGTGCCTATGTATGGGGGGAAATTAGATGGAGAAGAGCTCTTGGATTGGATAGGGGCTTTAGAGAACTATTTTGAAAGTGAGGAGGTAGGTGAAGAACACAAGGTGAAAAAGGAAAAAACCAAGTTGAAGGGACATGCCTTGTGGTGGAATTTTTTGCAAGATGAGAGGGAGAAACAAGGAAAGAACAAGATCAATTCTTGGGAGAGGATGAAGACCAAACTGAAAGGTAAATTCCTTCCTTGTGATTAAAATGTTTAGTTGCTTAAGAGGGTACAAAATCATAGACAAAAGGGTTTGGATGTGCAAGCATATATTGAAGAATTTTATAGGATAAGTATAAGAACCAAGCATGAAGAAGATGAGGAAGAAATGGTAGCTAGATATTTGAATGGTGTCAGGTATAACATTCATGATGAAATTAGCTTGTTGGAACCAAAATCAGTTGAACAATGCTTTCAAATGGAAATGAGGGTAAAATAAAAACTCAAGAGGAGACAAGAGAATGACACAAGAGCAAGATGCAACACTTCTAGGGGCATTGGTACAATTTTGACACCAAGGCAGACCAAGGAAGACCTTGAAGATGTTGGTAAGAATAAGGAACAAGCACCTAAAGCAAGAGGAGGATGGAGAGGTGGAAGGACAAACTTTAGGAAAAGGAGAGATTTCAATGAATTTTCAGGTAGGTGTTATAGATGCAATGAATTTGGACACCCATCTTTCAAGTGTCCTCAAAATCAAGGTTCAACATCAAGTGGTGATAGGAAGAGTGAAAGAAGAATATAACTGGTACAAGAAGAAGAATGTGAAGGTTCAAGTACTCTTGCATACCCAGAGGTGGGAGAAGCACTTATGGTAAGAAGAATTTTGTTGTAGGAACCTAAGGAGGAAGACCTGAGTCAAAGGAGTCTATTCAAAACTTCATGCAAGTGTAGAGGTAAGGTATGTCAATTAGTCATTGATTTAGGTTCTCAAGATAACATGGTGTCTAGGGAGATGGTAGACAAGTTGAATTTAGAGAAGGTACCTCATGTAGCACCATACAAAGCCTCTTGGGTAAATGATAGTCAAACTCTAGTAGTGAATGAACAAGCATATGCATATTTTTAGATTGGGGAGTACAAGGATAGGGTTTTATGTGATGTGCTACCAATGGATTGTTGTCATTTTCTATTGGGGAGACCATGGAAATTTGATAGAAGGTCTATGTATGATGGTAGAGAAAACACCTATACTATCAAGAAGGATGGCAAGAGATTTAAGCTAACTCCTTTGTAGGGAAGTGGAAGAGATAAGGGTAAGTCTAAGGTTGTTATTTTTGGCAATAAGGAGCCTTTAAGGCTTGAGGATAGTAAGAATGGTATGTTTGGAGCAAGGTACTGGTGTTAGGGTAGAAGGAAAAGAACAAGTAAATGGTGCAAGGATAGTTAGGAGTAAAGTTTTGCAAAAGGTAGAAGATGGAATTATGCCTAAGTCTGATATAGTTAGGGTCAAAAATAAAATGTTTGTGGAAAGGAAAGTGAAACAAGGTGGAATCACAGTAGGGACTATTGTGTGTCCTACAAGTAATGGTAATGTTGCAAGGCATGTGAGATTTACAAGTGTATGGGTTGATAAGTTTGATAATGCAGTGGTTCAGGGTAATGACAAGGTGCAAGGTCTGATAACAATGAGGAAAGGACAGTGTGAGCAAAGGAACAAAATTTTGATGATAGTGATGAGAGGGAAGAGTATGCAAGTGAATGTGGATGGATACAAGTTTGCAGATGAAGCCAAGAAGAAGGTAGAGCAAGATATTTCTAACTCTTTTTTTTTTTTAGGTATAAGGACTAGGAGAACATCAAATTTTGATCCAGGTATAAGAGAAAAGTAGACATCAGGTCTGAACATGAAAATGAAGGAAAATTTCAACATGGACATAGTCACACAAGCAAAGCAGATTGTGAGATCTCAGTGCTTGAACCAGTTGAAGGAGGTTACAGGTCTAAGGATGTATGGAGCAATGCCAAGGCATGGAACACACATCAACTCTTGTGACAAGAGTCTTTTTTTTGTGGGGGTGTATGGTGCAGGAGCACCTACACGCTAATGATAAAATTGGAGTCTTGAGAGTTATTTAAGGGGGGTAATATGTAGTATAGAGTTGGTTTTAGTTGTTTTTGTATTTAATAAGGTCAATTAAGACCATTTTTAATGTAATCAAGGGCTTGGAGAGCTATTTTTGTTGAAAATGCAAAATTTGCACAATAATTGTAAAAGTTGTTATTAACTTGTAAAAGTTGTCAACTTGGGATTTGAAGAGTCATCAACATTTGAAAAGTTGTTAACGGATAGTTGAAGGAATTTAACCATTGATTTTTGATTCAAAATGTATTTAAAGACCTCTCCATGGTGTTTGTAAGGTTGTTCATCAGATTTTGAAGAATTTCAATTGAGTTTTAATGCCTAAAACTTGTTTTCTCTATTTTTCCTGAGTTTCTTGTGATTGTATTGATCCATACAGGTGTGACATGGCTTAAAAACTTTAGTTATTGTAATTTGTATGTGTTTACTCACTTTTTAATTTGATTTGGAGGTTTAATTCATCATTTGGGGGGAGAAATCAACAAAATACAGTGACTGCCCTATTTTTGTTGGGTTAAGGGTTTTGAGAGAAACAATATAATATTTTGACCAATCCACCTATTTTTTAACCCTATGGCTTAGTGGATTGGCTTGTAATATGTTAGGATATATTTTTTGATGTATTAGGAAGAAAGGAGTGTTGATAAATTGATGATGGTGTGATGCCCTAGGGCTGGGCAAGGTTATTTTATCATGAAAATGAGGAACCATGATAGGGTTTTGATAAATTGATGAATGAATTGGTCTTGTGAGTGTTTGTGGAGTTTGTGTAGGTGTTTTGATAGATTTTTGAAGCATTCATTGAATTAGTTAAGCCTTTGATGTATGATTTTCAATAAACCCTATGCTTTTGCATGGTAAATGGAGGGTTTCATGGGGCAGCATGCTAAATGACCTATAGGTGCAAAATAATTTCAAATTTTTTTGTTTATTGACACAAATCAAGACTATTTTGGGTGTTCTTGTGAATATTTAGTGTTTAGAGGGAACTCTCTTTGTAAAAGAGGGCTGATTCACTAGCCTAAAACAAGGGTGTGCTATTGGTTCTCAAATTTGGCCCAAAGGAGTCAAGGGTAGTTTTCACATATGTTGTGTTACTCTAAAAAGGGTATCTTATTCACTAATTTTTTTCTGTATTTTTTTGGAAAGTTGGGTTGAAAGATCCCTTAAACCAGGTTGCATTGGCTACAAGGAAAAGTATGGCTAAGAGTGAACTTTGATGAGATCAAGTGACTTTGCTTTGAAATTTGGTTGAACTCATTTGATTGAAATTGTGGGAAGGTTGTCACCCCTATACTACATCAATTGTCTTCTTTGATAACCAGGAAGTCACATCTTCGTGTATGGCTTCTTTACTTAATTCTCCCCATTTTGTGAAAGTCGTTGTGGGAGGAATGTGTATAGTGGCCACTGATTGTCTCTGAATTGTTGTTGGTAAACCATATGATTTGGGAGGAACCAAATGGCTAACACAATAAGATTATTTCATGGGATACTCTCCACAACCCTTATCTTGGATCTCAACCTTAGGAGTGGAAGGTAGTGATTGCAAAGTGGATGTTTTAGAAAGGATGGACAGATTGATGTAGTCAGATAAATTAGATGATGAAGCTTCCTGGTTTATAGGCACCTGGCATTGGGGTATCCCTCATAGGTTAGTGCAATATTGGAAAGGATCTGGGTCACCATCTATTGTGATCTCAGTGCCATTGTAGGGGAATTTAAGACATTGATGGTAAGTAGAAGGGACTTCCTTCATAGCGTGAATCCATGGTCTAACTAGAAAAAGGTTATAGGGGAGGATGAGATCCAAGACTTGGAAGTTTGTATCCATAACCATAGGACCAATTCTAATAGGAAGTGTTACAACCCCCTTTGATTTTCATTCTTCATCATTGTAAGCCTTAATGATAATGCTTTTGGTGGTGTCCACACACACCTCTAAGAAGCCTAATGCCTTAACCAATTTTAAGGTGCAAAGATTCAACCCTACTCCTCCATTGACCAAGACTCGTCTAACTTTCATTTTATGAACAAGAAATTCTAGGTGTAAAGGGTTGTTATGGTTTATCTTCTCGGTTGCATAATCTTGTTTAGAGAAAGTAGCATGATGATTGTTGGTTAGGTATCCTACCATCTCTTGGAAACAATTGACATCAAGGTCGTTATGGACAATCATGCTTTTTTCTCCATAATAGATCGGTGATTGGGGGAGATACGCAATAGTTCCAAGATAGAGATTTGTGTTGGGGTCTTCCCCAACTGGTCAAGTAAGTTATATTGAGGCTTGGAGGTCTGTGGTGGTTGTTGTGATGGAGGAACTTGGATGGTTATCTTGGTTCATCAAGTGTTGATGACATACTTGGGAGTTTTATTTATGGTAATTGTGTTGACATGCTCATCAAAAACTTGAATGTGATTTATGATTGGGCCACTATAATCATGCTTGACATTAGTGCAGTTGGCCAAAGTATTGGTCTTGTTTCCCAAACCGGGGGCTTTTCCTTTACCATGGTCATGTAATGGATCAGAAAAGACCTTGTGATTAGTGTTTGAAGATGTATGTTTATGTCCACTAACTTCAATATTTTTGTTCTCGATAAAATTTGTATGACATTTTTCAATTGTTGACAATTTTGTAAGATATTTCCCTTAGTTCTATGGAAATCAAAAAATTCATTTTCATCCCACCAAAAGGGTTTAAATTGTCCAGGATCATATTGTCTTGGCTCTTGAAGTTGTATGAGGTTGTGTTGCAACAGTTGTTTGAAAACCGATTCGATGGGTTCCCCTAGGGAAGTGAACTCACATTTTAGAAACCTCCTTTGCTGTTGTGGTCATTGGGTGTTTTGGACAGTGTTGGGAGTCTGATTGATGGCATTGAGTGTGTTGGTAGAGGGGTTATGTCCTCTAAGTGTAATGACCGGTCCTGCTTGTAGGGTTTTGGAATCAACAATACCATCATTGGTAACATTTTTGTTCTGAGACCAAAACTTGTTTCTATCATTGGGAGTGTTCTGCACATTTGGATTTGTGTTAGGTGCCTTGAGTTCACCCTTGTCTATGAGACCTTTTTCTAGTATGAGGCCCTTTTCCACTAGTTTCACAAATGAAGTACAATAGTGTACTCTCAAGTCACTTCTCAATTTTGAGTTGAGGTTTTCTTGGACTATAGTGACCTTTTATTTTTTAGGTATTTTGACAAGACATCGACTGACTATACTTCTCCATCTCTGGAAGAAGGTGATAAAGTTTTCTCCCTCCTCTTGTGTAGTGTGGCACAAGGTTTCTATGGTAATTTCGTTGTTGGTGTTGAAGGAGAAATGTTCAATAAAATTTTCAGCCAATTCACCCCATGATTTTATGCCATATTGGAGACCCAAAACCCATTCTAGTGCAATTCCAATAAGGCTTCTCAGAAACAATCTTATAAGGTAGGTGGGGTCATATGTGACATCTATACACATCATGGAAAATTCCCTTATGTGTTTGATTGGATTACACTTTCCATTGTACTTGGGAAAGTTTGGTATAACATAACCATGTGGGAAAGGTGTCATATACAATGATTTGTCAAAGGAAAATGGGCATAAATCATTTTCCAAAAAGGTTCTTCTGTTGGACACTACCATATTATCCATCTTTATTTGAAGGGCTTGCATTTGTGTCTGCAGGATGTCAACTTGACTTAATGATGTGTTAGTTAGATTGTTTGGGTCTATGTACATGTTTTGAAATCGAACATTTTGTGATGGGTTTTGGTTAAGTGTTAGCATGTAAAGTGGATTTTGACTTGGGACGTTAGTGAATGGGTTTTGATTTGGAATTTGAGTGAATTGGTTTTGGCTCAAAATCTATGTGAATGGATTTTGACTCAGAATCTGTGTGAATGGGTTGTGACTTGACATTGGTCGATTAGGAATGGGAACATTTTGTGAAGGGATGGGTCGGCTTCCATATTGAATGGAGGGTATGTTTTGTATCTGTGAGACCCCAATCTGTGGTATAGTACTAGCGATGTTGACATTTGGTATAGTTGTTGTCTGTGGTATGGTACTAGTGACATTGACACTTGGTGTAGGAGCTATCATTTTAGATCTTTTGTTCCCAACAAGAGGACATAAGGGATTGGACGATGATGCCCCTATGGTGAAATTTAGACCCTGCGTCATGCTAGATGTACCAAATGGAGATGTGTGTATTTTTGGGTCACTCTGTGTAGGTACTCCAAATGGTATAGTGGCAGTCACTTGAGGTATAGTGGCACTAGTAGTTGTCATGTTTGTCCCTTGGGTAGATACAGTTTGTAAGGTATTCATGTCAAATCCAGGAGTTAACTTGGCACATTTTGCTAGCAATTTGGCTAAGCATCGTTGAGGATCATTTTCTAGATAGTCATCTACAAAGGAATAAAACTTAGGGTCTTGTGCAACAACATCTATGTCTTCCACTATAATGCATCCTTGTGGGTCTCTAGTGATGAATTTGTCTAACAAAGTTTTGTGAGGTCTCGATGAGGATGTCCCTTGAAAGGGGTTTGAGAATGCATTGATGAATTCATTTGGATCAACCATTTGTTCTCTTTCTTTCTTTTTAGACCTGGTTTCAACCATGTAAGCTCAAAGTGTAAGTGATGCAAAAACTAAGTCTATGGATGGTATGATTCTAGTTTATGTTTTTGAGATTTTCTAGATATAAGGAATGAATGCAACTATTTTTTTGGGTACTTTATCGCAAATAAGGAATGTCTAAAATGATGCTATCCTAGGATGACAATGTCTAAGTATCCAAAATTATAAGAAAACTTCTAAGGTAATCAATTTTGGATGACTCTAAAAGAGGTTACCAACCACCTAAATATTAACCAAGGCTTCAATTTCATTTTGACAAGGAACCTTTGTAGGACTAGGATCAAAGGACAAGGCGAGCTCCCAAACTAGACTGATGAGCTGGAAGGATTCATGCAAACAACAAAAGATATGTGTGATAAGACTAGGTTCAATGGCAGTTTCATTGAAGCAAGGGTTTATCCAAAGCATGGAAAGTTGACCTATTCTAAGGTCTGGAAATGATAATTTCCCTAAAATTTTGATCTATCTGAAGGTAATAAAGACTCCTAAGATGAAAGTAAGATTTAAAATTAGGATGCCTATTGCTATGACTAAATGATACCTAAAGGATGCCATCATGCAAAGTATGAGACAACTTTCTAGTTTTTGTCCAAGGATCACTGTAAAAGGATAAATTAGAGATTGGTATGACTGTTTGGTTTCAGACTATGACAGTGAATTCTACTTTTTTGGTATTAGGAAAAAATGGTTCAGTTTTACAGATGTGTTTCAGAATCTAACAGATGTGGTTCCTAATGTCAGATGCGGTCTATTGGTAAACTAAGTCTCGAGCCTATGATTGATAGTGAAGTTTGGTTTTTTGGTAACCAGAAAATTGTGATTCAGGATGACAGATGCATCACAAAATTTATTAGATGTGGTTCTCTTTGTCATATGCAGTTTTCTAGTGAACTATGTCTTAGCTCTATATTAGGTAGACGTGACTCACTATCTTAGATGCGACTCAAGATTTGTCAAATACAGTTTTCAAACTCAGATTATGTACTGGTAGATAAGGTTCAGGTCTGTGATAGGGCATATGCTTCGTTCTAGAATACATATGTGACTCACTAGATCAGATGCATCAGAGAGGGTTTTAAATGTGGCTTTCCAGTATCAAAGGTGTTAACAGACTCAACATATGACTTGGGATATTAGATGTGGTGTTCTAGTAAGCAGATGTGACTCACTGTGACAGATGTGGCTAATTGGTAAGAAAATGTGACTCACTGTGACAAATGGGACTTATTGGTAAATAGACATGACTCAATTTTCTAGTAAATGAGAGATTAGACTTAGTTTAGATAGATGTGATTTTCTGATTAATAGTTGCGATTCGGTTTGACAATTGTGATTTTTTGGTTAATAGTTGCAATTTTATGGTAAATGGTAGATTTGACTGACTCTGTTTGTGATCAATTTTTGGAAAATAAAGACAATAAAAAAGAAATGTGTTTCAAGTTTGATGAACATGAACATGTATAATTCTAGAAGACAAGTACAATTCTAAGGCTGGAAATGAAAATATCTGCTAAGTTCTCACTTGGGTTTCCCCAGCTGTACTTATTTAGAGCAGATGATTAGAAGCTTGACCCCACTAGCTCCCCTCCACATCACTCAATTCTATAGGGTAGCCAAGCTTCAGTACCAATGAAACTCCCATGGCATACTTTTCATCTCTTCTAAGAACCGCATGAATGTGAGATGACTTTAGAGGTCTGACCTTTTGCACCAGGAAATAGAAGGTTTTTGGTTAGCTAAAAACAATTGGATCATAGTAAGGGCACCTGTTTAGGTGGCTATATGTGAGGCAAGATACAACGATCTTGTCTGCATAACAAATTTGTACCTGTAATCCTAAGCTTTCCAATAGGATTCACATTTGTATACTGGTCGGGAATAGCTTCACTAAAAAGCTTTGTTTCCAGTTTGAGTCACCTTGGGATGAGTACTTTTTCCCACCAAGGAAGGCCCAATTTCTAGAGTCAATAACTATTTCTCGTGCACCCAAGATCGCACAAGTGTGCAAAGGGAGAGGATACTTTAATTATTGAATCATGTATTCAATAGATTGTGCCCACGCACCAAACACAATAGATAGTGATTAATTTTAAGCCCAAATAACAATTATCTAATCTACTCAGACAATCTATTTCAAAATAGTCTTTGAAACATTTCCTACAAAACAATTCATCAGTAGTTTGAATCTTTTTCTTTGTCGATCATCTTGCAAAAAGGTTTGAATACTTGTCTTCTATGAAATTTCCTGCAAACACTATGTTAACTCCTCAAGAACACACATTGCAAACTCCAATTTAGTCATAATAAAATATGCAAACGAAAAATTTGAACTCAGAATTCAGACAATAAAAATTTGTTTATACCTATGGAAATGTGTCACCCAAAGGCAAAAATGCATTGCAGAATATCATATGTGTCATGAAAAATCATATGCAGCTCATGGGATCAATTGCGTCATTTTGTACTTCAGATGCGTCACACCATACTGGATCAATTGCATCATTTCGTACTACAGATGCATCGTGCTATCCCTATACCTGCAAAACTCAAAATTTCTATAGATTTTTGTGAGGATTGTGTCTTCACGTTGAGTTTACCAATGTAACACAGGGAAAACAAGAAAGATCAAAGCAACACAATGCAATAAACTCTAATGTAAACTACACTAACAAAAAAGAACAATGGAAACTAAATAACATAAACATGAGAACAATCTCACCAAATATCTACCTAATTCCATGCATGACCTCGATTTCCCTTCTCCATTTTTCCGTTGTATGATAATTTCCCTCAGATTTCTAAGTGTGCAAGTATAGCCTATGATAGTATGATTCAACAAAACATCGAAGGTTCAGATATTTGATTGCTTCCAAAAGTCAAGATTTTGGGAGGAGTAACAATGATGAAGGTCAAGCCAATTTATAGAAAATAGGGTTTTCGAATGACAGGCTCAGATTGAAAGATTTGACATGCATTGAGATTAGTGTCAGTAGTAATATGAGTGATAAAGCATGAAAGGTGGAAATTAAGATTAAATAATAATTTAATCTTTATTTTAAAGTGTTTGAAACTTAGAAGAATAATGATTTCATATAAAGATGAGGATTAGCATGGAGAGAACAGTTTGTTCGAATGCACAAATGAATTAATTAATGAAATAAAGTTATTTAATTAATAAATGTGTGCATGTAGAAGAATTAAAACTAGATAACTGACTAATTAAGACTGAGAGTCTATTTGTTAGAGACAATCAAATATTAAATCAAGAGATAACTGACCGATTTAATTAAATTTTGACTTAAGTGGTAAATGAATAATTATATAACTAAGCAATTATCCAATCACAGAGGAATATGCCGAGAATAATTCTTTTATGAATTAAATGATTATTTAATTCAACATTCAAAATTGGAGGATTAAATTAAATAAATTAAGATTTATTTAATTGACTGGAGAAAAGGCTAATGAATAATTAAATAGTTAAATGATTATTTAATTATAGTTGATAATGTAATAAGGATAAATTAAATGATTGCTTATTTAATTTTTAGAAAGGGGATAAAGTTAATAAGTGATGCAATTAAATAAATAATATTTGTTTAATTAATCAGGATTTTATAATGAATTAATTAAATAATTTAAAGTTATTTAATTAATAGATGATGAAGGACATTAGAAAATAATTAAATAATTAACATTATTTAATTATGACAATGATGGTACGAATTATGAAGAAATTGAAGTCATAGGCCTAGAGCAATTTTTAGTGTCTACAGAGAGCACGATGAAGAATTTCTTGAAAAGATTTTGTTAAAATTAACCAGTAGGAATGCAATGAAAGGCACCATTTAATAAACACCCACTGGTTTCCAACAACCATTAAAACTCTAAATGATTGTAGGTTCGAAAACATGGTGGGAGGTGAGTGCATGATTTATGAAACCTCCAACCCACACAATGTTGTAAAACCCTCTATAGACACAACTAATCTCCCCACAAAATGCACCTATGTACATACAAAAATGTATAAAAACATACATAACAACATACACAAAAACATACATAACATGATGAGACAACATAGTGCAGGGCCTGCCAAGACGGATGATAAAAGTGATGAAACTGGCAGACGAGAGGAAACTTCACGATGAGGGAAGGGAGGAGATAATGTCGGTGTCACCTTAGTTTTCCTAACTTACCAATTTCATTGTTACGTCTAGAGGGTTTTACATCACTGTGTGGGTTGCATATTTCTTAAAACATAGTGTTTTCCAATCTCATTACATTCTTACTATCTAATTCACAAAATGTTCTCAAGGCAATCATGAAACATAGCAAATTAAGGTGAGGGGTGAGTAACCAATTGGGTTGTTACTTGTAAAGGGTTTTAAAACATTATGTGGGTTGCAAATTTCATAAAACTAGTGCTTTGCAACCTGGAATTTAACAAAACAGTATGAATATCTTTAAAATATTTTGTTGATTAGACAATCTATATGATTGCGGGTTGGAAAAAATATTGGGAGATGAGTTCATGATTTATGAAACCTCCAACCCAAACAATGTTGTAAAACCCTCTACACATTGAAGCCAAATGAAAACCCTCATTTTTCCCGTCACTTCAAATTACGCTGACATTTTTTTTCCTTGTGCGAGAAGCTATCTGTGCACCGTAGGTAGGAAGGTTGACATGACTAAGACATGCATTTTAAATTGTAAAAAGTATTTTTATTATCCGTCAGCTTGGTCTATCAAGTCTTTCCATTAGTGTGTTTTGTCAGGATAGTGGGATGGGGAATGGGGTGTTATGTTATAATGTCTATACATAGGTCCATTTTATCAAGATATTAGCTTCTCCCATTATTTAACACTTATTTTGAATTGTAACAATTTACTATTATTGGAAAAAACTTTGTGTTGTGGGTTTTCTCATTTTGCAGGTTGAAAGAGAAAAGTTGGAGAGCAAGGGGTGGAGTTGTAGGTGGGGGAGATGAAAAACCAACAGAATTGAGGTGATGGGTTTGTAACCAATTGAGTTGTTACTGATAAAGGGTTTTAAAACATTATGTGGGTTGTAGATTATGAAAAACCAATGTTTTACAAACTGGAATTTTACAAAATAGTATGAATGTAATTTATATAGTACAAACATTGTGAGTATGAGTTGTCATTTTTAGAGTTTTTTTCTGGTGTGGGAATTGGAGGACGTGTTCATTTTTAGTTTGGAGAAAGAAGGGGGAAAACACTTTGTGTTTCATTTCTACACATTAAAAGCTAAAGGTTGGAGTGCAAGTGGAGGAGTTGGAGGAGAAAACCGACCAAATCGAGGTGAGAGGTGCTAACCAATTGGGTTGCAGAGAATTTTACAACACTATATGGTTTTCTTGTTTCTTAACACCTAGTGTTTTCCAATATGAATTTTTACAAAAAGAGAATGAATTTCTTGAAAATATTTTGTAATTTAGATAGTGCGAATGTATTGAAAGGCCCCTTCAAAATTTGTAAGGACTTTTAATTTGAGTAAAAATTGCATTTAAATATCACATGATTGCAAAAAAATGCACAAAATAATTGTAATTTGGAAAACACAATGTGTTTTTTTAATTATTTGAATCTCCTTGTTTAAATGTAAAGGGTTGTCTCACGGTGGGTTGCTTGCTTCTTAACACGTACGATTTTGCAAATAATGCAAAATAGTATGAATTTCTTGAAAATGACACCTTCCATTGTTATGTTTATTTTGTCAACTTCGTGTCTTTTGGATTGTAGCTATTTGTCAACAACATTAATTAAACTTGTGTGTTAGTTTCTTAATATGATCCAAATATACATGCATAGTATGATTGCAGCTTGGAAAACATAGTGGGAGGTGAGGTGACAACATGATTTATGAAACCTCCAACCCACACAATGTTGTAAAACCCTCTACACATTGAAGCCAAATACCTTACTGGGTGTTTACAAAATGGTGCCTATCATCACACTCCTACGGTCTAAATAATGCAAATCTTTTCCAGACATACATACTATTTTGTAAAATTGTAGGATGCAAAGCACTGTGTTTTACAAAACCTGCAACCCACCTAATATTTCAAAACCATTTAGACACAAAAACCTTCAAAATGAGAATGAAAAAAATGATTTTTGTCCATTCCAAATTATGATTTTGAAAACCCGTCAGCACATAACCACATTGCGTTTCAAATGAAAAACCTTTTTTCACAAGGAACAACCTTTATTTTCCTGTCAATGAAAACCCATCTTCACAACTTATAGCCATTCAAATCTTCACTCTCAGAATATTCAAAATGAAAAATTTAAAAGATGTCAACACAAAAACCCACAAAAAATACACAAAACAACATTGCACTTCAAATGAAAACCACTTTTTGAAAGGAAACCCCTTTATTTTCCTATTAATGAAAACCCATCTTCCCAACAAATAGTCATTCAATTCTTCATAGTGAAATTTGAAAACCCTCAACACAAAAAAATATAAATAGCTCTACATTTGAAATGAAAACCCTACACACAAACAAAACCCTTAATTTCATGTCAATGAAAACCGATTTTCTTTAACAAATAGTTGTTCAATACTTCACACTTCCTACGTAGAATGGAAAAATGACATATATTTCTAGCAAATATACATACCTACTAGCTAGCTACCCATGCTTGTCGAATGCATTTAGGTAGGGAGAATCTCAGCTCTCGTTTGAAATCCAAACGCTTGCAAATCCACTAGTCTTCCCACACTCCCCACAACCTTCAAAATGAAAATGTGGAAAATAGAAACATTTTGGGATTTTTTCCCATTGCTTTCTTATTTTAAATACCCGTTAGTTGTGTGTCCTTTTCCAATGATGGGCAGGTGATGACATGCACCTAACTATCCATCAAGTCTTTCTGTCGATGCATTTTGTTCAGCGCATGGGATGGGGGTTATGATATAATGTTACATACATAGGTGCATTTGGTCTATACTTTAGCTTCTCCCATATATCCCCATATTTTATAAAATATAATTACTAGCTCTAAATGACTATTTTCCTATTAATTTATTATAAACATGAAAATTATATATTTTATACAAGTTAAAAGATGAAAACAATTGTCTCAAAAGAAAGAGGTGCTACAACCCAAATTTTCATTAATTATTCTTATTTATAATTTTTTCTTTTTCATTATAATTTTAAATTAAAATAAAAAAATTTCACTAATAAAAATATTAAAAAAATTAAGTGTAATTTAGGTTTGTAAACACTTAAATTTGACCACTTAAGTTTTGTCAAATTTATCTCTATTTTGTATGAAATTCTTTCTTATTCACATTAATTAAATAATATTATTATTATTTAATTAATGCTACCAATTTTTCAGGGCGGTGGGCCTAGCTTGATTGGCTAAAGCATCCTATTGTAAGCAAGAGGTCATGAGTTCTAGTCTCCCCACCATCCCTGTGGTACCAGAGGGCGTATCGTGCTAGCATCACTGATCACATGAAACTTTTTTATAGGGGGGATTTAAATCCCTAAAGTAATTTCTAGGGAAATCTACACAACGAGCTAGTCACCATACTCTATTTCCATCAAATTTGGAGAAGGTAGGAGTTCTCAACCCTAATTGTGATTTTTTCTTTTGATTTTATGTTTTTCTTGGTTTTGTTGTTGTTTCCTTGTATTTAGAACATAATTTCATTGCACACAAGGTTAATTCAATTAGTATCTAAGTTTGATGGTTGCCTTTTCCTATCAAGCTAATTGATTGTGATGGTTATCAATTTAGAAATTTATCCTTCAAATGTTAAAACATATTTTATTTAAAAATAACATATATTAGATATATATTTCACTATAACCTTATATAATTTTTAAGAGGATGTTCACATTCTCACTTTTCATATAATATAGTGTTTTGAATATTTTGATTATATTTTATGATAAAAAATCCTTAAATACAGTCATATGACCATCAAATTTAGGCCCTTTATTCAATAACATGTGTATAAGTATAATTAGCTTAGATTAATTGATAAATAAATTAGGAGTAATAATTTAAAGAAAAATAGATATAATGGATAACATTGCTTAGCTGTATTAGTGAAGATGAATGAAATCAATGAAGATTTTGGAATATAGAAGTCTTAGAACATAGAACAAAGAATCCCATTTTTTTAATTCAACTTCAAATTATGATATATTTTTCCTCTATGAAATTTCAAGTTTTGGGGTCAAGGTTGATTTTGTAATCATGAATAGATGTCCTTAACCTACAAACTTTATTTGGTATTCTATGAAACTATGTTATCCAATTTTCCTACTGTCTCTTGCTTCTTATATTTGAGGGTTGAAAATATTTATAAACATCTTGATAGGGTCGTCATCATGTCACAAGGGGACATGTTCTTCTAGGGAAACTGATGGAAATATGTGTAGCTGTAGTGCAGAAATTTGTATACTTTTACCATTTCACACTATGTTTGGGTCCCTTAATTTATTGGAATTAATTAATCTTCTAATTTTTCAAATTATGCATTCCAAAGCCTTATTCTTACCATTTTCTGAAAGGGGAAACAATATTAACTAAATGAATTCAATTGTTAAATTGTCTTGGATCATGTGTGTCATAGAAGTTTAGGCCAAGACTCATTTGCCCATGGGCAAACAGGTCCCCTTTATGAGCTAGGACCCAAATTAAAATATTTTTTTAGTGGTATTTTAATGATCAAAATTTAAATTGTAAGTGTCAACTTTTAGAATCTAATTTTTGAGAAATTGGATAAACACCTATAAATACATAGTCTTTTTATCATTTAAAAGTGAAGAAGCAATAATTTAGAGAAGAACTTATGATCAAGTATTATTGTCAAGAGCATAATTGAGCATTCAAGAGTAGCATTATGAATCATTTGTAGTAGAAATAAAAATCCTAACATCATGTCAAAGTTTATGTGTATTCATGTTGTCTTGTGAAGGCTAACAAGTGTTTTAGTTCCTCATGCATTCAAGCATTCAAGAAAATAAAGCAAGAAAGATCTAATTCCATTGAAGTGATGTGTATGTATTAATTCCTTCAAGGAATCCATTGAAGGGTGGTGAGTTGCAAAAACATATTCATTCATCATTTACTTCCTTTCCATTAAGGTTTTTTTATCATTAACATTGCCATTATGAAAGTGGGAACACTATTCACAAGGTTTGATTGAGGCAAACCCCTATATGGTACAAACATTTTTCCCTCTTTGTGTATGTGTAGGTTATATATTGAACAAGGATTGAAGAGATCTTGAAGTGAAATTTTCATTGTTGCATTTGTTATCATCATTCCTATCAACCTACGGAAACTAAGTTACATAATTCATTTCCAATATTTAAAAAAAAAATTGCAGGTGGGGAATAGAAGCTTAGATCCAACACCAAAGGACCTAGAAATTTGATCAAGACCCTTGAACAAAGACCCATTCACCAATGGGAATATGAGTCCTTGTAGGCACATCAAAACCAGTTATGTGAGAAAGTTTGTTGTCCTCTACACCTCCTAGATTCACTTGCAAACTATTGTTTATGTTTGTTGGTTGTTAGGATCTTACATTTTATGTATTAGGGCATATAGGATTATTAGTTTAATCATTCTAAAATATTTCTAAACCATTCCAATTACCCCATTTAGATGGAAATCTAGGTTTGGTTGGCTCACCATTGAGGTTGAAAGTCAATCTTTTCACCTTGTGATCTACATCCTAATGTAATATAGAAAAAGGCCAACCTTTGCATCCTAGGCTCTTTACACTTAGGACCTAGGATCACCCTTTTCTCTATTTCATTTTGGTGGACATGACATGTTAACACTATAAACATTATGAAATTGGGAGTTTTCAAACCCTAGATCTAGGTTTTTCTTTCCATTGCTTTACATTTCTCATTTAGGGTTGTGTGAACCCTAATCCTAGTACCTACAAAACAACAAGAATTAACAAGTTAAACAAGATATTGCAAGATAAAACAAGGATTCCCCATGAAATCCATTTACAAACTCAAAATAGGAAAGAAAACAATAAAAAACTGCAATAAAAATGATAAAATAGATTGAATCCTAATTTAAATGTGCAAACTTATGATCCCATGGGGAAATTGGTGCCAATTTGATGTGAAAATTGGACCTTTCCCAATTCCTAAGATGCAAAATTGATAAGTTTATGAAATTGATCCACTTTATTAATGAAGGATGAGAGCTCCAAGCCAAAATCTGCAAAAACGTAGCTAAGAACTCAATGGTGATGAATGAAAATGGCTAAATATTTTAGCATAATAACTTTGCATAATTTGTGGATAATCAAATGAGGATATGAGCTCTTTATTTATAGAATTCCAAGATGGATGAATGTCCAAATTTGAGCAATGTGGGACTAACATTCATCCAATGGCATGATGCCACTTGTCAATCTATGAATGGATGAATGATGTGCAGGATTTGGGGATTGTGCCAATAAATGCATATTTTTGAATTTCAAATTTGTTGAAATGACTTGTAAGAGGGAAGGGAAAATGCAATAAATGCCACTTGGCTCAAGGAAAGGGACATGTAAGATGAAGTTATTGCCTTGTTGGATGTACATGTTGACTTGGAATTTTTGAATTCAAATTGAGGGAATATTCCAAAAGATTCCTTGTGAGGAAAATAGGGATTTAATAAATGAATTAAATCTATTTTCATGCGGGACTTGCAAAATCTAGAGGATGGGACATGACAAGAGATTAAATTAATCAAGGGTTAATTAATTTAATGAGAGAGGTTAGATGATGTGACCTATTTGACTCAAATTTATGGATTTATTTAAATCAAATAAGAGAGGAATATGATAAGAGATTAATTAAATAAGGATTTTGATTTATTTAATTAAAAGAGATGGTGTTAGATTAAATCAAATAAGGTTTTAATTTATTTAATTTAATGGATAGACTTTAGAGATTTAATCAAATAAAATTAATTATTTAATTAAATAGGGATAATTAGATCAAATGGATTGATTTAATTAACAAAGAGATTGACTTAATTAGATAAAATGATTTATTCAATTAAGAGAGGAATATTGATGAACTTAATTAGATAAGGAGATTTGATTAAATGGTTAGACCGAGGGATGATTCAGGAAGAAACGATATTAGTAGGTCAGGATCAAGTGCACAATGTCAATCAATATATTTTACGTGTCTACATTTTGCCCCTTTTTGAAGCAATGCACTTGTTGCATTGGTTCAAAGAATAAACGATCTCGATCAAAGCCTAAAAAAATCATTATTTAAAAACTTGCCCCACTATTGCATGGCGAGAGAAAACATGCCACTATAATGCCCCCTCTAGAGATTGGACAAAAATTTCAATTTTTGGGTGATCTCACGAAAAAAGAGGACAAAGTACCCGATAGGTCCGAAAAGGCTCCAGGAGGCTAAAAACGTGTCTAAACACAATAAAATATTGAAAAAAAATCCTCAACCAGACAGAAACTAGTTCGGGGGTCCAAAACCCTAGCAGAACAGCCAATCAGGGTGAAAAAATCCTAATTTTTAGGCTTAAAAGAGGCCTGAGGGATCACTTTCAAGTCATTTTCAAACACCTCCAATAGCAACCTTGATATTTGAGCTTTGACCTCCTAACAATATGGCACAAAAATAGCTTCCCCTGTGCATTTCTGATCTAGTTCGGACGTACCAGTGACCACCTAGCATTGGGGCACCGGTATGTGACGCTTACCCAAGCTTCATTTTTTCATTTATTGCTTCATTTAATGCTTTAAAGGGTCGGTCCGCCTACAGCGACACTATATAGCACCGCTCGGCAATCAAACTGCTCTACATGGTGTGATTTTGCACCACAGCAGTGCAGTTTGGAGTTTAAAAATTGTGATGCTAAGCTCAGGGCTGGCGGGGTGGTTTGACAAAGTGCAACGCGACAGTGTTGATTTCACCCAAAGTGCGCTGCGGGATGAGAAAATGCATTGCGGCGGTACGATTTGGTTCTTTTTCAGTCTAGCGTCAGAGTTTGATTAGAAATCAAACTACAATGCCATCACAGGTTGCACCGTTGGAAAGGTTCCTGGAACGTTCGGCGAAGAATTTTTCAAAATTTTTAACATGGTGACCTTCCTTGATGCAGGACAGGACAAGGGAGCTCTAATCTCGAGAGTATAGGTCGTGGGATTTGGCTGGCTTCTTGCAAGACCTGAGCCACAGGGACCAGGATCGACTTTGAATTGTAGGGTTATGGCATATTGCATATGCGGCACCTATTCGTACTCACCTAGGGATGCTGTCAGCGCTAGCCGAGAGATGGCACAACAAGAATTCTTCGTTTCATCTTCCCACTGGCGAGGCCACTGTCACTTTAGAGGACATTTGGTAGATTTTGAGATTGCCTATTCATGGTCGCCAGGCGATTTTTGACATGGACGAGGGGCACGAGGCCTACCACAAAGTCCTTGCCACACATGACATCATTTTCTGCGAGGGACAGATAGAGCTTGAGCGACACAAGATCCTGGCCCCTCCCTACCACTGGGTGATTGCAACCATCATTTTGGGTCTCGTTGCCCCTGACAAACGAGGGCAATACTTTAGTCCTGGCTGGTGGTATTGCTGGGAGCATATGGTGCAAGACAGACTAGTTCATTTTGCTTGGGGGCTTTTTTTTCTAGCTTCACTTTACAAAGACCTCCATGAGTACGTCTACATGGATGACAGAGCACTAGGAGCAGGGGTGACTCTTCTTCACATCTGGGCATGGGAGCACATTGATGTGCTACATCCATGTGTTGTTTTAGTTCTAATGCCACTAGATGATCCCCTCGTGTGTCGATACAGAGGCGGTGAGTCCTTTATACACACTGGTGAGCATAGGATCCCCTATTGGAGGCGGGTCTTAGACAAGATGTTGGTTTTCACCTACTGACCATACCTTGGTCGGCCTAGATGGGCTGACGATGCCAATCAGTTGTTCTATTGCCGTCAAGATCACTTTATGTAGGGGCGGGAGCAAACTATGATTGAGAGGTACCTACTTGGGCACGTGCAGTGTCAGTTCGGGGAGCCGTAGGATCGGCTAGATGACGACTACGTAGCTATCTTCGCCCGCACCATGACACAGGTTTCATGGGGGTGGTACATTCCTACCTCAGAAGTAGATGACAACTTCAGGTAGTTGGTGGCTCGACCATGGGCCTATGATCAGGGGCTAGCAGATCCAGGCACTACCCAGGCCTACAGGGATTGGTTCTGGCCTCTACTTCAGTTGACGATTCCAGGTGCAGTTCTTGATCTGTGAAGGGTCAGAGGCAGAGGGGGAGGAAGAGGATGGAGATCTGACATTCGGCAGGACCTGCCATTTGTGCCTCCAGTCCAACTAGATCAGGGAGATGTGCACATGCAGGACTAGCAGCAGGTGCCACCAGTTCCACCACCACGAGTTGAGGATCCTCCTTGGGTGTAGCCACAGGTACAACCAGCAAGACAGGCGGATGCACGAGATACTTTGATTGCACAGTTGTAGGCCTAGGTCCAGGCCATGACAATCAAGAGGGATCAGGCGAGGGTCGAGAGAGAGCAGCTCACGGCTAAGAGGGATCAGGCCGTATAGTAGAGAAAGGCTACAGAGCTACAAGTAGCCACTGAGCTAGGCAGGAGACAGTAGCTAGAGAGCATGACAGCCTCCTCCTCCCAGGGTACAGTGTCAGTTCGATCCTATAGGGATGTCGTCCGAGAGGCAGAGTACTATAAGAGGTTTTATCATGAGGCTGTATCCAGAGCAGAGTGGATCCCAGAGTACTCAGAGCGGGCTAGCCACATACCAGCAGAGGTTCATGGTGACAAAGGCGAGGGTAGCATCCACAGGGACCGAGCTTGATCAAGATGACATGATACTTTTGTGCCTTATGGGCTCATTTTTGGTAGCCCAATGGGCCTTTTGTACTGATTGACATATATGTACAGTGATCCAATTTATTCTTTATACTATGATAGTTGTGTTATTGATGATATATATATATGAGCCGATGATGGTTTTGATGTGATGCGATGTGTTCTCTTTATTTATGAATGTATGGTTCTACTTCTATATGTTGTAGATGCATTTATTTATAATGATGTATGCATTATAATTATGACTAACAGATCTATATTATGTCAACATATGATATGCAAATGTGATGTGAATGATGTTGTCTATATGATTGATTTTATGATAATGTGAATGATGATGTGATATGTGATATGCAATATGCAAAATGATTTGATATATACGTGAAATGCTATGCGAATCATGTTTATATATGAACGGATTATGGATAGATGTACGTTTTGTATGCAATGAATTTTGTACGTTTATGCTTATGTGGAATGATTTATGCAATGAATAATTTATGATTCTATTTATTGGGTGATGTAATGATGTAATGTGATGGTCATGATATGATGTGAATGAGATGATTTTATGTAATGCAAATGAGATGGTTTTTTAAGATGCTTAGAATAACAAATGTTATTATCCTAAGCATATTAAATGATGATGTAATGTATGTGATGTATTTAATATGATGTGATGTGATGAGATGATGTCATGATGTTTATGCAAGTATGTATGCAAATGAATTAAATGCTTATATACCTATTGTTTATGATTATGCAACAAATGATTATGAAATGCTTCTGTAAATGTTATGTGATGATTTATGTGATAGATGTAATGTGATACAATATAATGGATGAAATGCAATGAGATGGATGCATCTATCTTTGAAGAATGCTTATGATGACATGTTTATATGATGATGGAAATGTGATGCATATATTTCCTATATGATATGTTTATGCAATATGGTAATGGTTTGTGGATGCAGGATCAATGACAATGATGATGATGATGATCAACTGTCATAGTACCTTGTTAGTGTATTTAGTAAGGAAAGAAGAAGTCATTTCAAAAAGATACAAGATGATGCAAATGCAAACGATGATGATGATGATTATTACTTTCCAAGGAATTGGGATTTTCAAAGGGACAAATTTTCTTATGTTTGATAACACGCGTGGTATGATGCATCAAGGTATAGAAAACTAGGATGGCATTGTACCTAGTGTGATGGACTTTGACTTGAAAAGCAGATAGGAGTATTCTTGCTCACACCTGACATATGAAAACCTTTCTAGGATGAACTTCAGAAGTTTCAAACACCTCAGACCAAAACATGGAAAGTTAAACCTATCCATGCAATAGTCAACAAGTTTCCCTAGACCTCCTCCATACATACCTAACAAAGAAAGTATTCGCCAAGATTATATTATAAGAACATCCAACAAGCATAGCAGAAAAAAGATAATGATTGTTTCCCCATTCCTATTTCTCTAAATCCTCTGTTTGGGATATCATCGAGAAGTCCTTGGAGTGAGCGCAATAAGATAAGTTAGAAGATAAAAGACAAAGTAAACAAACAAACTAATGTTCTTCACTACCACTAACCAAAGGAGGATGTGTTTTCTAAGGATAAGAACCAGAATTATTTCCAAAAGATAATGCCCATTGTAGGAAGGATTCATCCTAGGACATGTTAGTGGATGGTGGCACGCCATTTCATTTATCCAAAGTGCTCTTTCTGATAAATAATGCCCCTTGTAGGAAGGATTCATCCTAGGACGTGATCTTATCAGATGATTGATATGGAACTGTTTGGATGATGGACTATCAACACAAAGAATTGACCAACTTGTTTACATACTGTCTTAGACTTGAGACTTGACATTTTTGAGTTTTCACTTTTAACCTGCTAGACTTGTTTCTAATTGTTTCACCAAAGGTTGAGGATGACGATCAGTTTATTATGAGTGGCGTTTATTGCAGGTGCAAGCGAGATGAGACAAATGGATTTTTTCAAATATTTGGATGTTTTTTACGTTTTGCAATGTTTTGAGGCTATTTTTGGTATTTTCAAGATTTTACAAATGTTTTGATTTTTTGATTTTCCAATGTTTTTGGGGTTTTCTGAGATTTTAATCAAGAGACTAACCTAAGGACCTATCGTAGGGGCCTCTTGGGCTGATTAACATATGAGCCTTGCCTATGTTATACACGCAGAGACCACGTAGTTCGATTGATGACTTGACCGATTTACAGATGAAGATATACATGATGAGATGTTAGTTTATTATGATGGACTCTTATAGGACCGACCTAAATGTCTTGGGGGATGATCAAAGATCAACCTTGCCTACGTTCAATCTTAGAGATGACGTAGTTCGACAAGATGACTCTATTTTTGACTTTTTGACCTATTTTGGGATTTTGATAATTTTTTATGTTTTTTGGATTTTGTGATTTTGAGGATTTTAAGAACATATACGAATCTAATCCGATGAAAACATGCCCACAGCGTGATGCAATAGAATACTCCGATAAAGGCATGACAAACTAATTGTGAGGATGGGCTAAGTAGTACTAGGAGGGATCATAATATGAAAACAAGACCAAGCTATGGTGTGGATACAGGTGGATGAGTGATGGATGGAGACCCAAAGGCAATGGATGATGGAAGCGTAATGGATAGATGATGTAGAACAAGCCGTAAAGATCCTGGTGGATGGAAAGTGCTTTTTTACTCAAGGCGCCTGTTTGCCAGCTTTTCACCAAGGTACTTGTCCAAAGTGCCACCGAAGTGGTTTTCACTAGGGGACGATTTTTTCTCTTTACTATTTTTTTATCCTTTTTTTGATTTTTTTTTTGATTTTTTGCTTTTTGATTTTCTTGTTATCACCAAGATGCATGTTTTCCAGGTTTTCACCGAAGTAACCATTTTTTTAGGACACTTTTTGATTTTTTGGTTTTTTGGTTCTATACCTTAAAAGATTTAGGCATAAAACTTTTTGAGATAGGAGCTATTCATGGGCTCCTGCAGAGGTTCCCCTTCGGGTGTTGATAATTGATATGCCCCTAACTTGTAACTTGTTGTGATGATGAAAGGTCCCAACCAATTGGGTTCAAATTTTCCTTTGCTGCTTGGGTTTGGGACATTCTTTTGATTTTCTTTTAACACCAGTTCTCCAACTTGGAAGGTCTTGCTTCTAATTTTCTTATTGTAGCTCCTTTTGAATATATTCTGATAGACTTGCAAATGATTCAAAGCATCTATCTGTCGCTCATCTAGTAGCTCCAGCTCATTCAATCTTGACACTCAATACTCTTCATCTATGATAAGGTTTTGCAGTGATATCCTGAGGGATGGGAGCTCGATCTCTATGGGGAGTATTGCTTCTGATCCGTAGACCAGGGAAAAAGGGGTGGCGGCGATGGGTGTGTGGATACTAATTCAATAGGCCCAGAGGGTGGGATTAAGCTGCAAATACCAATCACAACCTACATCATTAACTATTTTCTTAAGGATTTTCAAAGTGGTTTTGTTTGTAGCTTTTGCTTGGCCATTGTCTTGGGGATAGTACGGGGTAGAGAAGCGATGCTCGATTTTGAATTTTTCACATAAGTCACAAACCTCCTAATTTTTGAATGGTGTCCCATTATTTGAGATAATGGCTTGTGGAACACCATAGAGACATATGCGATAGTTTAGGATGAACTTTGAAATATGCTTCCCAGTTATATACATCATGGGTATGGCTTCCACCCACTTAGTAAAGTACTCTGTTGTGGTTATGATGAATTTGTGGCCATTAGATGAAGTAGGCATGATTTTTCCAATGAAATCAAGTCCCCACTGGGAAAAGGGCCATGGTGTGATGATAGGATGAAGCTCTTGAGCTGGAGCATGGATGAGGTCCCCATGATGTTGACATTTTAGACACTTTTTGGCATGATCATGTGCCCCTCTTTCCATTGTGGGCCAATAATACCCCATCCTCAATAGTTTCTTGGCTATGGTCATTCCACTCGAGTGTGAACCACAAATACCATTGTGTACTTCAATTAGAGCGGTTAATGCCTCCTCAGCATTTAAGCAGCATAGTAGGGTTCCTTCTATGCTTCTTCGATATAGGGTATCACCTAGGATGACAAATATGGATGCCTTTTTAACAAAGGTTCATTTTAGGTTTGATGGTAGGTCGACGGGTATGACTCCTATTCTAAGGTATGTATAAATGTCATGATACCAAGGATCACTAGGACCAACGATTTCACACACATTCTAATTTTGGTACCTCGAATACGGGTACAAGAAGCTACTCAATCAGGAATTCATATTTTGGAACATTGTGGGGGATATCGAGCAAGGAACCAATTGTTGCCATGGCGTCTACTGCTCTTTTGTTGGTTTTAGGAATCTACTCAAATGTAATTTCGATGAAGGATTCTTTGAGAGTCTCCACCAATTTCTTGTATGGAGTGAGCTTGTCGTCCTTGGTCTGATATTCATCATTCACTTGATTTATGATCAATTGAGAATCTCCATGCACTTTGAGGGCTATGATGTTCCATTGCACTACTATCCTGAGACCTATGGTCAAAGCCTCGTATTCCTCCATGTTATTGGTGCAAGGAAATGCTAGTTTGTAGGACCTTGGTATGCAATCCCCTTGTGGGATGATGAAGAATATGCCAGCTCCTGAATCATGCCGTGTGTAAGAGCCATTGCAGTATAGTTTCTAGTGGTCAGCTACGTTGAGATTAAAAATAGATTCATCTAGAAACTCTAAGATGAGAGGGTTCTCTGAATACATAGGTGCTTCTGCCAGTTGATCTGCAATGACATGACCTTTGATTGCTTTCCTCTCCACATATTCGATGTCATATTCTGATAATATCATCACCCATTTTGCCATTCTTCCTATGAGCATTGCCTTTGATAGTAGATACTTGAGGGGGTCAATTTTGGCAATGAGTTTTATTTTATGTGCCAACATGTAATGTCTGAATTTTTGAGATGCAAACACTACTACGAGACATGCTTTCTCAATGAATGAATAGTTTAGTTCATGATGAACCATTGTCATGCTGATGTAATAGATAGCCCTTTCCATTCCATTTTCATCATGCTAAGCTAGAAGAGCTCCAAGGGCTGCTACTATTGCTGACACGTATAGAATCAATGGTTTCTTTGGAATGGGTGGCATTAAGACTGCTGGTGTTAGTAGATATTCCTTGATCTTGTTGAATGCCTCTTCACACTTGGTATCCCATTTGTATGCTACTCCCTTGTGAAGTAGGTGAGAGTATGGATTCTGTTTGTTCGTCAATTGTGCTATCAATCTTCTAATGGATTGGAGTCTTCCTTATAGACCTCTTAGTTGCTTTAATGTTTTTGGTGCCTCCATCTCAAGGATTTCTTTTACTTTTGTTGGATCCACCTTGATGCCTCTCATTGACACTATATATCCTAGCAATTTTCCTAATTGTACATAGAAGACACACTTCTTTGGGTTTAGTCTGACCTTATACTCCTCCAGTTTGTTGAAGATGGCACTAAGGGTTGCTATGTGATCTTTTCTCTTTCTTGACTTGGCTAGAATGTCATCCACATAGTCTTCAACTGTCTTATGGATCATGCCATGGAATATGTTTCCCCTGCATTCTTTAAGCCAAATGGCATCATGTTCCAACAATAGGTCCCCCATGGGCAAGTGAAAGTTGTTTTTATGTTGGTCTTCATTAGCTATCATGATCCGATTGTATCCTGAGAATCCATCCATTAGTGACAACATTTCATGTCATGTTGTCATGTCTACTATCATATCAATGTTGGGAAGCGAGAAGTCATCATTTGGACATGCCTTGTTCAAATTTCTGAAGTCTGTGCAGATTCTGATATTTCTATCAGTTTTTGAAATAGGTACCAAGTTTGACACCCATTCTGGATAATCGATTGGTTAGATGAACCCTGCATCTAATAGCTTTTTTAGCTCCATTTTGACTAATAGAGCGATTTGAGGGTGCATTTTTTGAAGCTTTTGTTTGACAGGTTTTGCTTTTGGATACACTACTAAGTGATGAACCACAATCTCTGGATCAAGCCCTGGCACGTCAGCATAACTCCATGTGAATTTTATTTATCTTTCTCTTAGGAATGCTACTAGGAGCTCTTGCTCTTCTGATAGTAGTGATTCTGCATAGAATGTGATATGTGGGGTCTCCTCTGTTCCTAGGTTGACCGGATTGCATTTTTCTACCAAGACTGCTAACTTTTCCTAATGAATAGCTCTTAAAGGACGATTGAATCCCCCATCCTCAGGCACCTCAGAGAGGTTTTCACCTTTGGATGTGTCCTTTCTTTTTACTTTTTTTTGGTCAGAGAGTGCCATAGTGTGGTTTTCACTCAAGGACTTGGATATTATTCTTAATTTCTCACTTTTGTGATTGAAGGATTCAATCATTTCCCCATAATAGGAATGTGTGTCCAACTCTATTATGAACCCTGCTTTATGATCCCCATTTGGAATGTTATCTAGCAGTCCCATGAATTCTGAGAGTGCTTCATCATTTTCGAATGTATCAAAAATTGGTGGTCCTTGTTGGTCTTAGTTGATGAGTTGGGGATATACTAGGTGGATCTCATGATTTTGTTGGTCTAGTTCAAAGGATAGGGTACTAATCATGCAAAGAGTGGTATCTTCAAATAGCCTAGGTAGATTGGTCATGGTATCCTTGTCATCGCTACTATTATAAATGTCAGTTATAAAGTTATGTATGTCTCTACCTGTGGATACTAGTAGTTGTAGTTCTGCTATAGTTGGTTGAGGAGGATTATTAACCAGTCTAACCAAAGGACTTTGGCCATGTATGGTTATACACAGAGGGGTACATCCAAGGTTGAGATTTGTTATCAGTTGCGTCTTTGGCATGATAGGTATTATAAGCCCATTGTCATTTTGTCCAAGTCTTTAATTTCTATCATAGCCCATTGTGAGCATAATTTGCAGACCCTTGCTTTGGTCATCCATTGGTAAGTTTGGTACTGGTCTTTCATCTTGATATAGCATATGTGATGGATCTGCCTCAATAACCTCTTGGCCAAGGTCTCCCTAGCTTGTGAATTCAGGATAGTTTTCAGGAGACATTTGGGATGTGGAAGCTTCATTTATTTGTGGGCGTCCCCGTGATCTAGGAGATTGTGGTAACTCTCCTACCACAAAAGCATTATTAGGGAGCTTGTAATTTCCACAGCCATTATCTAGGATAATGAGCTTGATGTCAGAGATGGTGGGAATGGTGGGAGTGGTAGGTGTCTCTATCGCAAAAGTGGATGCGAGAGTGGTGGGATCAATGTATGGTGTGGATGGGCCCTCATTATTTTTTGGTACTTGGGGGATTTTGTAATACTTTGCTTCAAGATTTTTGCAATATGAGAAAGGTTCGAGATCTCCATGGATGGTCACTTCTTTTCTGTCATGTGTAAATTTCACACATTGGTGGAAAGTTGATGCTACTGCCTTCATTGCATGAATCCATCGGTGTCCTAGGAGGATATTATATGGTAAGTCAAGGTTCAGGACCTGACAAGTGGTTTCCATGAGAGATAGCCCTACTTGAATAGGGAATTTGATTGTGCCTTGAGACACTCTTTCTTGATTGTCATATGCTCTTATTGTGATACCCTTTCCTTTTTCGATAGAATCTTCTGATATTTTCAACTGCTTGATGAGGCTAAGAGAACAGATATTCAAACCTGCACCTCCATCCACCAAGACCCTTTTGATTTTTCTCTTATGTACTATGGATTCCAAGTGAAGTGTACAGTTGTGAGATGGTTGGGTGGGGAAATATTGGTCAAAGAATGTAAGGAGATTAGGCATAATGATATTTCCAACCATAGCTTAGAATTGCTCTGCATCAAGGTCTACGGGGATAGTGGATGAGGCCAACGCTTCTTCAAGGATTTTCCTATGGGAAGATGATATTTTTAGAAACTCCATGATGGAGATTTGTGCTGGCGTTCTCTTGAGTTGATCTAGGACATTATAGCCATTAGGAATAGATCTAGATGCAGGGAATCTGTTTGGCTAGGATGATCCTACGATGGTTACTTTGCCGCCTCTTGTGGTGACTCCATAATCTTCGGCATATGCACCCTTGATGGTGATGACCATGCAATTTTCATCTAGGGAGGTGATGATTGTTTCATAGACATGATTTATGTTTGAGTGGGTGCCTTTCCCTTTATCTTTGTTATTGTTATTCCCTTTGTTGCCATGATTCGGCATTGGATTCGTATATATCTTAAGATCCTGATTTCCTGTAGGTTGTTCCATGTTTATGATTCTTTAATCGATGAGATCTTGAATTATGTTTTTTATCTCATGCAACTGTTTGTGGTATGGCCTTTGATTTTATGTAATTCACAGAGTTGATTCTTGTTATACCAAGGAGGTTTCACATCCGGTTCTTGGTAATTCTCAAAGGTAGGAGACTTGATGAGTTTTTCGTCTATTAGCTTTTTCATGATTTATTTAAGTGGTTCTCCCAAAGTGGTGTACTTTCGCTTGGGATAACTCTTACGTTGAGGTGGTCCTCTTTGATCATTGAGATTATTGATTGTTGGATTGTTGTTTGGTTGGTGTGTTGTGTGATGATAATTTTGGTGTTGGATTTGGATTTGTGGTGTGGGTGTATGTTGGAAAGGGGCACTAATGACCACCTTGGCATCGATGACACCATCATTAGTAATATTTTTGTTCCTTGTCCATGTGCAAGGTTTATCATTGTAATTGGATGGTGGGCGGTTGTTTTGTTGTTCAGGGTATGATGTTGATTCTGCGGGTTGAGTCATAAGGGCTCTTTCGATGTTGAGCGCCTTGGGGATCAACTGATCATATGTAGTGATGCCCTGAACCTTGAGATGAAATGCCAAGTGGCCTTCAAGGTTGGATATGATGGTGTAAACTTGTTCTTCTAGCATGGTCCACTTACTCTGATTAGCCTTGGATCACCATCGTTGTAGGAATGAGGTGAATGACTCACCCTTTCCTTGTTTTAGAGCTAAGAGTTCTTCTAAACTAACATCCATTGCAATGTTGCATGCATAATTTTTAATGAATGCATCCATAATCTCTTGGAATGTTCTAATTCTTGAAGGTAAGTGAGAGAACCATTCCATAGCATGGCCTATCAAACTCCTAGGAAATAGTCGCATTAGATAAGTATCATCATATGCGACTTCCATGCAATGTACCTAGAATTCCCTGATGTGATCCTCAGGGTTTCTCGTCCCTTGATATTTGTCAAATTTGGGGATCTCAAATTCCTTAGGGAACGGTTTCATTACTAGGTTCCTATCAAATGGATAGGAACACAAGTTGCTTGGTGTTTTTTTGTTCACCCTGATTGAAGGTCGAGTACTTGTTGCGAGAGCAACCTGATTTGTGCCATTACATCATTTTGTAGATCAGGGGGTGGGATGAAGGTGTTTTGAGGTGTTTTGATCAATTATGGGTTGAATGGGTAGGTTGGTTGGTGTGTTGTTCAATGGTATGTGTATGTTCTTCCTTGCTAGGTAGGCTTCCACCTACTGTTGTATGAACAACGCTTGTTGTTGATCTTATTGTTGCTGCCCTAAGATTTGTGCTTGTTGTTGAGCTTGTTGTTTTGCTTGTTGTTGTTCCAAAAATGCTTTTTGTTGTGCTTGTTGTTGTTCCAACAACGCTTGTTGTTGGGCCACCAATTGGGTTTCTTCTTGCTGCTCTTGATATTACTTTTTTGCTTGCTGATATGCTTGCAATTGCACTTCTTGTCTTTATGCAAGAAGTTTTGCTTGTGTTTGTGTCTGGTGTGCTTGATATTGGGTGTTTTCTTGAGCTTGAGCTTGTGCTTGCAATGCTTGTACTTGGGATTGTGCTTGTGCTACTTGTTGTTGTAATAGGGTTTGTTCTTGAGCAGCCTTGTGTGCTTCCAATGTAGCTTGGGCTGCTTGAGCAGCTTTTTGTTGTTGTTGTTGCAATAATGCTTGGGCTTGCTGCACTTGTAATGCGACTTGTGCTGCTTGGGAAGCTTGCACATCTTGAGCAGCTTGCTGAGTGGCTAGTTGCACGACTTTTTTTTTGCACTTGTTGGCATCCTCTTTGAAAAGCAGCTTGCAATGCCGCATTGTATTGGCTTGATGTGGTGGAAGTTGGTGGTGGTGGATTTGGAATGGTGTTTGTGGTGAGCGATGATGTCGTGTTGATTTTTTGACTGATGGATGGTGGTGTTGATGTGGTTATCCCTTGAGAGACCATCCTTTGTGATGTTAGGGAGGTGTTTGATGATGTTGAAATTGCTTGTGCATTTTTTCGTTTGTTGTTGTGATATTGATGACAAGTTTTGAGCATTTGGAATAATGCTTTGATTGATATTGGGGATATTGGTTTGATTGATAGTTGGTACAAGGGGAAGCCCTAAACCAAGGAGTGGTGCAGATGATGATGGCAATGGTTGAAGAGGTGGAAATGTGAGGTGTGTGAGTTCTTGTGAAAATGTTGTGGTGTCGAAGATGCCCCCTGGTCTGAACATGTTTCCTTCCTCTTGCAAATTTGTGAGGAGAGGAGTTTGAGGTGTTGCACGAAAAAATGATGATGATGGATCATGATGGAAAGTGAGAGGAACATTCTTATGTAATGGGTTTTTGAGTATGTTTTGTTCCAAGGTGGAATTTTTGTCTAAGTTTTGATTATTAACAAGGGGGTGTGCTTGAATAGCATTGATAAATGCATTTCCCTTATTAACATTGGGTTGGGTTGGAGCAAAATATGTCATGATTTGCGCGTGATGCTTTGGGATGGGGGTGTATATGAGATGGGAATGGTGGATGAGATGGGAGGAAAAGATGTCTCCACTATGGTACTCATGTCAAAATACAAAGGTAGTTTAGCCCCTTGTTTTGCTAGTTAAATCATGTACAACGAAGGGTTAAGCCTCGTCATGATGTTGATGATTCTATGGTTGTCTGGATTTTGGAGCATTTCAGTTATTTCTTTTTGAGACATCCCAAGGGTAAGATCCTCTCCTTGGGTTTCCTCTTGGGGATTTTGGGATGATGAGATGGTCAAAGGATTGCTTGATTCGGCAGGATTTATTTCAACGTTTGTTTGGCTAAGATCACTTGAAGTGGGTGTTTCTTTGTTGGCTTCCATGCTCTTCTTGTATTGAGATCTAGTTTGAACCATAAAATGAGGATCAATTTTCAAGAATAGGAGAGAATGAATCTCTTGATTCTCTAGATTGATCTTTATTGTATGTCCAACGTAGAAAATTTTAGGAAACCTTAAGGATCAGGAGATGATATGATGATGATGTAAGGGATGGATGACATGGATGTTATGGTCTTTTGATAAATCTTGATGGGAAATACTAGGATTTTGGGACTTTCAAATATGTTTCAGATTTTGATTTTGATTTTCCCTTGGGATTTGTCCTTGATTGATTTTGATTTTGAACAAAAAGACCCTAAGGTATTGGATGATTATCTAAGGGATAGATTTGTTCAAAGGATGATGATTTGAATATGTGTAGGGAGAAGGATGCATCTACCCACACCTATTCAAACAAGATGATAGTTTTATTAAGCATATGAAGAAGGATTCATCTACATATACTAAGCTAAACAAGATGATTTTGATGACTTTGACTAAGCATATGCAAAAGGATGCATCTACACATACCTAGCCAAAGATGATTTTGATAAAATTTTCAAGGATTTAGTCTCAAGGATTTGATGATGTTTGATTTTTCCAAAAAGCCTAGCATTTAAGGATGATTTCAAGATTTTCCAGAAGGTGATAGTGAGATGATGTTTGATGTTTTGAAAGATGGATGAAAGGATTTTTATTTGCCTTTTGATCCTAAGGTGAACCTAAAAAGGACACTTTGTTTTCCTAGACCTAGGTATTGAAGAACATGCAAAAGCTTCCTAGAGACCTTTATAACTAAAGAATGATTCAATTTAGACATACATTTTTTGTATTTCTAACCAATGACCTTTGTTTTAAAGTTTTTGAGAATCGTGAGTCTTCAAAACGTTAGATGCTTGACCCCACTAGCTCCCCTCCATGACACTCACTTATACGGGGCAGCCAAGCATCAACATAAACACCCCACTGGCTCCCCTCCATGACACTCACTTATACGGGGCAACCAAGCATCAAAACCCATGAAACTCCCATGGCATGCTTTCCATTTCTACTAAAAGACCAAAAAAATGTGGGGTGGCTTCAGAATGACTGTTCTTGCACCAACAAATAGATTAAAGGATTTTGGAAAATTCTAGCACATGGGTTTTAATAAGGACTTTCCATTCATGGAGATTGACCCATACGTCAAGAGTCCCCTTTCAGATCCATCTTGTCAGAATCAACCACATGATATTGGCGTTTACTCCAATACCCACATTTATATCCCGATTGGAAATACTCTTGGCTTTAGAGTGTTACCAGTTGAGTCGTTCCCTCGGGTGAGTACTTTTTCCCCAAAGCAAGCCCTCTAGGATAAACAAAAGTGAGTGAAAATAATATTCGTAACTCGATCAATCTTTGTTGGCAACAAAGAGAGAGAATATACGCAATAATGCCCCCACTCACACTTGCACAAGATGATGTTCAATTTTAAACCCAAATCGAAGTGTGGAGGTGATTGATTTGTCTCAACATAAAATCATGAAAAAGGTCTTTTGATTCTCAAGATCGCTATAAAGCGCGAGAGAAGCACATACATCCTTTTTCAATGATGTTAGTTCAAGTAACCTCTCACAAAACAATGTAGCACATGTTCATTTTAGACCCCACAAAGCAATAATGAATTCATTTTAGAACACCAAAAGACAAATGATAGACATTTTGTTCAATTTGTTAACCAAAAAAACAAACTCTAGTATGTTGTGATCCTAATGTTCATTTTAGCCTTCTGCAAGAAATGGAAAGATTCTTTTTAAACCCAAATGAAAATTAGTGTCCTAAGAAAGAAGAGATAACAATTTCTTTAAAAGTGTTAAGAAAACACTAAAGTGTTCAAAAACACTTTGATTTGATGAAACATCCTCTTCATGCTTCTCCTTTCTTTGATTTTGATTTCCAACCTACAAGGAAGAAAAACCAGACAGATTTTGGAAAATACAAAGATTAAAAAGCAAAAAACAGAAGACAAATTGATCATTAACCAAAAAGCACGTGCTAAAATTTAATTTCTGCTTTTTACTCCCTACCAGTGGTGCAACCCATGATTGTGTCAGAGTTTGATTTCTCAGTGGTGCCCTCATAGTGCCGCTTACCAGTCAGCGTCGCTCTGTGTCGGGGAAATGGGCTCAACTGCGTCATAGTTTAGTTTTTTTTTAAATTTCCTGAGAGTCAAATGGTCAAGCGGTGAAGTTAGAAATTCAAATATTTGGGTAGGAAGAGTCCAGCATCGCAATTTGAATTTCAAGCAGTGCCATATAGCAACACTAAAGAGTCAATGGTGCCAAAACAGTGATGCTGAGCTCCCAGTGTTGGAATTTTTTGTGTATAAGCAAAATTGCGGAAATTTTAAGAAAAGATGATAAAGAATGATATCCAGCCCTCCTTCTAGTGCCAAATGTGTGAACCCCAATCCTAGTACCTGCAAAACAACAAGAATAAACAAGTTAAAAAAGAGATTGCAAGCTAAAATAAGGATTCCCCATGAAATCCATTTACAAACTCAAAATAGGAAAGAAAACAATAAAAAACCACAATAAAAACGATAAAATAGATTGAATCCTAATTTAAATGTGCAAACTTATGATCCCATGGGGGAATTGGTGCCAATTTGATGTGAAAATTGGCCCTTTCCTAATTCCTAAGATGCAAACTTGATATGTTAATGAAATTGATCCACTTTGTTGATGAAGGATGAGAGCTCCAAGCCAAAATATGCAAAATCCTAGCTAAGAACTCAATGGTGATGAATGAAAATGGCTAAATATTTTAGCATAATAAATTTACATAATTTGTCGATGAAAATGAGGATATGATCTCCTTATTTATATAATTCCAAGATGGTTGAATGTCCAAATTTGAGCAATGTGGGACTAACATTCATCCAATGCCATGATGCCACTTGTCAATCTATGAATGGATGAAGGATGTGCAGGATTTGGGGATTGTGCCAATAAATGCATATTTTTGAATTTCAAATTTGTTGAAATAACATGTAAGAGGGAAGGGAAAATGCAATAAATGCCACTTCGCTCAAGGAAAAGGACATGTAAGATGAAGTTATTGCCTTGTTGGATGTACATGTTGACTTGGAATTTTTGAATTCAAAATGAGAGAATATTCCAAAAGATGCCTTGTGAGGAAAATAGGGATTTAATAAATGAATTAAATCTATTTTCATGTGCGACTTGCAAAATCTGGAGGATGGGACATGACAAGAGATTAAATTAATCAAGGGTTAATTAATTTAATGAGAGAGGTTAGATGATGTAACCTATTTGACTCAAATTTATGGATTTATTTAAATCAAATAAGAGAGGAATATGATAAGAGATTAATTAAATATGGATTTTGATTTATTTAATTAAAAGAGATGGTGTTAGATTAAATAAAATAAGGTTTTAATTTATTTAATTCAATGGATAGACTTTAGAGATTTAATCAAATAAAATTAATTATTTAATTAAATAGGGATAATTAGATCAAATGGATTGATTTAATTAACAAAAGAGATTGACTTAATTAGATAAAATGATTTATTCAATTAAGAGAGGAATATTGATGAACTTAATCAGATAAGGAGATTTGATTAAATGGTTAGACCGAGGGATGATTCAGGAAGAAATGGTGTTAGTAGGTTGGGATCAAGTGCACAATGTCAATCAGTATATTTTACGTGTCTACAAGGGTTTCATCTTTGCATCATCAACTTTGCATCACATATTGCATTAGAGTCATGTTTATAATAGATTGACATTTAATTTGCATTCATTATGTGGTAAAAAATATGAAATTGTTCATTTCATGTAAATGGCATCTTTCATTTTAGCTCAAAAACAAGTAAAAAAATTGTAATATAGTTTGTTTCAAAAATTGCATCAAAATCATCATTTTTAGGTTATGGCATCTTAAAAATAGTCACCTTCATTCTTATGGCTCTGATAATGCTTGGTGGTTAGGTATTGGAGAGGCAAAAAAAGGGTTTGCAACTGGGATAGTATGGGAGTATAGTGTGCTTCATTTCGATAGCATGGGATTGTGCATGTAGACCAGGGTGGCCAGCAAGGTGTGGTCAAGGAAATCTTGTGCGTTAGGAGCCTAAATTGTTTAGAGGGAGCAAGTAGGAGAGGTGCAAGTCAGTGTTGAGAAGAGTTCAACATTGTGGTGGGTAGTTCTAAGAAGTGAATGCCAATTTGATGCATAAGGTTCATGCTAGATGGACTCAATGGTTGGGGAGAATTGGTACAACTCCTCACAGGAAAAGTGGAAGTTTGGGTGCATCAACATAGGAGTTTTGTGGATGAAGAGCTCAAGCTGGAACCCATCTATGCAGAACAAGATTCTTGTTAAGTCAGCCAAAGAAGTCTAGGACAGAGATGTGGTTGCAGTGAATCATCCAAGGGATGGGGGATCACCTTGGAAATCATGGTAAATGTGGTATAATAGTGCAAAGGATGTGGACTATGACTATTTAGTGAGTGCAGCTTCACAAGGAAGAGGTGGGTTGTGCCTTTTGAGTTAGGTGCAACTCCACAGGCAAGGGGGGCCTATGTTAGACATAGAGTTTGGGGAGTAGGAGCATGTCAGGGATGTGTGCTCGAGGAGTAAGAAATATGGTGGACTTGTGTTCTCACAGCAAGTCACAACAAGTGGGACTCAATGTTCAGGGTGTATTATCTTGTTTGGGATAATGAATCCAAGGTGAAATCGAAGTGGAATTGGAGGCTTGAGGTGAAGGACACCAAGAGGGCCAAGTCACAAGTATTAAAAGAGGTTGTCAGGTTGGACTTGGCACAAGTAGGCATAAGAGTTGTCTGGGTGATGAAGCAGAATAGGGTGTTCGTGTGGAGTCGTGCTGACAAAAGGAGGCTATCAAAGGTATTAAAATGGGCTTTGGAATAGAAAAAAGGTTTTCTAGAGGATGTTGGAAGTTCTTTGTGGTGTAGTGGTGCATGTAGGAATGGATGCAGGGCATGCCATGAGGCGATACAATGGGTAGGTAGACTAACCCAATGGATTTTGGTGGGGGATTGAGTGTGTTTGGTGTAATTCAGAGTGGGTGTCTTTAGGGAAGTGCACCAAGGAAGACTTAAAATGGGTTTGTGAGTACACCAGAATGGTGGAATGAGCTTAAATGAAGTACTAAGATAGCATTGGAGATAGGAAGTGTATTGGTGGGAAAATGTTGGACGGGTGTACTAGGTTAGGTTGTTGGGGATAAGAATGGATGCAGGGAATGCCATGAGGTGGGTCAATAGGAAAGAAGTGTGACAATGGAAAGAAGTTGTGAAGCCAAAGGTGGAAGGTGAAATCTTCAAAAATCAGTAGTGGTATGCTAGTTCGTGGAGAGTGGGTCTTCAAGGTGGCTAGGTATAGTGGGCTTTCACAACAGGGTTTGAAGCAAGTAAGTCTTCAATGGATGCCAGGTTTGGAACCTAAGGTAGAAGAAGTTGGAAGGCAAAGGGGTAGTATTAGTGAGGATGCCCCAGGAGATTTTGGAATAGTGTAAATTCTAGTGGGGTGTTCATGTGGTTCCTTGGTGGAACAAGGTGCCAAAACTAGGTTTAGTGCCATGGAATGTGGTAGAGCAGAGAACTTGGGTGCTAAGTTGAGGGTTTGGTGAAGAAAGCTTACACTGAAGTTAGCTTGGACCAAGGTGAAAGTGGGAAGATGTAGTTTTCCAGGACAGAGAACACAAAACTTAGTGGTTTAGAATGAGGAATAACTCATTGTGGGAGTCAAGTTAGATGGCTTGCAGTGCAAGTCAGTGTTAGGGACATTGGCAGGAACCAAGTATGGTTGGGTCAGAAAGGTGTGGAAGTCACCCCCACATGTTGGACATGTGAGTTAGAGAATCCTCAAGGTAGGTCTCCAATTTGGGAGAAGGTATGGATGCCCTGAGCTAAATGGTTTAGTGTTGAGAGCGTCACCTATTTTTGAGTGGAGAATGTAAGGGGGTGCAGTGAGTTGAGGGGGTGCACCAGTCAAGGTGGGGCATCCCAAGGTGCACCAGGAATGCATCAAGGTGTACAAGGGGTGCACTAGGGGTGCAGTAGAGTTGCACCAGGAACCAAAACAATGTGTGCAAGGGAGCATTAGGGGGTGTTCAAAGGTGCACTAGGGGTTTCACTAGGTTATAGGAAAGTGAGTTCCAAGGGTTCCAAGGTGAAGTGGTGTTGGGGGCGCTATTTTGGGATGAATTCCAAGTGCCAAGGCATAGGAATGGTTCTAGGGTGCAAGAATTGTGCAAGAGGCTAAGTCAGGTGCCAAGTTGCAGGGAAACATAGTTCATGGAGGATGGGGTCATAGTGGGGCATCCAAGTCAGGGGTACACCAGGGGTGTATTAGGGTTGCACTAGGTGTAGGATAGAGTGTTCCAAGGGTGTACCATGGGTGCACTAGAAGTGGTCTAGGGGAACACCAGTAGGGTGTTCTAGTGCATAGTGGAGTGGAACTAGGGTGTTCCATGGGGTGCACTAGTAGGGTGTTACAGGAGTACCAAGGGTGCATCAAAAGTGAAGTGTGGGTTGCATAGGGTGTAATTCATGAAGTCCAGGTTTGGAACTCAAGGAGCCCAAAATGGGAAGTTAGTCATGTTTGGAACATGTAGGATTGATGAAGGGAGAAGTTTGGTGACTAAGTCAAAAATTGGGGGATTGGACCAAAAGTAGTGGTTCTTCCTTCAAATGATTTAGAATTAGACAAATAACTTAGATAGACGGTCTAGTTCATTTGAAGGGAGTGAACCCATTTTGGTGCCAGGAGTGCACATAGGTGTCCGGGGGAACTAGGAGTCTAGGACTACTAGGTACACCTCCCCTTGGGAGTGAAGAAGATGTAGCTCTGCCACCATTACTTTGGGGGTAAGCATGGTGTTCTTCATGGATCCTAGGAGGGAACTAGAGTACCTCCCATGTGGCCTAAAGAAGTGGGATCAAGTGGTGAACCAAGAGTCCTACCTAGTGAAGTGGAGTAACTAGGCCAACATGGGTTGGTCCCAAGGCATGTTGGTAATGGGGTTGAGTGTTGGTACTCATTGTGCAATGGGTGAGGAACATGGGAGAAGAGGGTCATACTAGGTCCATGGACTAAGGGATGAGCCTAGGCAACATAGCTAGGTGTGTGCATCCTAGTAAGGAGGATTGGAGTGCTAATTGGGGTGCTCACCCAGGTATGACAAAGGTGTGAGTTCTAATGGGGCAAGGAACCCATTGTCAAAGTGAACTAAGTGACTATCTAGGAATGGGATAGGGTCTCAAAGAGGGTACTCAGAAAAGGTGCCAGCTGGGTAAGAAACTCTACAAGGAGTCAAGAGGACATGATGGTGTGGTGCCTGAACCAAAAGTGCAAGATAGATGGATGAATACTTAGGGAGTACCTAAATGGAACATAGGTTTTTCTAGGACCCAATATGGGGTAATGCATGGAAGGGACTCAAGTGGGTTGAGTTGGTACACACAAGGGAATGAGGAAAGGTGTTCCATAGAGTAGGTTGGCAAGTAACATGGGTTTGGTACAAGTGCAAGGTGCTAGGAGTGTGCCATGGGGATTGAATGCAACTAGTGATGCAAGGTAGACAAGGGACTAGTTCAAGGAGCTAATTATCCAAGTTTGAGGAGTGGGGACAAATGGTGCATGGGATTTTGAGTAGGTCTAAGTTGGGATGATAGTATTAAGGATGGGTATTGGAAATTTTGGGGGTGTGCAAGGTTAAAATAGGGCTCAAGGAGTCCTTTCGTCTAGTACAAGGGAGCAACTCAAGAGGAGCAGGTCAGAGTAAAGGAGTAGGATGCTAAGTGGTACACATGGGTGCAAGCCTACCATTGTGGGTATGCTAGAAGCTTGAGGTAATGGTGGAATGGGTGAAAGATAAGCTAGAGGATTGGATGGATACCAAGGTAAGTTTTCAAGTAGGATGTGGGCTTGGAGTTCCGTTGGAGCAAGACATGGCCACGTGAGTAGCCCGAGTCTTATGGGGGATATAAGGGTGAAAGTGGGGGAACCATGAGATTCTACACCAGGTGCAATAGTAGTTCAATTAGGTGGACTAGGAAGGGTGCCAAAGGAATGGGTATGAGTGATGCCAGAGGCATGGATCAAATAGTACTAGGAGCATGGATATGAGTTAGGGAGTAACTCCTATGAAGCCAAGGAGTTGGTGTAAGAGATTGGAGCTCCTCTGAGGGTCAACCATGTTGGTGTCAGAGCATGGGAGTGAAGGGGTTTCTGGGACACTCAAGAGATGGAGAGCTCATGGGAAGAGCTGCATGTGTGCTATTCCACAATGCATGTGCATAAGTTGAAGTCCTTAAGTGGAACCATAGAGTTGGAGGAAGGTGTAGTATGAGGATCAGAAAAGGATTGTTCGAAGAGAGGACCATGAGTGTGGTTTGTCAGTGCTGCACGAGGGATGGAAATTTAAAGAAAAAAAGTTTAGTCATCCCAGCCCCATAATTGCATTTTAGATCTAAAATTTGTATTAAATTTTATCAAAATATTTTCACCTTTGTTTCACACTTACATCTTCCATTACCTTTGTCCTATATTAAGCAAAAACTAGAAAAATAGTCACTAATTAACCTATTTTCAACTGGAGAAATAAACATTAAATAACAACATAAAACTTCAAATTTTTTGTTTTCAAAACCCTATACAAATACCATTCACCCTTGTGTGACCCTATCCTTGTATAGGTGTCTCAAACAACTTTTGTACAACCTTTTATCTCTATAGTATCAATCCATTTCTTCCTACAATTGTCTGATTTGAAATTTTGGAAAAATATTATTACATATGTAAGAAAGGTGTCATTTCACTTGATTTGTTACAAATTTCAAAAAATTGTTGCATTTCATTATTGAAAATCATCAGATCTAAAGGAAAATTGTTTACATTTTCTGAGGCATTGTATAATTTAGGCAGAATAGCTTTCATTTTTGAAACTCGAAACTTAGGTTGTTACATCACATTGAAAAATTCATAAGGAAAGTAGAGGAATGTTTCCTTTTCAAGAATATGGTTTTCATAGGGTATCACATAGCTAATTGTATGATTGTAATCTCCCTAATTATGAGCATAATCTAAGGAAAATAAATGAAACCATTGAAAAGTGTGTTAGTTTAGATTACGTTAAATTTTGGAAGGGCTAGTACCCATTACAAAGAATCCATAAAGGTAGAAGACTAGTGACTCACAAAAATTGAGACTATCAAAAAAGAAGAGTGAGACTCATCAATAGTGAGCCTAGAAGAAGAACAAACTTAGACATGATTTTGACCAGCGCATGAAACTAGAAAATAGTGACCAGCTACAAAGAAATAGAGGAAACAACAACAAAGGAAATTATCACAAAAAAATCCACCCTATAGAAATAGGAGAAAACCAGTGAAATCCTTCCACTTAAAACATTGAACAAAGGGCTACAAACCCCAAGAAGCAACTCCAAAAATTCTAGCTCCAAATGCAATATAAACTAAAGGGAAAAAAAGGAATCCCTTTCCACAATAATTCCACCTTACCAACAAACACAAGCTCCACCTCCATAGGAGCACACTCCCCCTCAAAAGGAGTTACAAAAGAGAGATCCAACAAGAGGAAAGAGATCCTTCTAGCAAGACCATAGAGTAAATCTCCACCTCAATAGGAGAACCAAACATAGCAGGAAATAAAGGAGAAAGTAAACTAGTATAAGGGACAAGAACATCTCCCTTAAGAACCACTAAAAAAAACTCCAACTTTTCCAACACAAACCCAAGGCAAACTGATAAGATTTCCATTGAAACCCAATAGAGAGCTAGGATAGAGTGCCATGAAAGAACATAGTCACTCTTCTTAATGAAGCCAATCCCACAATCCCTAACACAGCCCTAGTGAGAGCCAGAAGAATAAAACTGCCATAGATAGTGACTTGGAACATCTCAAAACTCGACACCCCCATAGGTGGTCAATTAGTGACTTCACTAGAATTTGAATGCAACCACCAAATGTAGAAAACATAGATCCTCCAAGGTATCATGGAAAGATCCTTACAACCACAACATGGTATGCCAAGGAAACAACTCAACATAGCCATCTAAGGGAAAATCCCTCATCATAACCATGAAAAATGGCCACCGTAATCCACAAGAAATAACATCTAGGAGGATGCACTAGAAAAAAGAATGATTGGGCCTAGAGAATAGAGACCCAAACCCTTATCGATGTTCACTGAGGTAGCAGATGCACCCCCCAAACACTCTAAAATCTACAAAGGAAACCAAGGGAAATACATCAAGCTCTGAAACAATAGAGTGGAAGTTTCCAAATAGGATCCAAGCCAGACAAGAAGGGATGCCATAGGCCAAAAGACAACCTAAAATAGGGCATCATCACCTACAACAAAAAGCTTCACCCAACCACACAAACTGAAGGAATCAATAAAGATACCCATAAAGTAGCATGAGGAAAAAATAAAGGACAAAAGCACTAGTTGAGTAAGAAACCTACCATCCATAATCACAACCAGGGCAACATCAACAATATGAGTAGAAAAAGAAAAAAATTGGGATCCCAAAACCATGGGGCCCAAAGAGATCTTCAATGCTAGGATGTTGATAATCACAAGAGCTAAAGAAACCACCAATACAAACTTCCCCACAATAGAATCACCCCAATCATCATCTTCATCATTAGAGACAGAGACAAATGTAGGAACCAAGAAAATAGTGCTAGAAGAATCACCAAAAAAAAAACCTCCATAGCTAGTGTCAAAGTCATAGTCATTAGCTAGATGAAGGGTAAAAGAAGAAGAAGAATCTAGATAGAGAAACCCACTTTAAAAGCAACCAAAATCGAGCATTGCCCAAGTAGATGCATCTACATCCTCAGTGCCATCATCCTCATCACATTCTTCACAAGAAATTTTAGAATTTCCTCCACAAATGGTTTTCTTGCTTAGCACCATCGCACTACTATGAATTTTATTATTAATTAGATCTCTTCATTGTTGATTATTGACAAGCATGTTAGTTACCCTCCTAATATCTCTTCCATTTATGAGAATGTTATAGTGCAAGAGAATGCAATCATGGATAATCATTACAATCATAATTGTTCTTCTCCCAGTGCCTCTCCTCCTTGCAAAGAATGTACCTTGGTGTTAGAAGACCCAATCATTGAGTGTCATGAGAATCTTGTTTGTATCTCTTCTAATACTTCTACCATTTGGGAAGATACTATGGAACAAGAAGATGAAATCATTGACGCATTCCTTAATATCACTTTTCCTTGTTTGCATTCATCTCCCAATATCTCTCCCATTTGTGAGGATGTTTTGACACAAGAGGATGAAATCATTGATAACCATGACAATAATAGTTGTTCTTCTCCTAATACCTCTCCTATTTTTGATGAAGGTATCTTGGTGTTATAAGATACAATCATTGTTTGTCATGAGAAACTTGTTTCTTTCTCTCCCCCTACCTCTCCTACTTGGGAATATATTGTTGGGTATAAAGATGAGAAGATGGCTTGCTTAGATGAAAATTCTAAGGTCACCTTAGATCCCCCTCATTAAAATATCATCAACAAGAAGTCAAATCCATTGAGGTTATGAACACACAATTGACCATTAGATATCCCTTGGTTATAGGCCCTCCAAAAATTCCTTTTGGGACTCCTAAGATTCCTCTAATCATTGGGCCTCCTAAGATTCTTTTTGAGCCTCCTACACCAAATATTATTATAGGATCTTCTAAACCCCATGGCCATATCCTAATTTTTATAAAACAACTTACTAGTAATCATGTGCCACAACAACCAAGTAAACATACTGTAGCTCACACATATAACACTAGAAAAAATAAGCAACCAAGAAAAACTCCAACATCCATCCCATTGCCTCAACCATATCCCCCACCCACACCTAACATTCCACAACATAATGGTAAAGAATTTCATCTTATTGAACAACTTCATAACACTCTCACTAAGATATCCTTGTGGGATTTGATTCAATCATCACCAACTTACCATAGTATGCTTCAAAATGCCTTGCAAAAAGTTTTCCTCCCTCCTAGTGTGCAACCAAATGATGTGGAAACTTTTATTGAGAATATAAATTCACCGAATTTGGATAGTGTATGTCATCAAAGTGAATTGCCTCCTTTGGAAACACAAAACAAAATGATTCTTTGATGATAGTGGCTATCATTAATAAGTTTTGGATTAGATGTACTTTTGTTGATAATGGTTTGGCACTCAATGTTTCGAGTGTAAATCTTTTGGATAAAATAGGAGTGGAAAAGACTAAAATTCAACTAGATTCTTTGTTTATTTGTGGTTTTGATAATGTGGAAAGAAATTGTTTGTTGTGATAACATTTCCCATAAAGGTTGGTAAGGTTACATTACCAACTCCTATCCATGTCATGCCTTGTGATTTGTCATATAATCTTCTCTTGGCTAGACCATGGATTCATGAAATGAATGCAATCCCTTCAATGTTACTTCACCTGGTGAAATACACTTACAACAATAAGGTTTACATGATAAAAGTTGATCCAAAATTTGAGAATTTTTTACAAAACAAAAATAGGAATGAAGAATCATCTTAGAACATTGACACCAACTAAAAATGTGGAACCTTTACAATTTGAGGATAAGTATTTAAGTATCTTTCATCAGTGATTAAGTTGTTAGATGATGATTGGGATTCATTAGATTCTACACCTGCATTCATGGGAGAATACAAGTGTAGACATGGAAAATATACCAATCACACCTGATCTTGATTTTACTAACACTAGTTCATCCTGAATCATCTCTCTGCTAATCATTTAATTAAATAATCTCTATTTAATTAAATTCATCACATTTCATCTCTTAATTAAATAAATCAACTTTATCTAATTAAGTAATCATCTCCTGTTAATTAAATAAATCAATTTTATTTAATTAATTCGGTAATTCCCCTTTTAATTAAATAATCCATTTTATTTAATTAAATCTCTAAAGTCATTCTATTAAATTAAATCAATCTTTATTTAATTTAATCTAACTTCATCACTCTTTAATTAAATAAATCAAAATCTTTATTTAATTAAGTCTAAGTTCATAGTTCTCTCAACTTTGATTTAAATCAATCCATAAATGTAAATAAAATTGTCACATCATTTAATCCCTCATTAAATTAATCAAATCCTGATTAACTTAATCCTAATCCATCAAATCCTCTAGATTTTTCCACTTGCTCATGAAAATTAATTTATCAATTTATTAAATCATCTATTTTCTTTCAAAAAGGCATCAATGGTTGGAATATTCCCCAAATTTGAAAATCCCTCCAAAAGGGTTTGTACATCCAACAAAGCATTTAAAATATCTTACATGTCCTTTTCTTGAGCCATGTGGCATTAACTTCACCTTTCACCTCATCCTTCAAGCCATCTTTTGAATTTGAATCTCCACCCTCTTTGCACATTCTCCAAAATGTGCTCAAGCTTCCTCCATTCACATCATGACAAGTGGCACTTGCCCATTGGATATTGAATGATCCCACATTGTTTCATTTTGATCATTCCTTCATCTTTTCTTTCTATAAATAGAAGGATTTCCTTTGTATTTGGATCATCCACAAGCATCCACAATTTGAGAAAACTTATTATGCTCAATTTTTTCCTCAAGCGTCACCATTTTCATCAATTTTATCAAAGTCTTAGCTAGGTTATGCAGTTTTTTCATCATGGAGCACACTTGAATCTTCAACAAAGTGGATCAACCTTCATCACTCATCAACATTGCATCATAGGAGTTGGGAAAGGGCCAATTTTCACAGCAAATTGGCACCAATTCCCCCATGGGATCAAGATTTATGCTTAATTAGGATTTCATTACTTTCTTCATTGTGTTCTTCATTCTTGTTTCCTATTTTGAGCATTGCTAACGGATTTCATGGGGAATCTTAGTTCTAACTTGCATATGGATCTAATCTTGTGTTCATTTTCTATGTTTGCATAGGTCTAGGATTGGGGTTCACATTTTGGCACTAGGGGGAGGGCGAATCTATAGAATCTAACACATTTTTTTGAGAAATTCCACTACTTTTTTATGTTTTTTGTCTTCCCAGGTCAAACAGTGCTGCTGGGACAAATTGCGACACATATGCGGTCTCTATTTTTCCAAAAAAAGCTGTTAATTTCACCATAGCACCGCTCAAATCCTCAAACACTGCTTGGTCCAAATAGAGTCACCTTTGCTTTCTTACTTTTTCACTACAACTTCAAATGGCCGTATCTTGGGCATTTTTTGGTATTCTTCAGAGCTTTTTTTTTTTAAATGGGGTATAATTTCATAATCTATCCAATGGTATAGGTGTTCATCAACTTGGATAGAGTTAAAATTTTCAAATTTTCACCTAATGTCAAATCACAATGAAACTTGGTCTAAATTTTAGGGTTTTCATGCTTAATCATTTATCTAACCATCATATCTTCTTGATCCTTGATTTCATCTAGCATTTGGAGCTTGTATTGCAGGTTTTAAAGGATCATGGAGCATGGAAATGAAAGAAAAAACATTATCATTGTAACAAGTGTTCTTAAACACTTTGGGAGCAATTATAATCCCATTCTTAAGGATTTGTCATCTTTCAAGCTTTAGGACTTACTTTCAATTTGGGTTTAAAAAGAACAAAAAAAAAGGTGTTAAAAAGAATCTTAGACAAAATTACTAGATTTTTTTTAAGGTTAACGATTGAATAATCAAAATATCACATTTCCTTTGGTGCTTAAAAAGAAGTCACTTTTTCTTTGGAAGGATAAAATGAACAAGTGCTTGTTTGTTTTGTAATCATTTACTTGAAGTAATACCATCGAAAAGACATATGCGCTTCTCTCACACCTCACGGCGATCTTGAGAATCAAAAGGATTTTTGATGATCTTAAGTTGGGTAAAGTGATTGCCTTCACATTTCATTTTGGGATTAAAAATTGAATAAAACATCTTGCGAGTGTGAGTGGAGCATATTGCATACATTCTCTCTCTTTGTTTCGCAACAAGGATTGATCGAGTTACGGATATGTTTTCTCACTTTTGTTTATCTTAGAGGGCTTTCCTTGTGGGAAAAAAGTAATCACCCAAGGGAACGAACCAACCAACAACATGCTAAATCCAAGCGAATTCCAACCAGTATATAAGTGTGGATATTGGAACAAAGGTCAATATCACAAGGATGGTTCTGATGAGAAGGGCAACAATGGTCTCTCGCCGTATCGATTATCCCCCATGAATAGAATACCCACATTAAAATCCTCATTTAGAAAAGGACAAAATCCTTGATCTATTTGTTGGTGCAAGAATGGTCGTTCTGAAGCCGCCTCACACTTTTACGGCTTTTTGTAGAGATGGAAAGTATGCCATGGGAGTTTCATGGGTATTGATGCTTGGCTGCCCCATATAAGTGAGTGTTGTGGAGGGGAGCCAATGGGATCAAATATCTAACCATCCACTAAAAGTAGGCATAGCTAGACTTGTCCAAGTGGGGATTCAACAAATACAGTCTTTCATATCCATAGGGTTGTACATGTTCTTGGAATCATAGAAAAAAAAAACATTGATTGTTCATAAACATTGGGAAACAAACATTCAACATGATCATTAAATTTCAAACCCTTTAGAAAGAAAATATCATTGACAAAATTCAAGTGTTATTGCTTACCCCAGGCATTCTATCCTTAGAGGTTTCTTAACATTTGGATTTATATCTCAATTTGCCTACTAAAGTCAACGATAGGAAACTTTTGCCTTAATTTCCTTGATTTCCATGTAAAGCATTTTGTGGGATGAAAAGAAATTGGGACATTATACATTTAGTTTGAAACTTAAGCAAGAAATTGGATGTGGTAAAATAAATTCATTAATCAAGATGAAATCAATTTAACCCCACACATGTGCTTGTGTATCTTTTGTCTTATGGTCTTTTGAGCAAACATTGATCTTTTGGTTTGAAGGGAAAAGAATGTTCTTAAAAACCTTGGCCTTGTAAAAAAGTCCTTATTAGGTTCATTTAGGATCAAAATCAAACATTTCATCCATCCTCAAAACATCAATCAAAACCCATCTCACAAACAACTTTTGAACCATTGGAAAAATCATTCATACTAGACTTTTGGAAAAATACTCTTGAAATCAAAACAAAATCATCTTGTTTGACTAGGTGTTTGTAGATGAATCCTTCTTCATACATTTAGTTAAATTATCACCTTGTGGAAAAATTTATTCCAAGACAACATCTAACCTCTTGGAGTTTATGAGTTCATTATCAAATCCAAATCAAATCAAACCAAAAATACAAAATCCAAAAGTCCTAAAGTCTAGTATTCCTCCAAGGGTCTTAAAATTTCAACACCCATATAATTCAACCCTTTCATCCTTCATCTCATCATTAGTCCTAAATCCCTTAGAGGTCAACAAGGTCAAAACACAAGAGGAACATGGAATATAAACTCTCCATACATCATGAGTGATCTAAGTCAACCAAACTATCAAAGCCTTACAAAACCAATGGATTATCGAAACTCACATTTATACAATCCATACATGGGATCATTATCTCCTACAAACCTCAATGGCACAACAAATGTGAGTATTCCCAATCTAAATTTTTGAACACCCTTCCCAATGATAGATTTAAATCAAAGTTCGCACCTGCAAATCTATCAATCAAACAATCAATGCATGAGTCTTCAAACAAACAACATTATCCCACTAAATCCATACATGCCAAATGTGAATCTACCAAGTACAAATTTATCAAACATGACCATTTCTAATCCACACTTGGTAAAATTTGGGATAGATATGTTTGCAAATGTTGTTAAAAGACCAAACAATATGTTAACAAATCCATGTATTGATCCCATTCAAGGTAACACCATGCAACATCAAAGCTACCTAAATCAAGGAAATGTGATTCCCAACCACAACAATGTTCAATTTCAACCTATCATGCCAAATCCAAACATCATCCCAAATCATAAAATTGTCCAAAATCAATGGCCGCATCTCCAAAATCAATCACCAGAAGGTCAATCTAAAGTACAAATCTCACAAGGTAACAAATAAGAATACACGTGCCACTTGGGAAACCAATCAAACTAGTCATGCAACAACTGGTAAACAAGAATCTCATCAAAATCCCCATCTATGAGAATTATTAAGAGCCCTTGGTAAAACCACTATGGTATAATGAGAAACACCTTTGTGAGTATCACAAAATAAAGGGACACACAGCATTAGATTGTGTTCGACTCAAAAATCTCATCCAAGACCTAATTGATCAAAAAAAATAACTATTTGTGATCCATTGACCAATGATCATGTTAAAAATGTCTCTACATCATCCAATGAGTTAGGGGACATATCTCAAGAATTTATTCCAAAGCATGATCAGCATCTTTCACCAAAGTATAGCAATGGTCCTTTCCAAGACATGTTTGTAGATATTGAAGGAATCTTCAACTTAAAATTTGATCCAAGTCCACTCAAAGATCAGAGGATATTGAGCCATTTCCCATGCTTAAAGAAGACGTCCAAGAACCATTTATAAGCAATCCATCCTTTGAAACTAACCCATGTCAAGAACTTGATCCAAATCATGTTAAAAGAAATTCTCAAATCATTCAAGATCAAGAATTTGTATCTCCAAGCTACTACAATGATGTAATGGACACTCTCCTATCTATACAAGATGATCATATCCATATAGCACATACTCCTCCATCTACCCATGAGATGCTTTCTTTGGATGGACACATAGATGGTCTTCATTCAAAACATGATTCCTTTACTCCTGACATTATTACACAAAAGGAGAAGGTTATTTATTCCTATAGTTAAATTGAGTTGCCAACATTGGGATTAGATATATCCCAAATTCAGATTGGGGACATCATGTATGAAGATATCCAACATTATCCACTCAAGGAAATAGGTTAGATAGAACAAGATATTTCAGAGTCAGCAGAGCAGCAAACTAAAATAACATCATCTACAATAGGCATTTATCAGAGAAGGCTTATTGAACAAGACATCTCAAAACAAGTAGAATCAAGGAACAAAGGTGCTACTACCACCATACTGGGGGAAACTATGTCTCAAGAAAATGTCAACATAGGGGGCATGAAGAATCCTTATGATGAAACCGATGCCAATACTACAACCAACCATGTCATGAATCTTCATCCACCCATCACCCCATCCATGAATTGGGACCAACATCAAAAGAAATATTTGAATAAAAGCACAAAGAATGCTATCAAATAAAAATAATTTGTGAAGCATAATAGACAAATCAAATACACATGGATACCAAAGAATACAAAGAAAGAGTATCCCTATCAAACTCCATCATTCAAAGAAACTATGGGGAAAAATAAAAAAATGGAAAAGTATCCATCAAAGATGTCCACAAATAAAAAAGCAGGCTTCTCAAGCAACATACAAAGTATATCAAGTTGTTGGTCCTAATTCCCTTCACACTTTCGTAGCCACCCATCATTGCTCATCTTCCCAAGTTTGGAAAGTCAAAGGTTCCAAACTATCAACCAATCCATCTTTTGTCCCTAAGCACACTCCATCCACGCCTCCACACATGATATCCAATTCTCAAATTGACCATGTATTTGAAGAAAACCTTCATCATAAGGATTCAGAAGGCACTCTATCGCAATGCGTGCACAAAGACAAAGTTAACTCTGATATCAACAAAGAAAATCAAGAATCTCAAAAGTTGTATTCAAGTGCACATATCTTGGCAAAGTAGCTTCTTCAAGTAGGTTATCGATGGAAAATTATGACAAAAGCATCTACATCAACACCACCAGGTGGTTAAGAATGAGCTTAAAATCTTTTAGAAAAATACAAAAAAGGTCAAAAAATATGTAAGTCCAAAAAAAATAAAAAAGGATTGAAAACAGTAAAGAGAAAAATCGTCCTCTATAGTGAAAACCACTATGTGGTGCTTTGGATAGGTACCATGATGAAAACTTGGCAAACATGCATCATGTGTAGAATCAAGCATCTATGTGCACCACTTCAGGTGAAAGCATCTCATCCCATCCACAATAAATCTAGCATTCCATCCATCTTATTCATAATAAATCCATTCATCCATAAACTATTTATCCAATCCATTTGCATCCATCTACTTCATCATCCACATAATCTTGATCTTGGTAAAAGTTTGGTGTACACTTTACACTTGCTTATGGTAAACATCTTGACATGGGCCATTTTCATTGATCCTATCCTACCCAACATTATATGAGCCATGAAAGACCATCCAAATGAGCACCCTCTATTTGAACACCTTATCTTATCACAAGATAATCTATATCCCTCCATCCATACATCTATCCAAGCATCCATCCATGGCATTTCATACATTGCTAGACACTGGGGGCAGATGTTAACATCTTGCTTCAATAATAAATCTTGATCTATATCCTCCAATTTATGTGGTGATCTGAACATTGGAAAACATAAAATCGAATTGGTCAGGCATTTGTGAGGAAAAAATTCAAATCACTAGCCCATGGCATATTTTTGACAAGAAGATGTTCTTTATCAAACTTTATCTTTCATCGAACATCAATCCAAACAATCAATATCAGTCACATCAACATCACATCAAATCATTCAAACAAATTTTGTTCCAAATCAAGCTTCATCAATCCTAATCAATCAAATCCAATCAATTAATCATCTTTGGATATCCATCCTAATCCTTGTGTTGCTTAACACTATCCTTGCATTGTTGTGTATCCTCAACAATGTTATCATCATCAATCCATCGATCTGATCAATCAAACTTAGCTTGGTTTTCAACAAAATCCCAAATAGAGCATTGATATCATCACACATATCCATATCCAAATCGTTAAAATCATGTGAAAATTTAAAACATCCAAATCATATCAAAACCCAAAAACACTCATAAAAACAAAAAACATCAAAAACATGCTATCCGAACTATGGCGTCTATGAGCTTAAACATAGGCAAGGCTAATTTTTTATCAGCCCCTAAGACACAAAATCCAAAAACATTTGGAAAATTGGAAAACCAAAACATTTGTAAAATCTTGAAAAAACCAAAAAATATCCTCAAAACATCAAAAACATCCAAATATTTGAAAAAATCCATCCATCCCATTTCACTTCACCCACAATAAACTTCCATCCACAATAAATTGATTGTCACATTCATCCTTTGACAATACAAATAGAAACAACCACAACAATTAGCAAAAGAAAACTTCAAATGTAAAATCAAAATTGAAACAAAAAACTTTTAAATGCAAAATAAAACTCTTGATAATCTGCAAACATGTCAGTCAACCTTATATCAATAGCCTTTCAAACAACCTAACAACTTTCCACCATCCACTAACATGTCCTAGGATGCATCCTTCCTACAATGGGCATTATCTTTGGAAAAATCACTTTGGATTCTTATCCTAATCAAAACACATCCCTTTGGCATGAGGTATGAAGAACATTGGCTTGTTTGCTTGCTTGATCTTTTCTTTGATTTATCTTATTGCACTCATTCCAATGACCTCTCGATGATGTCTAATCAAAATGATTTAGAGAGAAAGGAATGGGGCAATGATCATTATCTTTTTTCTGTTGTGCTTGTTGGACATTCTTGTAATATTACTTGGTGAACACTTGCTTTGTTAGGTGCATCCTAGCAAGGTTTTTGTATGTCAAGTGTGAACAATAATACTCCTATTTTTTTGTCGAGCCAAATTCCATCGCACTAGGTACAACACCATCCTGGTTCTTTATACCTTGATGCATTGTATCTATGTGTGTTATCAAACATAAGGTAATTGGCCCTTTTAATGTCCCAATTCCTGATAAGCAAATCATCCATCTCTCATCATCATAAAGTTGGCTTGGTGAATCCTCTTGTCATTATCTCATTTCTTCTTTTTTGCGCTAACATCATACTAAGATAGTTGATCAACATCACCAATGCATCCATCCTACATCCACAAACCATCAACATACTGCATATCGTATCATATCATATAAAAAAAACATTGATCATCTCACATACATTTTCATCATTGCATAATATATATCTATTAGTCTAAGCATTTCATAAACCATACACTTGCATAAAACATCCATTGCATAACCATATAGGCATCATCCATCTCATCCATCTCACATGCAGTACATCATCATTTTAAGTTGTTTAGAATAATATAGATTGGTTATTCTAAGCATCTTAAAACCATCTCATTTGCATCATTATCATAACCATCCATGTGTCTATCTTGAACCTCTTTGTACCGAGATTAACACTCAAATTGAATCTTTTTGCTCAATCTCTTGAGGGGGAAATGTACCAGTATACTTCTTTCCGATGGGGCATCCGAAAAAAATTAGAGATTTTTTTAATTTTGATCAAGACAATTTATTTTTTGAACCAATGCAGCGAGTACTTTGCTTTAAAGAGGGGAAAAATGTAGACATGGAAAATATACCAATCACACTTGATCTTGATTTTACTAACACCAATTCATCCTGAATCATATCTCTACTAATCATTTAATTAAATAATCTCTATTTAATTAAATTCATCACATTTCATCTCTTAATTAAATAAATCAACTTTATCTAATTAAGTCATCATCTCCTGTTAATTAAATAAATCAAAATCTTTATTTAATTAAGTCTAAGTTCATATTTCTCTCAACTTTGATTTAAATCAATCCATAAATGTAAATCAAATTGTCACATCATTTAATTCCTCATTAAATTAATCAAATCATGATTAATTTAATCCTAATCCATCAAATCCTCTAGCTTTTGCCACTTGCTCATGAAAATTAATTTATCAATTTATTAAGTCATCTATTTTCTTTCAAAAAGGCATCAATGGTTGGAATATTCCCCAAATTTGAAAAATCCCTCAAAAAAGGTTTGTACATCCAACAAAGCATTTAAAATCTCTTACATCTCCTTTTCTTGAGCCATGTGGCATTAACTTCACCTTTCACCTCATCCTTCAAGCTATCTTTTGAATTTGAATCTCCCCCCTCTTTGCACATTCTCCATAATGTGCTCAAGCTTCCTCCATTCACATCATGACAAGTGGAATTTGCCCATTAGATGTTGAATGATCCCACATTGCTTCATTTTGATCATTCCTTCATCTTGTCTTTCTATAAATAGAAGGCTTTCCTTTGTATTTGGATCATCCACAAGCATCCACAATTTGAGCAAACTTATTATGTTCAATTTTATCCTCAAGCATCACCATTTTCATCAATTTTATCAAATTCTTAGCTAGGTTATGCAAGTTTTTTATCATGGAAAACACTTGAATCTTCAACAAAGTGGATCAACCTTCATCACTCATCAACATTGCATCATAGGATTTGGGAAAGGGCCAATTTTCACATCAAATTGGCACCAATTCGCCCATGGGTTCAAGATTTTGCATGCTTAATTAGGATTTCATTACTTTCTTCATTGTGTTCTTCATTCTTGTTTCCTATTTTGAGCATTGCTAATGGATTTTGTGTGGAATCTTAGTTCTAACTTGCATATGGATCTAATCTTGTGTTCATTTGCTATGTTTGTGTAGGTCTAGGATTGGGGTTCACAACAAGATTGTTAGTGCCATTTCTGGTTCTGTCATTGTCTAGCTGTGTACTCTTGTTTTTCATGATAAAACTTTGGATATGGGGTGTTTTTCATTTTGGCACGTGGGGTAAATGGGCTCCCACCAGGGTTGAGCTCAGCGTGCTAAGTGTTCATGTCTCAGATGGCTAGATCTTTCTTTTCTTCCTTGCCTTGTGTTTTTCTTTGCCTGGCGGAGGCGAGACCAGAATGGAATCAGGTTTTGGAACCTTTCTCATGCTTATGGTTTCGGGTTTTGCTTCGACCTCGACTCCGCTCGCTTTGTTTTCCTTTTACTTTTGGTGGGGGTAAAACCGGGTCAGGGGTTTGTCTTGGAACTCTTTGCGAGGTTCCTATTTCCATTTTGCCTCTGACTCTGCGGCTTCTTTATTCTCCTTTTGTCTCGTCTCTGACTCCATGTCTTTCCTATCTTCGGCTCTGACTTGGTTTGGTTCCCATTCTGCTGGTCTTTTTATTCATTGACCTGCCTAGCCGATGCACTTGCCACTTGGTCATTTTTATGCCCCATTTTTTCGTTCGTTACCGGCCCCGCTTCTACTTTGGCGTGACTTTTGGCTCTCGGGGTGACATCTCGGCGACCCCTGCTTGTCTCCCCGAGGCCTTATCTTCTCAGCCTGTGTTGGTTGTGCTGGGGAGATGTCTCCCCGATCCCCATTTTTTTGGCCGACTGTGGCAGCCCCTTTTTACTCTTTGGTGTGACTTCCCTTCGGCCGCGGTGACTTCGCCATGATGTCTGGCCAACTCAGCCATCTCTCCCCAACTCTATGGTGCACACGGTATCCTTTGTGGAATTCGCCATGGTGTCTCACCAACTTGTTAGCCTCTTGACGACTGTGATCAATGTTCGATATGGCATGTTTTCTTCACCCTGATGTCTTCCTGATCCAATTTGAAATGTCTGAGTTGCCTATCGGCAAGAAATTTTAGATGTCTTGGCAATCTATTGTGAGCTCGGGATGTTTCGGCAAAGCAGAGGACAGTCTATATAGTGTCTCCCCGAAGGTTGAAGGCTACAGCTATGGGATGAAAGGATGTATTTTGGTATAATGAAGCATCATCTATGAAGTGTCTTCCCGAGTCCGTCTTCTCTTGCCGATAGTGTGTCTATTCGGGTGTCGCTATGACCTCTTGTCGAGTGAGCTCTCTCTCATCAATGGGGTGTTATTCTAAGTTGAAATCTCATGCCGATGTGCGCCCGGTCTCGCCGACTTAGCTACTCGATGAAACACACAGATTCTCGCTATGGTGTCTAGCTGACTGGTCTACTGGGGAGGTGACCGATGTGGATTGATTTCATGAATGTATTCAATGCAGTTGGTCACCTGTGTGGGCTTGAGAATGACAATGAGGATCTCACTTGGGATCAACGTGATGGCCCCAATTTGGTCCTAAGCCTCAAATGCTGGCGCGGGTTGGCACGACAGAGGTGGAATTTATTGCAGAATTAGGGCAATGAACTATCTAAGATGGAGAGGTGGTTGAAATGGCTGAATTCTGCATTTGTGGCCTCTAGATCTATGATGATCACACCCACGGACTTCCTAGATGACATGGTCGATGTACCTTCCTGGTTTGACTATCGTGGCTACCCATTCCTGTACTTGCTCGTTTCAGCCTGGTTGTGTGACATTCTCCCTGTTCCACCTGATAGGAGATTTTAAGATGATTTAGATTGGTTGGTGGAGGTTCATAGCTGAGCTGCAAGATATGCTTCTAGGTCAACTAGGGCTTTCTCAATTAATGTCCACGTAGACTCAGGCTGACTGGTAACCCTGGCTATATAAATGTGATTTCTTTCCACTTTGTAGGGGTTCGATGGAAGTTTGAAAAAATTGTAAAGGGAACTAGTTATCTCTGGTTGGGTGGCTAGGGCTCGATCTAAAGCAAGAACACTTAAGGAAAATCAGATTATTGTCAATCTTTGGGATCTAGGGCATACTTCACTGAATGTAAGGTTTCTGGATGTAAATGAAATTATGAATATGACTGATTGGATTTAAAAATCTCTCCTTGTAATGGTGTGTATAAAATTATAATGAAACTAAATGACCAAGGATCATTTCATTTTCTGGTTCTGGTTGATGCTCTTGTTTAAGGAATGAGTTAAATTGCATTAATCAATCTAGAGTTTTCTATGCATTATTAAGGGATCTGATAAGAAGTTTGATAGATTCAATCACTGGTTTATGGGTTAATAAGGTTAACTTCATAAAGACTTAGATTTCCAGAATTAAATACCCCTTCTGTTGCACAATTTCATGACTCCTTGCCCAAGGATATTAGCACTGATCTGGTGACAGTTTTTATATCTTCACTAGCCTGGTTACTCAATCAAATAACAAGCATTTTAATAAATCAATTTTGTTTCATGTTATTCTATATGTGTTTTATCATTCTCAATGTGATACACACTGCTTGTTCAAAGGTTGCCAACTTTGAATGAACTTTGTTCTATCACCTATAAGGAGATTGTATCTGCTTTGTTCAAGGGATACTCCCCCTAGGTTTCATAGAGCCCGAAGTGTAGGAGGTGTTTCTAACCCTCATCAGTTGGTCTAGGTCCTCTGAACTACCTTTGATTGGAGTTGGCTACTCCATAGGTAGAATAGGAGACAAACCTAGTTTGCAAGGAAAAAACCACCAACAAAGATCACACACAGATCAAAAAAAGAGAAAGAAGCAACAATGATATCAACACAATCTACCACTAAGTCATCAAAATCATCTGATTCCACAACTTTTAGCAAAAGAGAGGAAAACACAAATTATACATCCACTTACGATGAAGATGATCATGATAAACCACCTTCCTTGAAAGAAATGAAAGCACTTTATGGAAGAGGTTATGATCTTTTGAAAAAAAATGGCTATAATGAAAAAGGGTGTGGGATAAGAGAACAAGGTATTTGTGTCCCTATAGAGCCTAACACACAAGAAACAACAAGAGGTATTCATTATTGTATTTTAATTAATAAATAGTATTACTTTCTTCTCCTTACCATGTGGTAGTTGTAGTATCATAACATATTCACTAGCATGCATGGAGGTATAAACTTAGCTCTATGCAATAATAATTTATTTTGCAAGGAGCAACATATCACCATCCATTCGGCTCACCTTTTTTCCTTACACTTGGAGGGAAAGGGGTTAGGTATCCTTTTCCTAGGTATATTCCTTATTGGGACCCCTTTCTTTCTCCTTAAAACATTAGTGTAGCAAGTACATTAACATTTTAAGGGGGGGAATATAGTCTCCTGATTATTGTTGTATGTTCCCTTCTTAGTGATGATGGCATATATCTCCTAGGAAGTGTGACCATACTAATAAAATTTTGGTCTTCTTAATTCATGTGATGTGTCTTCTTTGTGGTGATATTAAGCTTGGTGTCCTACAAGATTGTGACCTTTTATTGGCATATTATTTTCTCCTTAGTGGCAATGCTATGGCTAGCATTCCCTAAGGTATGATCTTTTATTCCTCAACTAAGTCCTCTCTTGGTGGTGATGTCAAGTGTGATGTTCCCTAAGGTACAACCTTTCATGCATTAAGTAAAACCCCTTTGATTATCTTTATTATTTAATTTTTAACTTTGTTGCATTTAAACCTTGTCATGATCATGGCCATTGATTTTTATTGCTAGCAGTGCCATGTTATTATATTCCATGAGTTTCTAGAATAATACAGCTTGCTAGCCTTGTGAAGCAATTATATTCCATGAGTTCCTAGCATAATACAACTTGCTAGCCTTGTGAGGCAATTTTATTCCATGAGTGTCTAGCATAATACAACTTGCTAGACTTGTGAAGAAATTTTATTCCACGAGTGTCTAACATAATACAACTTGCTAGCCTTGTGAAGTGATTTTGTTCCATGAGTATCTAGCATAATAAAACTTGCTAGCCTTGTGAAGAAATTTTATTGCATGAGTGTCTAGCATAATGCAACTTGGTAGCCTTGTGAAGCATGTTTATTTGTGACACCTTATCAAATTCATCAGTGAGTATAACTTTTGGTATGGATTAACAAATGGGTACACACCTATAGACTTGGTGCATCCTTCCCACTTATGCCACCCTTTTTATGAGTACACACCTTGTAGACCTAGTGAGTGTTTCTCATCCTTGCCTTGGGGGCTCACTTAGTGAATATGAGGCTTTACTAGCCTGTGTGAGTAATGTATTTCATGGCCACCTAGCACAACATATCTTGCTTACCAGTGGAGCCATGTGGCCCATGAGTGATGTGTATGACTTCAATCCTCATGGGAGCATTTATTTATTCGATGGATGACGTTTGGTGTTTGAGATAAGTTGAGACTAAGGTCTCTTTACCTTACTATCTTGAATCCCTTTTAGTACTAACCTTGTGTTTTGTTGTGTATTCTTCATGTGTCTTCTTAGTTTGTACATTGTTTTTGCACCACATTTTTTTTTTAATTTCATAATCATATATATGTTATGTCATGTTCATGTTTTTTCATCATGTATGCTTCATGTTTTATGACATGTATGTTTGTGTATCTTATCTTTCTACGCATATTTTACATGCATGTGTCCCTTTGTACATATGTTGGTTTTACATGGGATATTAGATCTTGGGGGCTTATGCAACTTCCTTGATCCTTTTCCATCCCATCTTCTTCAATATTCATGCACTTGGACCCCTCTTGACATATATTTCTCTAATTTAGTGTGATTTTGAGCATATGTTCATACTCTCACTAAAGTGGGGGCTAAATGTAGTGTAGAAAATTGTATACCTTTACAATTTTACACTATGTTTGGGTCACTTAATTTATTGGACTTAATTAAGCTTCTAATTTTCCAAATTATGCATTCCAAAGCCTTGTTCTTAACATTTTTTGAAAGGGAGACCAATATTAAACAAATGGATTCAATCATTAAATTTCCTTGGATCATGTGTGTCCTAGAAGTTTAGGCTAGGACCCATTTTCCCATGGGTGAATGGGTCCCCTTTATGAGCTAGGACTGAATTAAAATATGTTTATGTACGGTATTTTAATGATCAAAATTCAAATTGTAAGTGTTGACTTTTAGAATCATTTTTTTGGGAAATTGGATAAACATGTATAAATGCATAGTATTTTTATCATTTGAAAGTGAAGAAGAAATAATTTGGAGAAAAAATTATGATCAAGCATTATTGTCAAGAGAATAATTGAGCATTCAAGAGTAACATTATTATCCATTTGTAGCAACAATCAATATCCTAACATCATGTTGCCTCTTTTAAATACCAACCAGATCTTCAAGGAAGATTATGGATTTGTCAATTCCAATGATCAACAATCTAAAAGGGGTTGGCCAATGAATGAGAGAAATCAATTAAGCTTTTCTCCTCCACTTCAGGTTCTGCAAGATCTGGGAGGGTGCTCCCACAATGCACTTATAACATTCCTTCATAATACTTCGACGTACATTGCATATTAAGTAGAAACATTCTCATATCTATGACTCGACAAGTGACAATTTGCAAAGAATTGGAAAATCCTTTACACCTTTATAACTTGGAGCAGAGAATGGGAAACTCGAACAAGAACTACAACATCCATCATCATTTTTAATATTATTTTAATTAAATGAATTGTTCTTTGATGTGATCCAGCTCACTATATACATTTGAAATTCACTTAACATATAGAACAATGCATTATCCTAGGGTGATGGGGTCAAATTAACAACATAATGTAATGTAATAATAAAGGTATTCAACATTTGTAGACTATTATGGATTTGTATTACAAATTCATAACTCAAACCTTCCACATAGAAAATACTTAAAGATCCGATGAATTAACACACAAAATAGTGATTGCATTTAAGCATTTAAACCAACTACTTGAATTGAAGTAGAAATGAAAACACACATCCAACCATGTTAATTGGAGACCAATAAAATAATCCTTGATCATTTCATTGTTGATTCATGAAAAAATCCAAAGGAGACAATCTGCATGTAATTTTCCATTATCGATTTTCAAATGCTACAATTGTTGCAAAACCTTTAAGCTAACTTTGAATGCAAACTCATAGCCTAAGACTCAATGAGCAATTCTACATTCATCTTATGCTTATTACACTTTATCAAGATATTTGCTAAAACTACTTGAGATCAACCAAAATTTTCAAAGACCCCTCACAATAGCCTTGAATTCTCTTTTATAAGATCAAGGGAGAAAACAATCCTTAGGCTATTGGTCGGTCACATTACAGTTCAATTTGAATTTCAAAGTATTTCATTTCATTTCAAACCCCATGCAGTTATATTTATGTTTGAAGAAATGGGGGGAAATACAAAAAGACAAAAAACTTGTAGAAGCTTTATTGAACTCATATCCTCATCCACATCATCACCTCACTTAGCGCAAAGTGTGAAACTTGAAAGCAAAAAGAAGCATAAAGCAAAGAGCGAGTATTGGATGGATTACCACATGCACTTTCAAATTGAGAAGATATAGATTTTTTAAAAAGTTATTTCAAAGGTTAGACCTATATTATACTAGACCATGCTCTATATCCACCTCACCATCTCAATGAATTATTCAACATATTTATCCATCCACTCCTTGTATTTATCCTTTGTGGGACAATTGGTATTCAATTTTTTTTGCACCTTTGTGTTGTATGCATTGTATCTTGCATCAATTACTACTCTAGCTTCTTTCACAAAGGTTTCCATGTCAATCTAAATTGTGATGAATCTATCAATTATACCATTTAGCATAGTTAAGTCCAACTTATCATCAATGTATGTTATCTATGGACCTGTGGTAGTTTGATTCCTGAAGAAATACCTCCATGGTTCATACTCTTTGAGTGTTCCATCTTCATTAAGGATCTTGGGCGTACCACGTTCCTCCATATCCCTAAAGGCCTTGATTTTACCTTACAGCTGCCCACCAATCATTTCAATTCTTCTTATTATGTCTGGAAGATTTTCTGGAGCCTAAGGGCCTTCCTTTGAATTTTCTTGAATCTCCCTTAAGTTGTTCAATCTACTGCTCCATTTATTCTAAGTGTTTTGGAAAATCTCTTGAACATGTTGGAACCTTTCAAATTTCTCATGTATTCCTTTATAATTTGACCATGTGGCTTCTACTTTAAGGGTTGCTCTTGTTAATCTGTGGCCTAGAATTTCTTCAGCCATATCCTTTGTAATCTTGTTCATGTTCTCCTGGAGCTTATTCTTCTCAAACTTAACTGCTTGGAGCCCACCCTTCAATGCATTAATCCTCAATTTTAAGGTATCCTTTTCTTGTGGTGAAGTTGTAGATGGGGAAGTAGGTAAGTTCTTTTGACATACCTTGAACATAGTATCTTTCACCTTATTGCATTCCTCAACTAGCTTATTGTGCTTCTCCAACAATTTCATATATTTGGCCTAAGAGATTTCTACAGTAACAACGCTCAGCATAGTTGTATGCATTGTTAGCCTTGCAACCTTTGGGGATGTCATTTCTGAAGCTCTTCCTTTAATCAAATCTCCTGAAAGGACAATCATTGTTCTGCTGAGTCGACTACACCTCCCTGAATCTGGTGTTAATGACTAAATAGCTAGTGCATGTAAGCTAGGGCTAAACCCTAAACCAAAATTTTTCTCACCAAAAGTTTGCTCAGATACAATAGCATTTGGGTCATTCTTGATTGCATCTAGAGCAATTATTGATGATAAGTTCCACCCTAGAATTACTAACATCCCACTATCCTTGACCAATCTTCTAGCTTCCATAGGATTCATTTGCTCCATTTCTTGAATAATCTCTTCTTCAATCTTCTTCTCAACTTCTTCCTGTTGTGAAGGATCCACTCCCTCCTGAGCCTTTTGTATCCTATTATTTATTTATGGAGCTTTCAGCTCAACAATGTATTATCTAAATTCTCTGGATGTCACAAAGGAATCATCCTCTAAAAATTTGGAACAAGCTAGAACCCTTGCATCATTATCTTAGAATTCATCATATTCCCAAGGGACTAGCCTTTCATTTCAAACAAATGGTTCCATTACATCCCCAACATCAGGGTGTGAGAAGTCATGCTCTACTCCTTGCTCCATAGACATTGATTCAACAGATGATTGTTGTCCATTTTCCTCAACACCCTACACTTCATCAACATTTGCAAAGGTAGCTCCTTAACATGAGTATCATCAATATCCATTAGTTTTTGATGCTCTTCTAATGCTATAGGTTCTTTTGGTTGATGACCAGCTTTTAATAGATTCTCTTGCAAATCCTTTTGAGCTAGCTACTCTTCTTGTTGCACCTTCTCCGGAAAAGTACCATCATTGAAGTCACTAAGCACCAATTCCATCCTTTTAAATTTATCAGTGAGGTCCTTGTAAGGGCTTTCATAATAAGAATTATGAGTAGAAGCTCTATGCTCAACCTCAACAATTTTCAACCAAATATTTTCTCTATCCTGGAAAATAGAAAGTGTTGGCAAGTTCCTTATGACATCCTATTTGAAGAAGAAACTATGAGGTCCATACCTTGATATTCCCTTTTTTATCTTTTCTTTGTTGATGAGTCCTTCTAGATCAAACTTTCTAGTAGGGGCTACATTCATTCTCAGATTACTGGTCATTATACCAAATACCTCATATGCTCCCTTTACCAAGACAACAAAATAATCAAAAGAGAAAGTTGATGCAATGATAGAGGCCTTTCTAAACAACTTGAAATTCTCTGCATCACAATGATCCATTTTCCACATTATCTTAGTGAAATCCAGCCTATTAGAAACAAACCTAGCCAATATATGTGGTGCCACAGAAGTCCCATATCATCTGATGACTATGCAATTATCATACAAATACCAATCTCCCTAATTGCACTCATAATCGGGGTCATCACCACATTCTCTTGGTCTTAACAATGCTTGAATTGTTCTAGAAATCCTTTCAGTCGACACTACACCCATTTGTACCAAAATGGTATGTTTTATGGTGTTACAAAATCTAGCATAATTTGAATTTGGGCAATGCAAATCCAAAATGTATGTCCACATTTGGACAAGCAACCTATTATTCCTTTCATCCACTTGTCTTAGTTTCATGGCCTGACCAAAAACTTCCCTTCCCTGGTATAATATCATATGCATCAATAACGAATAGTGTCTGAATGTCAATGGGGTTTTTCTCTATTTCAACCTCATTAATTCATAGTGTGACTGGTCAACAACTCTGTTGGCATAGTCAAACCATGTGTGCTTGTTTTTATGTTGAATGTATATGATCATAAACAACATGGGTGACATTATCCTTCCATCACACTTTACCCCAAGCACTTGACACAACATATAGTATGTGTATCTAAAATAATCTGCAAATTCCTCACAATCCAGTGGTTCAACTTCCTTGAGTGTAAACACAAAATCCTTCTCTCTTCTATGCTTTGGTAGTTCACCTCTTCAGAACCCGACCCTATGTTTAGCATATTCCTTCTACAATTTTTCCATATTAATTATTTCACTAGCATCAGGTTTCATTTTGAAAACCTCCACAACTTTACTTTTCTCTATTTCCAAAATGCTTCTACCCTTAGTGTCAACGATCGCCCTATTTACATCATCATATCTGTCTATGAAGTGCAACATTAAATCTAACTCCATAAAGACATTAGGGACAACCAATTTTCCCAAATCATAACCCAAAACATTTTTACCAAGATACTAAGCATCTCTTCTTGTGAGAGAATACAAAAATAAATTCCATCCAATTTCTGGCATGACAATGTCACCAATTCCAGCTACAAGGTCCTTGAAATTGGTGGTTAGTATTCCTTCCCCTGTACGGCTTGCCTTAACATCTGGCAGTTGGAACTTGTCCATGAAATGGGTATAGTCCTTTGGTTGGCCCTTTTTCTTCTCAGTCCCTTGAGATGTTTGGGGTGGGTCATGAGAGACCTACTTTTTCTTCTTGGGCATGGGTTCTGAAGACGACTTGCCAAATTGACTCATCTTGGCTTCTTTAGGGCTTCCAAATTTGAAATTAAACTAGGTTTTGGAATTGATACTCTGTTCTTGACAGCTTAAACTTGAATTTGAATACAACTCTACCATTTCACTTTTATCTAAATTAGAAAACTAAACTTAATTAAGAGAGGCCAAGAAACCTAATTCACCCTTGAAAACAACCCAAATATTTTGATTCAATATACCAATTCTTGCAAAATAACAAGAAAAACTAGTGGGATTTAATGATGGCTTACACAAGAAAACTCTTCTACAACTTTCTTTGGTCTCGGCTCTGGTTGCTTCGAACTCCTCTTTAGCTCCTCAAATATTAGTATGAAAGAAAAATGCAACTATAGACCCCTTTTTCATGAATTCAGCCGAGTACATTCACTATTAATGGTACAAGAAAGGCTTGCATTAGTGAATAATTACTCCATCTATTGGTCGTTCCCATTTCAATTTGAGCCATTTATTTTCTCATGTGAAAATTCCATCCAACGGCTCACATTATTCCATAATCTCCATGGGCCCTACTAGTGATTTGATACATACTTTGATGAGCTCAGGAGCTGCCATGCATATCTCTCCACATTATGTGAATATCGCTCATCGCATCTTCCAATTTTACATTGGGACCTCATCAAGTGATGGATGGGAAGCTAGTGATGAGATATCAACCCTTGATCTTGAGCTGGAGAGGATCTTAGCCGAAGACTTGAATTCCATCGCTCATTGTGTGTTCAAGTTTCATTGAGTAATATTCTTAACTCGCAATAGACTAAGCCCGCATGATTGGGAGGTACTCCACCCATCGGCGGTCACAGGTTCTCTTTTGGATGGTGTGAGGTAACTGGCGATAGTGTTAGGGCCAATGATGGGTTAAGAACTTAACCACATTGCTCATCACGGGTTACCTTCCAGCAGTCGCAATGAAACATGCGATGGGACATGAACCAAGCATGATAGGAAATATAATGCATCACTTGTCATAGGATGGAGATGGGCTACTATGAAATGACACGTGATAAGCAATAGACTGCGAGTGGTAAACTTAAGTAATGCTAAAATCCCATGAGAAAATTTTCTTAAAAGAGGGACTTGCTAGGCTTGACGGGTGACCAAGGTGTTGGGGCCAGCTAAACAACAATAATAAAGACCATAGGAAGGAAATTAAGTGACTGGTAACCTGATGTAACCGGTCAACATGAGAACATAAGTGGAAGGATAACCAAGGGTGGTAAGGTATAAAAAATTATTAAACCCTAGACCCTAATGGCAATAGAATATAAGCAATAAAAAATGTGATCATGAAACCAATGGGACCATGAACAGTGGCTCTGACTAAGGATGTATGCCCCCTGTGGGCATAGCAAGATTTCATATCTTTGGTTGAGCAAACCAATCATACAAGGATAAAAAAACCAGGAGCTTTTCTGACAAGACAAGTAGACGCAACAGAAAGGGAAACACACAAAACCTATTCACAAAATTTATAGGACTATACAATGTACATGGAAAGATAACCTATTTCAAGAGAAATAAGGTTTCAAGAACTGTCCATGTACTGGAAGCTCAATAATTTCACCTATTAATAATTGTAAGAAATATGAGTCTTCTCCATTCATATCAACAATTAAGTAAGGTCCTAACCATAGAGGATCAAACTTCCCATGTTTACCTTTATCCTCCATCCTTGCATTCCACATTAAAACCATGCTTCACAACTCAAAATTTCTTTCAATAGCCCTTTTTTCATATAGGTGCTTAACTTGCAATTGCAGCTTCTCATTCCTCTTATGATCTTCTCTTCTATTTTCATCAAGCTCAATCAACTCATCCATCCTATGTTGCATTTCATTAGAGATATCACTATCATATTCCTAGAAAAATTTGTACATTTTAATCAAATTGTTATATGTGGTATTCTAGACTCAACACCATACACCAAATTGAAATGGGATTGTCCAATGACTTTCTTCATAGTAGTCCTATCAACCCATAGTGCAAGCTACAACTTTGAGTCCCAGGCCTTCTTGTTCTTCTCAATCACCCGCTTAATAATTTTCATAAGGCTTTTATTGCTAGACTTAGCTTTTCCATTCCCTTGGGGATGATATGGGGATGAATAAGATATGCTTATGCCATGTTGGTTACAAAAATAAATAAATTCCTTGAACCTAAAACACATGGCATTGTCAGAAACAATTCTTTCAGGAACCCCTAACCTACTCAAAATTTTGTTCATCAAAAAATCAATGACCACTTTACTAGTGGCTTTCCTAGTAGGAATGGCTTCAACCCATTTTGTGAAGTAATCAATTACAACCATAATCCAAGCATGTCCTCCACTAGGCTTCACAAACATTTCTCCAATAAAATCAATGCCCCACTATCGAAAAGGAGCTTGTACTGATACTGGCCTAAGTAGTAAGTTTCCTGAGAACTTTAATTTTCCAGTGAATCTTTGATAGGTGTCACATTTCTTTACAAATATGTGTGCATGTTTTTACATAGGTGGCCACCAAAAACCTACTCTTAATATTTTATGGGTGGTGGTTTTGGCCATGTAATGGCCTCCACAGGCTCCTTTATGCATCTCAATTAGTAGATCTTCTACTTGATCCCCATCCACACATCTAAGCAGCAGACCTTCAGGGCTCCTCCACCACAGTTCACCATTGATAATAACATATTTGATTGCTTGCAACTTAAGATTTATTTTCTCATTTTGAGGCATACCTTTAGGGAATTGCATGGTCTATAAATATTCAACAATTCTTTTGTACCACCCACAGGTTTGCATGTCACATATAGGTGCAACATTTTCATGCTCAACTTGGTTTATTTGGTTAGCCTCCAAGTTTGGCTCAGCCATCAGTTTGGCTAAACCTTGAACTCTCACCAACTTAGTAATCTAGATATCAATGTTGAACTCTTAGATCATATTAATCCATCTGCACCGATGATCTGTGGTCTCTTGTTGAGTAAATATATCTATGACTGTTGTTGTTGGGACATATGCTACAACTGTAGCTCCAGTCAAATATGGTCTAAAATTTTTAACAGCCTTGACTAAGGCATATTGCTGCTTCCCTGTAGCATCATACTTTAACTTAGTTGATTGTAATGATTTTCTAAAGAAGGCTATAGGTTGCTCAAAACCTTCATCATTCTTTTGAAGTAAAACCCCTGCTACAATATGGAATGAAGCAAATGTGAATAACTAAAAAGGTTTTGAATAGTCAGGGGATTTAAGCATAGGTGCCTCCTTAATAGCATCCTTAATGGCCTGGAAAGATTTTTTTGGTTCCTCTGTCCATGCTACTTTCTCCCCCTTCTTTAGCATTTTAGAAATAAGTCTTACAATTTTGGAAAAGTTAGTAACAAATCTCCATAAAAATTTGATTTTTCCAAAGAAGGACTGTATTCCCTTCACATTCTTGGGCTGTGGGATCTTATCAATTGCTGCTACTCACTTGAGATCAATCTTGACCCCATCTTTTGACACAATGTGACCCAACAATTTTCCTTCTTTAACTCCAAATTGACATTTCTTGGGATTCAAAGAAATCCCATATTCCAGGGCTCTGACAAATATCTTTTAAAGGTGTGAATAGTGATCCTCTTCCTTCTTAATGTGCGTAGTAAGATCATCCTGATAACTGGCAAGAAACAAATCTATGAAATTGAAAAAAGCCACTTACATGGCTCTCTGAAAAGTGGCTCCAACATTAATTAAGCTAAATGTAACCCTTACATATACATATTTCCCCCATGGCATTGTAAATGTAGTTCTAAATTGTTATAATTCCTTCACCATGACTTGGTTTTAACCTGCAAACCCATCCATCATTGCAAGCAACTCACATCCAGTCACTTTCTACAGCATTGCCTCCATATTAGGAAAAGGGTAGTTATCTTTTAAAGATGCCACATTTAAATTTCTAAAGTCTACACACAATCTTAGGTCTCCATTTTTCTTTCAAACTGGAACTAGATTTGAGACCCATGATGAGTGTCTGATAGGCTTTATAATCCCTGCATATCTTAGCTTAGTAAGCTCTTCTTGCATTTTTAGCTGTAGAGTAGGGTTGATTGGCCTCTGTTTCTACCTAAAAAGCTTTTCATCAGGCTTTATTGGTATCTCATGTTGAAAGAGGTCTTCCCTATATGCCTTCAAATCATCATATGACCATGCAAACACATGTCGGTATTTCCTCAATAGGGAAATTAACATACTCCTCACATGGGGTTTCATCTTCTTGCCTATATACACCTTTTTAGGAGAATCTATGCCCCTAGATTTATCTCCTCTAAATCTTCCTTATGGAAAGATGCTTGCTTAACATTTGACTTGTCAGGGCCATCAAAGACCCTCTCTAGTGAGACTAACCCTTTAGGAATCTTATTTGTCTTTAATTGAATTATCTCATTTCCAAATAATGACTCTTTCCCATCCACTTCAACCAAAAATGAACCAAAGTCAATCTCTTGGTCTTCATATTGGTCAATGCAGTGCAAGAATCTCAAAATGTCATTGTCATCGTCAAACACTTGCCAATTACAAATTTTGTTAGGCACTGTAGGCCTAGTCTATACTTCTATGCGTGAGACACCATCAAAGGTATCATCATCTAATATGACAACAATATTAGCTAATAAGTCTTCCCTAACATTTTGTCCCCTCTTTATCCATTCTATGTCAAAGGCATCAAAGGCCTCAATAGTGTCCCAAATTTCATTCTTGTATTGCCTAAGGCTTTATCTTTAGTAACAAATTTAGATCTAATCTGGGAAACTACCAACTCAGAATCCCCAAGCACTCTTAACAAATTAATGCCATGTTTGGACGCTAATTTCAAACCAAGCAAGAGGGCTTCATACTCAACAACATTATTTGTACAAGCAAATTGTAATAAGGAGTACTTGAAGGTCTTACCTTGTGGACAGATGAGAATAAATCCTACACCCGAGCCTTCCTTTGAACATGCTCCATCAAAGTACATAGTCCAGAGGTTATCTTCTTATGGTGTTTCCATGACCTCCCTTTCAATCGGTGTAGGCTTGACTGCTTCTTCTGGCATCTCTTCCTCAATCAAGAATGTGTCTAAACTAGTATCCACAAAATTAATCCTCGTTGGTTCTTCAGGTTCCTCAATGTGTTCAATCATGTGAGGAGTTCTTCATTCTCTAGTAATCTTGACATCTTTCTAGTCAATGGAAAAGGTTTCAAATGATAAGTCACACTGAATACTCTCACCCATGGAAGCACTCCAGTGTCTAGATAACAACATGCCATAAGTTGGTGGGATATCCACCACTGTAACACTCATATATAACTCCTTTTCAAGAAAAGCTACCAATTTATATGGAACTTTATTGATTACTTTGATAACAGGCACTTCCCTTGAATCCATGGCATAACACTTCCCATATGGACTATGAACCTTTAAGCCCATTTCTTCCATGATCTTTACTGGAATTACATTGTTTGAATCCCTTGAGTCTATCATGCAATTTCCAAGCAACTTACCATCAATGATCAAGCTTAGAAAAAATGGATTCACATGATTTGGATTGGCAGTAATCATGGTTCCCAGATATATCTCAGGATTTTCGTTGATCACTACTTTAGCCTGAACATTCTTTTCTTGGCTTGTGCTTGTTTTAGGTTGATTGAATATCACTTTATATTTCCCATTAGAAACAATATTGTTAATAAGAGAAACATTCTTATTCATATGCTCATCTATTCTCATCATTTCAAGGAATGGGATTGTGACTTTGACTTGAGACAATACCTAAAACATATCTACTGGAGAATAATTCGGTAACTCAGGGAGTACAAATTCTATAGGGGTTATCTTTTCACCTTATCCTCGAACCTTTTCAACACTGGATTTCACATTTTTGGGATTCTCAGATTGAGGAACAACTTCACCATCAATTTTTTCCTTAGTACCCTTTTTGGCCCAAAATCTCATCTCTTTACCCTCCTCGAGTTTTGTCTCTTCTTTCTTGTTCTTCGTTTTTGCTCCTTTGTTTCCTGCATTGTTTTCTTTAACAAACAATCTACCTTGGCTGCCCTAATTAACACTCATAGTTCTATTCCTTAAATGGTAATCACTCCTTGCCTTAGCAGCCAATGCAATTGTATACCTTTCAATCTCCTCTTTTGAGGGTCTCCTCAAAGAATTATTATCTGACTCAAGAGTATAGACCGTGTAATCATTCTCGCCTTCTTCATTTGAGAATACTTATTGATGATAAGAATTTGCCTCCTGCCTCTAAAAATTCACATCACTCCTATGAGGCTCATCATCTGAGGATTATTCTTCACAACCAAGGTCTAAATTAGTCATGAGTACATTTGTCATTTCATCATGATCCTACAAAGAATTAGATCCTACTTGATTATCTTGAGATTCTTCTACTGAAATTTCCACAACACATTACTGTGAGGAATGGGGCATCTGGAAAACTCCACACCAAGGAAAGTCTTTGGTAACATTGGTGGAATGCTTTTGCAGAGGGTCTGGTGTACCCTAGACATTTTTCTAATTATTATTAACTGGCTTCCCATTATGCTAGTTTGTATGATAGGGGTAATCCTACAATCTCAGGGGCCTTTCATTTCTCTGTAATTGTGGCTTGTCATTCTTGGATTCCATTTGCAATAAACTAAGAACCTGATCTAGCTTCTCATCAGGAGATACATTTTTACCACCCTTATCATTTTGAGCTCTAATGTTTTTTGAATCCTTGGGATCTTCCCTTCTTCCTATTTTACTAGAGGCTCTCCTGGTGTTTTCAATGTTGACTGCCATCTTGTAGGATTTTATTAGATTGTGTGGATTCTTATCCCTAAGAAAATAACACATCTTACAATCATAATCATTGCAATAAGTCACCAAACATGCATCAGCATTAGGCCGTAGATAGGCAGGGACTCTATTCATAGATTTTTAGAATCTTGTGTTGAATTAAGTGAATGACTCATTATGTCCTTTAGTGATGTTATTGAAATCATTCAACCTGAACCAGGGATGAGTCTGATCCCCATACTGCTCTCTAAAGACTCTATAGAAAGACTCCTTTGAATCAATACTTGCATCAGGTAACCCCCTGTACCAATCCCTTGCATCCTCAATCAGGGATTTCATGAAGTATTTCATAGAAACATCATCATCCCACAATTCAAAATCTTCCACAAAGCTTTGGAATGGTTTCAAATGATCTTCATCACTAAAATCATTATTACTAGTAAATTTAGGGAGATGCTTCCTTGCATTATTTGGGACAGGGTTTGGGTAGCCTGGAATATTGTCAAAACATAATTGCATATACCTATTAGCTTGAGGTGGCCTCTTGGGATGTTCGTCCCTATGATTATCCCTTTGTTCATCATCCTTTTATTGTCAGATTGATTTGCATTTGTACCTTTTCCATTTCCCTTATTACCACCACCCTTTTTCTTATCTTCTTCATCATCCTTAGAATAATAATTGCTATTCTTGCTACCTCCTCCACCTCCACCAACATGGCTGCAACCACCACTTCCACCAGGAGTATTCCCTCCCAATTTTTTCTTGTGAGATCCACTATCATTCTGCCTAGAGCTTGAAGACTCTGGAGTTGGTATAGACATTTTAAGGAAGGAAATATTTTTGGCCATTTCTACATTGGTCGCTTCAATTTCAGCCTTCTTCAAGTCTTCCTACAAATTTTCATTTACCAATTGCAATTCCATAAGTTCAGGACTTGCGGGTGCAGTAGATAGAATGGGATTAGGTTTGCGGTTATTTACTAGAGTTTTGGTAGATGAGGTGTGGGTATTTGTATTAGTATTGGTAGTGAATGTATTGAAAGTATTCTTCTGGGTATAATCCATGGGTTTCTTCCCATGATCTATCAATTATGTTTTCTTGGGAGGATTAGTGGTTTTGGTAGTCGTAAAAGCTGTATAAGTACTAGTAGCGGAGGTTCCCATCTGAATTGTTACCTTAGGAATTTTAGGGGTGATTTGGGTTGCTATTTTAGCAGCATTCTCTTCAGAATCTTTATGCCTAGCAACATCATCTCTCATTTTCTCAACTCTCTGTCTTCTAGCATCCCTCTCAAGCTGCTTGGATCTAACCCTATCCTCCTTTTCCTTCAATTCCTTTAGTTTCATCTTTTCCTCTTGCTCAACAATCCAATTTTCTTCCTCCAATTCTTTCATATCCTTGTTAATATCTTCTTCATTTTCTAGGAAATCTCCATACTCACTTGGTGTTAGGGTATGAAAGGTTTGATCAACTGGATCTTCCTCAGGGAGAACAAGTGCTTCTGGATTAGGGAGCTCTCCCCTTTGGTTAAAGTTTCCTCCATGAAAAATAGATCCAACACCAGGCGTCAGTGGTTTTGGGAATTCCTTACTCCTACCCCAAAATTCCTACCTAGCTTCTTCTCTAGAAATATCAAGGTCATTATCGAACACTTGTTCAACTGGAAAACTTCCCTGACCTTCCTTAGGTATTTCACCCTCATTTAAATTCTCACTAGTATTTACACTATTTACTTCATTACTGAATGTAGGAGATGCTCTAGCAAGAGATTTGATAGAATTACCTAATTCAATAGTTTTCTTCTTCTATAAAGGTTGTTTATCCTTTGCAGGTTCGAGTTCTAACTGCTGCTTAGGATTTTTCTTTGCGTAACTTCTAGTTTTCTACATGGTGTCAAATTTTGTGTTAGAATCCTTCTCCTTAGGTTCCCTTCAAGAGATTGTCATCATACTGGTATGAGAAACTTTAGAGTCGCCACCCACAATGCTAGGAAATAAAAATTTATTATATCTTGACTTGTTATTTGTGACCTCAGAGATAAATCTAAACATAACTTGACACAATATGATAGAATTGAAAAAAAAATGATGCATAAATTGGATATGACATATGTAGCTTGAAAGTTTGAACCAGTAATTCTTCCAATGAAGAATAACAAAACTCTTGACTCTAGCTATACCAAATCTGCAAAAGAGACATTAAATTTTAGAAAGGTCCCAGCAGAGTCGCCAATCTGTTGGATTTTTTAAATACCAACTAGATCTTCAAGGAAGCCTATGTATTTTCTAATTCCAATGATCAACAACCTAAAATGGGTTGGCCAATGAACTAGAGAAAACAATTAAGCTTTCCTCCTACACTTCGGGTTCTGCAAGATCTGGGAGGGTGCTCCCACAATGCACTTATAACATTCCTTCATAAGACTTTGATGTACATTGCATATTAAGCAGAAACATTTTCACATCTATGACTCGACAAGTGACAATTTGCAGAGAATTGGAAAATCCTTTACACCTTAAAAAATTGGAGCAGAGAATGGGCAAATCAAACAAGAACTACAACATACATAATCATTTTGAATATTATTTTAATTAAATGAATTATTCTTTGATGTGATCTAGCTGACCAAATACGTTTTAAATTCACTTAGCATATAGAACAATGCATTATTCTACGGTGACGAGGTCAAATTCATGACATATTGTAATGCAACAATAAAGGTATACAACATTTGTAGACTATTATGGATTTGCATTACAAATTCATAACTCATACCTTCCACATAGAAAATACTTAAAGATCCTATGAATTAACACACAAAACAATGACTGCATTTAAGCATTTAAATCAATTACTTGAATTGAAGCAGAAATGCAAAGACACATCCAATCGTGTTAATTGGAGACCAATAAAATAATCCTTGATCATTTCATTCTTGATTCATGAACAAATCCATAGGAGACAATCTGCATGTAATTTTACATTATCGATTTTCAAATGCTACAATTGTTGCAAAACCTTTAAGCTAACTGTGAATGCAGACTCATAACCTAGGACTCAGCAAGCAATTCTATATCCATCATATGCTTAATACACTTTATCAAGATATTTGCTAGAACTACCTAAGATCAATTGAAATTTTCAAAGGCCCCTCACAATAGCCTTGAATTCCCTCTTATAAGATCAAGGGAGAAAACAAGCCTCTGGCTCTTGGCCAGTCACATTACATTTCAATTTGAATTTCAAAGTATTTCATTTCATTTCAAACCCCAGGTAGTTATACTTACATTTGAAGAAATTGGGGGAAATACAAAAAGTCAAAAAAATTGTAGAAGCTTTATTGAACTCGTATCCTCATCCATGCCATCACCTTACTCAACACCGAGTGTGAAACTTGAAAGAAGAAAGAATCATAAAACAAAGAGCGAGAATTGGATGGATTACCACATGGAATTTCCAATTGAGAAGATATAGATTTAAAAAAAGGTTATTTCAAAGGCCAGACCTATATTATAATAGACCATGCTCTATATCCATCTCACCATCTCAATGGATTATTCAACATATTTACCCAACCACTCCTTGTATTTATCCTCTGCAGGCCAATTGGTCTCTAAAAATTTTTGCACCTTTGTGTTGTATGCATTGTATCTTGCATCAATTACTACTCTAGCTTCTTTTCGCAAAGGTGTCCATGTCAATCTGAATTTTGATGAATCTATCAATTATACCATTTAACATAGTTAAGTCCAACTTATCATCAATCTATGTTATATGTGGACCTATGCAGTTTGATCCCTGAAGAAATCCCTCCATGGTTCATACTCTTTGAGTGTTCCATCTTCATTAAGGATCTTGGGCATACCACGTTCCTCCATATCCCTAAAGGCCTTGATTTTACCTTGTAGTTTCCCACCAATTCTTTCATTGGAGCCTGTAACTTCACCAATCATTTCAATTCCTCTTATTATGTCTGGAAGATTTGTTGGAGCCTCAGGGTCTTCCTTTGAATTTTCTTGAATCTCCCTTAAGCCATTCAATCTACTACATTTATTCCAAGTGTTTCGAAAAACCTCTTGAACATGTTGGACCTTTCAAATGCCTTATGTATTCATTTATAAGTTGACCATGTGCCTTCTTCTTTAAGGGCTGCTCTGGTAAATCTTTGGCCTAGAATTTCTTCAGCCATATCCTTTGTAATCTTCTTCATGTTCTCCTAGAGCTTATTCTTGTCAAACTTGACTACTTGGAGCTCACCCTTCAATGCATTAATACTCAATTTTATGGTATCCTTGTCTTGTGGTGAAGTTTTAGATGGGGAAGTAGGCAAGGTCTTTTGACATACCTTGACCATGGTAGCTTTCAATTTATTGTATTCCTCAACTAGCTTATTGTGCTTCTCCAATAATTTCATATATTTGGCTTGAGAGATTTCTGCAGTATTAACGCTCAACATATCAATGTGCATTGCTAACCTTGTAGCCTCTGGGGCTATCATTTATGAAGCTCTTCCTATAATCAAATCTCCTGAAAGGCTAGTCATTGTTCTGCTGAGTCTACATCTCCTTGAATTTGGTGTTAATGACCAAATAGCTAGTGCATGTAAGTTGGGGCTAAACCTTGAACCAAAAGTTTTCTCATCAAAATTCTCCTCAGAAACCATAGAATTTGGGTAATTCTTGATTGTATCTAGAGAAATTATTGATGATAAGTTCCACCCTAGCATTAATAACATCCCACTTTCCTTGACCAATCTTCTAGCTTCCATAGGATTCATTTGCTCAATTTCTTGAATAATCTCTTCTTAGGTATTCTTCCTGACTTCTTCCTATAGTGAAAGATCCAAACCCTCCTGAGCCTTTTGTATCCTATCATCTATTTCCTGAGATTTCAGCTCAGCAATGTATTCTCTAAATTCCCTAGATGTCACAAAGGAATCATCCTCTAAAAATTTGGCAAAAGCTAGAACCCTTGCATCATTATCCTAGTGTTCATCGTATTCCCAATGGACTAGCCTATCATTTGGAACAAATGGTTCCATTACATCTCCAACATCAAGGTGTGAGAAGTCATGCTCTACTCCTTTCTCCATAGACATTGATTCAACAGACGGTTGTTGTATAGTTTTCCTCAACACCCTACACTTCATAAACATTTGCAGAAAGCAACTCCATAATAGAAGTATGCTCAATATCCATTAGCTACTGATGCTCTTCTAATGCTATAGGTTCTTTTGGTTGACCACTAGTTTTCAAGAGATTCTCTTGCAAATAATTTTAAGCCAGTTGCTCTGCTTGTTGCACCTTCTCCAGAAAAGTACCATCATTTAAGTTACTAAGGACCAGTTCCATCCTTTTAAATTTATCAGTGAGGTACTTGTAAGGGCTTTCATAATAAGAATTTTGAGTGGAATCTCTATGCTCAACCATATCAATTTTTAACCAAATCTTTTCTCTATCCTAGACACTAGCAAGTGTTGGAAAGTTTTGTATCACATCCTCTTTGAAGTAGAAACAATGAGGTCCATACCTTGAGATTCCCCTTTTTATCTTTTCTCTATTGATGAGTCCTTCTGAATCAAACTATCTAGTGGGGGATACATTCATACTCAGATTACTAATCATTATACCAAATACCTCATATGCTTCCTTTTCCAAGACAACAAAATAATCAAAAGAGAAAATTTATGTAATGATAGAGTCCTTTCTAAACAACCTAAAATTATCTGCATCACAACGATCCATTTTCCACATTATCTTAGTGAAATCCAACCTATCAAAAAAAAACCTAGGAAATATATGTGACTCCACAAGAGTCCTAGAGCATCTAATGATTGTGCAATTATTATACAAATACCAATCTCTCCAATTGCACTCATAATCATGGTCATCACCACATTCTATTAGTGTAAACAATTCTTGGATTGTTCTAGAAATCCTCTCAGCCAGTGCTACACCCATTTGTACAAAAATGGTATGTGTTATGGTGTTACAAAATACAACATAATTTGGATTTGGGTAGTGCAAATCCCAAATGTATGTCCACATTTGGACAAGCAACTTATTATTCCTTTCATCAACTTGTCTTAGTTTCATGGTCTGAAAAAAAACTTCCCTTCCTTGGTATAATATCATATGCATCAATAATGAAGTCTCTGAATGCCAATAGGTTTTTTCTCTCTTTCAATCTCACTAAGTCATAGTATAACTGGTCAACAACTCTGTTGGCATAGTTGAACCATTTGTGCTTGTTATTATGTTGAATTTCCATGAAAATGAACAACAGGGGTAATAGTATCCTTCCATCACACTTTACCCAAGGCACTTGACACAACATATAGTATGTGTATCTAAAATAAGTTGCAAATTCCTCACAATCTTGAGGTTCAACTTCCTTGAGTGCAAACACAAAATTCTTCTCTCTTCTATGCTTTGGTAGTTCACCTCTTTGGAACTCGACCCTATGTTCAACATATTCCTTCTACAATTTTTTCATATTAATATTTTCACTAGCATTAGGTTTCATTCTGAAAACCTCCATGACTTTACTTTTCTTTATTTCCAAAATGCTTCTACCCTTAGTGTCAGTGATCATCCTATTTACATCATCATATTTGTCTATGAAGTGCAACATTAAATCTACCTCCAGAAAGACATTAGGGACAACCAATTTTCCCAAATCATAACCCCAAACATTTTTACTAGCATTTTGAGCATCTCTTCTTGTGAAAGCATACAAAAATAACTCCCATCTAGTTTCTGGCATGACAATGTCACCAATTCTAGCTACAAGGTCCTTGAAATTGGTGGTTAGTATTCCTTCCCCTGTAGCCTTCCTACTGCTTGCCTTGACATTTGGTGGTTGGAAATTTTCCATGAAATGGCTATAGTCTTTTGGTTGGCCCTTTATCTTTTCGGTCCCTTCAGATGTTTTGGGTGGGTCATGAGATACCTTTTTCTTTTTGTTCTTGGGCATGGGTTTTGAAGATAGTGAATCACAAGGTTGACTCATCTTGACTTCTTTAGGGCTTCCAAATTTGAAATTAAACTATGTTTTGGAATTGATACTTTGTTCTTAACAACTTAAACTTGAATTTGAATACAACTGTTCCCTTTCGCTTTTATCCAAATTAGAAAACTACACTTAATTAAGAGATTCCAAGAACCCTAATTCACCCTTGAAAACAACCTAGACATTTTGATTCAATATACCAATTCTTGCAAAAGAACAAGATAAACTAGTGGGATTTAATAACGGCTTACTTGGGAAAACTCTTTTGCAACTTTTTCTAGCCTCGGCTCTAGTTGCTTTGAACTCCTCTTCAACTCCTAAAATATTAGAATGAAAGAAAAATGCAACTATAGACCCCTTTTTCATGAATTCAGTCAAGTACATTCACCATTAATGGTGCAAGAAAGGCTTGCGTGAGTGAACAATTACTCCATAAATTGGCCATTCCTGTTTGAATTCGAGCCATTGATTTACTCATGTGAAAATTCCATCCAGTGGCTCACATTGTTCCATAATCTCCATGGGACCCTACCAGCGATTTGATACATACTTTGATGAGCTCAGGAGTTGTCACACGTATCTCTCCACATTATGTATATTGCTTTTTGTGTCTTCCAATTTTACATTGGGACCTCATCAAGTGATGGATGGGAAGCTACCAATGAAATATCAGCCCTTGGTCTTAAGCACAAGAGGATCTTATCTGAAGACTTGAATTCCATCACTCATCACATGTTCAAGTTTCATTGAGTAATCTTATCTTGCAACAAACTAAGCTTGTGCGATGGGGAGATACTCCACCCATCAGCGGTCACGGGTTCTTTTCTGGATGGTGTGAGGTCACTGGCGATAGTGCTAGGGGCATGGGTTACCTTCCAATGGTAGCAATGAAACATGTGATGGATGATGAACCAAGTGTGATAGGAAATATAATGCATCACTCATCGCGGGATCGGGATGGGTTACTATGAAATAACATGTGATAAGGGATAGACTACAACCGGTAAAATTAAGTAATGCTAAAAGCACATGAGAAAAAGTTGTTCTTAAAAGAGGGACTTGCTAGGCTCGACAGGTGACCAAGGGGTTGGGGCCAATTGAACAATGATAATAAAGACCATATGAAGGAACTTAAGTGACTAGTAACCTGATGTAGCTGGTCAACATGAGAACATAAGCGAAAGGATAACCAAGTGTTGCAGGTATATAAAATTCTTAAACCCTAGACCCTAATGGCAACAAAATATAAGTAATCAGAAATGTGACCATGAAACCAATGGGACCATGAAATTTTTTAGGGTTCCACAACATCATGCCAAAATTTATGTGTATTAATGTTGTCTTGTGAAGGCTAACAAGTGTTGTAGGTCTTCATGCATTCAAGCATTCAAGCAAATCAAAAAAGAAAGATCCAATTCCCTTGAAGTGATGTGTATGTTTTCAATCCTTCAAGGAAGCCATTAAAGGGTGGTGAGTTGCAGAAAATTATTCATTCATCATTTCCTTCCTTTCCATTAAGGTTTTTTTTCATTGGAATTTCCATTGAAAGTGGGAACACTATTCATGGGGTTTGACTAAGGCAAACCCCTCTATGGAACAAACATTTTTCTCTCTTTGTGTATGTGTAGGTTATAGGTTGAAGAAGGGTTGAAGAGAAATTTTGCATTGTTGCATTTGTTTTCACCATTCTTTTCAACCTACAAAAACTAAGTTACAAAATTCATTTTCGACATTTCGATAAATTTTCAAGTGGAAAATATAAGCTCAGAGTCGACACAAGAGGACCCATAAAGTTGATCATGACCCCTACACAAAGACCCATTCACCATTGGGTGAATGAGTCCTTGTAGGCACATCAAAACTATTTTTTCTTAGAAATATTGTCATCCTCTACACTACCTAGATCCACTTGCAAGCTGTTGTTTTTTTTTATCAGTTGTCACGATCTTGCATTTTACGTATTAGAAAATATATGATCATTCGTTTAATCATTCTAAAATATTCCCAATTCATTCCAATCCCCCCCTTTAGATGTAGATCCAGGTCTAGTTGGCTCACCATTGAGGTTAAAATTCAATCCTTTCACCTTGTGATATACATCCTAATGTAATATAGAAAATGCCACCCTTTGCATCCTATGTTCTTTACACTTAGGACCTAGGATTACCTTTTTCTATATTTTAGTAACATTGTTGAAAATAACTCTTTAGTCATACATATTCCTTAACATGTTCATGCAAAACTAAAGTCCTTTTAATGCTCCAATTGAAATGTGTAATGTGAATTATATACCTTGGGTTTCTTAGAGATATTAAATAAGTAAATGAACACATTGAATGAATTTAAATACAAGAACATAGCAACATATTAAAAAAAATGTTTTTAGTCATCCCTTACCAAGAAGGGTAGAGATAAGAGTTTTCTAAATTTGAACTTTAAAATTTGAATCTAAAAGGGCCAAGTTTTCAATCATGGAAAGAATCTTGGATGTAAAAGGGGCCCAAACTAGTATTAGGAATTGGGTATGTATATAAGTATCTAAATATAATTGGTGTAATAAATGTGTGACTAGAGACAGTGTATGAAAATGTGTAAACAAGTGAATGATTTAGGGGGTAAATGTATGTGGATTGTGTAGAATGGATACATGGGTGGCAAAGGGAAAGGGATCTTATTTCTCACAAAATATACATTTTTTGATATATTAATACATATCAAGGAACTCTCCTCAAAACGAGAATAAAAATAAATGGAGAATGGTGTAGGTATACAAATTTTCCTATTAAATTTTACCTCCACTTTGAGGTGTATGTAAACCTAGAATGATCATGTGCATATTAAAGGATGCATATCACTTATAAACATACATGTAAAGTAACTATTCAAACATGAAAAGATAAGAACGAGGGTCTATTACTAGATTAAAAAGGGGTTCCATGTAAAGTAATGGACCATGCAAGGTATCTTTATTTGAGTTTACCTCTCATCATGTATTATCCAATGGAACTACTTGGAGGAGTCTCTCTAATAACCCATAACTATTTTTAAAACTAAACATGAGAATGTTATTGATATAATATACCCTCACCCCACCTATAATTGGTTTCATCCATATGATGCAAGGAATTTTATAAGAGGGGAAAAATAGTACATAAAAAGTATTGTTTTAATCAGAAATGCAAATTAACGGAAAATTCAACACAGTGAACAAATAACATAGAATTTATCCTGGGAAAACCCTCCTTCTCAAGGGAGAAAAACCCAGCCAAAATATCTCTCTTGTATATTGAATTTAGAGGAGCAAAAATACGCTTACAATCTTGGCCACACAAAAGGCCAATATAACACAATGAATAATCGCACCTCACTTAGATGCAAATGCACAATTATATGATCTCTCCTTAATGTCAATCTGCTTTATGCAATAATATGATTTGCTATAGATGCACAAACTCCTTGATAAGTGAAAATGTCTCTTTAGAATAAAATAGATGATCAAATGAATGAGCATCTCTTTCCATATATACAAAATAAGGTGCCTCTTCACAAGCAAGGAAACTCTTCACAAGGGTCATGTTGTGCAGTTTTCACACACATGCCCTGCTGAAAGCAGGGACCCTCTTTTCCTTGCTTTGATTTTCATTTTTTTTTGTAGGGTTCTAACTTTATCCCCCTAAGGGATAAGTCTCTCGATCTATGTTTTGAATCACCCATGTGATTTAATGAACTTTCTCTTTGGGGTGCCCTCTTGCAATTTGGTGGTCATGAATCAATCCTTAGAAGTCACCTTCAAAGTTCTAAAATTGTGGAAATGGGTAAAATCCTAAGTTAAAGGGTGATTTTTGGGTTTTTCCTGGGTCTCGGGTATTGCCTCCCTATCCGGAAATCTTTGATTTCTATTGGTGTCTCAGATGTCCAAAGGTTATTGCTTAATGTTACATTTCAAATATTTTAGCACTTCGCAGAATTCTGTATCTGGCAGAATTCTCTGAACTTCTTTGGGTATTCAGATCCCTGACTTCTGTCACTCCCCCAGATCCTAGAAGTACGTCTTGAGCCATCATTTCACCTCATTTATGCCTGTCGTATGAATGCTACAACTTGCATTTAATGGAATGTTGAGAGATTTTATATTGGTGAATTGGTATTATTTGTCTCACATCGAATTTGGGAGAGCTTCGTTCTAGGAGTTGCATGTGAGCTTGATTGTTGAAGCTAAGAATTGTTGGTTTTGGTGATGTTTCCTTGGCCTTTTTCACATTTACTGGGAGTTTGAAGCTTACTTCCAGTTGTTTTTCTCCTGAGTGCTACTCCATTAATGGTATGTGCATGGCACCTTTGCTTTTAATTTATAAGTATGTATGGTTTTTTGGTGTGATGTGTATTCCATGCTTGTGTTTCTGCATATCTAAAGGTTTGTGGTTAAACTAGGGTTACCTCCTCTTCATTTTGATGCATCCCTTGAATGTTGAAGTCATAACCTTCCATTGAATTGATGATTTAAATCCTTGATAGGCTCAACCTTTGAATTTAGTGTTGTGCATGATGGTGATTTGGTTCAATTGATCTAGGGTTCCTTGTGTTCACGAATTGATGATCTGGATATGAGTTTGAGTTATTGATTTCCCATTTGCATATGATTGTCACTTACTTTTGAGAGTTTTGAAGAACTGATATTCATTTGATTAAATAAATGAGTGTATCGAGGCTAGGATTAGTTATAAATGGCAGAACTGTAGGGTTATGATTTCTTAATTCCTTTCCAATATCAATCAAACTATGCTTGAATGAGTTATAGGTCTAAGCCATTGGTGAATGATTTGAAATGAATAAATTTGAGCCTAAATCCCCAAATTCATGATCATTCGATCAATTTGGGCGAAACTATGAAAAAATAAAGACTTTCAAAGATTTTAGGTATTTCGGGAAATTCCTTCACACTTGGAAATCTCTAAAATTTCCATAGCCATGTCGTTTACCCAAGAATGCATATAAATGCTAAAGTTATGTTAACTTCGCCAATTTTTGTCCTTGATGGAAATCCCTGAACTTTCTAAAATTGGGGAAATAGTAGAAATGAATGAGTTTGCATTGCATGATTTCAGTATTTTATGATTGGTTTGAATAATTAAATGTTGGATATTGCCTTTTCCTGAGCTATAATGATGATCAAATGATGTTTAGAGTGTTAACTTTGCTTTCCTTTCTGATTTCTACTTGGCCATGACATCCCTGAAATTTCCTTCCTAGCTTGATTTCTGCGAAGGAACGAAAATCCTGAGGTTTTTAAGGAATTATGTTTTTAAGATTTTAAGGGACTTTGAACATTTTTTGGGCTTATTTAGATGATGAATGTGTTATGTATGATGGGTTAACCTTAACTCTTATGTTGCAATGGATATTGATTGTGACTTTGTTGTGTGCAGGCTGAATCAAGCAAGGATGTTGCTAGCAAGGGTAAGAACAAGAAAATGGATCCTGATGTTGAGGGAGCTCCGTTTCATGGGTTGAAAGGATTAAGTTGGATAAAAAGAGCAAGGCTCGTGAGAGTAAACTTGTCTCCATTTGGTCAGAGGTGACTAATACTAATGTGGGAAGTTGGGACTATGAAGAATTCAAAGCAAGGATGGCTGCAAATGACCCTTCTGTGTTGGTGAGGAGAATGAGAGATTCAAGGTTGGATCATGTGGTTGGTTTCCCTTCCATAGTATAGTGTTATGAGCTTGTTTTGGAATGTGCCCAACATTATAATCAAGGCACACAAAGAGTGATCAGTCCACAAGGTAGAGTACTTGCAAAATTTTCCCCTATCTCGGTTGCCCAAACATTTGACATGCCAGATAGGTCTCATGTGGTGCAATTTGATATTGATATAGCTAAGAATTATTATGATCAAGATACAAACAAGACTCTAGAGATTATCAATACTTGGCTAGAGAAACCTAAGGCATACATTTCTAGATTTCCAAAATAGTTGTTCAGAGCTAAATTCAAATCAGACTAGTATGATGTAATCACCCTTCTTAGTAGAGTGATGGGTGTTAAGAGTGTAGGAATGTTTGAGAATTGGATGTTGTATTTGATAGTGAGAATGGAACAAGGTATAGACTACCATTGGGAAGGAATAATTATTAGGATAATTCATGAGCAATTGTGTAATGTTTTGCAGACCAAGACTTTCACTATGACATCTTATTTGGTCTATGCCTTGGCAAGGTTCCATCCGTATAAGGGATTGAGCGCTCGAGGGGTCTTTGGCTATGATGTGATCTATGAATTCTACCCCTAGCTGTATTTGGATAGTTCTAGCTATAGAAGGTTAAATGATGCATTTACTATGTACATCACAAGATTGCTCTAGGGTGCAGAGCATGTTAGGATTTTTGATGCTGCCAAGGAGTTGATCCAGAGGTAGGGAGCATGGTTTATATAGTTTCCCACATTTTCCTACATTAGGATTGATGGTTGTCAAAGAGCTCCATACAGATTGCCTAGGTATCCTCCTGATCATATCATTCTTTTGGAGGTTACAAGGCAAATTTCTGCCTTTGATGCAATTGTGAAGAAGGATATGCACAAAACTAGTTTTGGAAATGAGTTCCCATTAAGGATTGGAGGTAATGAGGCTTTCCCTTCCTTAGCCATGACACACTTTTCTAAAGAAGAAATGGGAACCTTCAACTTATCTTTGCATACTAAGAGGCCTATATTTGATAGAACAGGTGGGGCACAAAGGAAAGCTAGCATAGAATTTAGACATAAGGATGATCTTGAAGATTATTGGGCCAACTACAAAGAGGAATTTGATGTTGTAAAGAAGAATTTTTCTAGATTTCTTGCCAATTTAATTAGATTGTATAACATTAGGGCCATCCCAAATCAAATTTATGATGATGGAGAAGTTATACAAAACCATGAATATCAACCAGAAAAGGATAAACAAGGTGAGAAATAGTTTTTTATTTCTACTCCTAGTTGGCTCGATGAGGAATTAAAGGGCATGCAAGTAGTTGTAGATGATACTCCTCTAAGTTGGGATGATTTACTAGCTAATATTGGAAAAGGTAAAATAAAGAAGAAGGCCAGAACTATTTCTAGTGTTGATCGGGATGAATCAAACAACAAGGTGATTTATATTGCCACTCCTGTAGTAGATAAGAGTAAGGATGAGGTAATTGCTCAAGATTATAGCATTCAAACAATAAATTTGGGGCCTACCTCTAGAAGACAAGAAGAAGATGAGTTCAAGGGGTCTGCTACTATAATTTTCCAAAGATTGGAGAAAGAAGTGCAGGCTAAGGAGAGGTTGAAGAAAGAAAATGCAGAGTTAAAGAAACATCTGCAAAATCTCATGAAACTTTGCAGTCCATCAACTAGGTTGGTTCTTCTTCATCTCCAGGCTGTTTATTACCTAAGGAGACAATTAGTGAGCTTGAAAAGATGAAAAATTCTACATAGGCTACACATAAATGGTTACAAGGAGTAGGGCTTATGGGAGACAACCTGATTAAGGAAATTCTGTCAACTTGTGGAGATGTACACAGATCATTTAAGTGGTTGCACACTTTATTGGCACAAGATAAAGCTAGTGTGGACCTTCTTCTGCAAAAAAACAAAAACAATCATGGATTATTCTGAGGAAAGGTTAATAAGTGATGGAATCTTGCCTTCCTCAAAGGTTTTAGAACCTTGGGTGTGGTATGAGGCCCTACAGATCAAGCAGAGAGTTCTGAAGAAAATTCATAAACAAGGTCAGCAGGTGGGTGTTGATTGTGTTTTTTGCACAACTCAGACAAAATATGGAAATCCTATCTCTCTTGAAAGGTAAATCTCTATCAGCAAGCCTCAAGAGATAACCCCAAGGTCTCTAATGTCAGGTCTTGACAATGCAAAAACAACTCAGTGATAAATGTGAAAATGCTAGTAATCACAAAGGGACCTTACTACAAGCAAATATTGAATCTCAATGCTTATCAGATCTAGCAATATGGTGATACTTCAAATCCTAAATCTAACCAAAATGATCAAAGAAATAGAAAAAGATAGGGGTTTTAGAGAGACTCTTAAATTTAACACTAATCCTAAAATTAACAATGCAAATGATAAAATACTTGAAATGGACCAATCCCTCAGAAATTGATTCCTACTTGACCCAGATGAATCTGCAATCTTACAGAAATAGTGCAATCTTCTAAGGCATTAAAATTTTTTAGATTATGAGCATTCATCCAAAACAACCCTATTGCAATCAGAATGAATGAATATCCACAATTGAACTAAGCACAGTGAATTTAAAGTCCAGGTTAACTTTGCAAAGCAACTAACAATCAACTAGATGCAAAAAGTATGGACTAGAGATTGCTACAACACCTCAAGTATCAAATCATAAACACTATTAATTCATCTAACATTAAACCTAGCATATATTAAATAAACTCAAGCAACTTCAAAGATAGAATCATAGGAACCATGCTAGATAAAATTCAACTCAAGAAAGGCACCAAATCACCCAAAGTAGCAACAATTCCAATCTTCTATTACAACACTTGCTTGAAAATGATACTAACTCCTAACTCTAACTCTTGCTATACTGCTTAATTCACTCCAATATAAAACTATCTAGCCCTTAAAAATGAGGCAAAACACCATATTTATAGAAACCCAAAAGATATGTTGGCCCAAATAGGCTTACCATACTAAACAGCCACAAAACAAGTCGGCCAAGAGGAAATCAAAATAAAGTAAAATATGCATTAAATGCATGCACTCCATCTAGGTCAGCCTGGGATCTCCAACATAGCTTGGTCCAATGCAGGTAAAGGAGGAAGAATAATAATGGGGAAGCACAAATTCCAATGAGGCATTATATTAACTACTTCCCCCTTTGTCCTTAGTTCTCTCCATCTTATCATACACCATCAAAAATATCATGTCCAAGTCGGCTATAGGTGGCATAGCTAATACTTTAATTCTCCTTTCTATGGACTTAATGTCTTCTCTTGACTATTCTACAACTTTATCCCATTCCACCTTCATGGTTTGATATTTATCCATTACTGCAATGTAGGTAGTTGCATCATCTAACTAATGTTCGGTGACTGGGTCTTCATTAATTGGAGAATATATATCATGCCACCATTTTCTCAATTGTTCCAAGCTTAGATGCTTTGGTGAAAACCTTTTTCTTCCTATCATAACCTCAAAGAAGCAAATGCATTTGTTGTAGATCTCAGTCAGATTGTCCTCAATTTTCTTGCCCTACTTATGCACCTTCTTGAAAACCCTTTGCCTTATTTGCAAAATTTCAAACCATTCCTAGGGTTCTACAGCTTTGGGAGAAGGAAGAATTCCATCTTTTACCAGTTTATCTTCAGTGTATTCCATGATGGTTTTATTCTTCTACAACAAGAGATCCACATCCTCCTTATCCTCGGCTAGTACATTCTTTAACCAATTGATTGACCTCATAGCATCCCCACCAGCTGAAAGGATGTCCTTGATAGCATTATCTCCTTTAGCCTGCACTCCCCGTAACTAACTTGTTGTGGCATGTGTAGTGGTCTTCATTCTCTCCAACTCAGTTATTGTTTCTTGTGGCAAAAAACTTGCAACAAATGATGAGGAGCTAATGGATTGCAAGGGCTTCATCAAGTCTTGCAGATACTTCTTAAGTTTATCATTCTCCCTCTTCAATTCTTGCTTGGTCTGCACCTCTTTCCTCAATCTATCCAAGATTACAACACTAGAGCCTTCATATTCTTCAATCTCCTATTCCATGGAAGTAGGACCTAAATTGATAGTCTGCATAGTGTAATCACTACTAGTCACATCATCCCTATTCTTATCAGGAGTAGGAGTAGCAATGTGAACCACCCTATTATTTTCTCTATCTCTTTCAATCTTTGAAATAACCCTAGCCTTCTTTGTTTTACTTTTCCCAATCTAGGCCAGTAAGTCATCCCAATTAGGGAGAGTGTCATCCACCACAACCTGCTTACTCTCCAACTCTCTATCCAACCAAGTAGGAACAGTAGAATCTGACTGTACACTTCCTTGTCCAATTGCATCCTGGTGAACCTTGAGTACATCTTCATTCAAATCTTTTTTTTCAAGAATCTCTTAAACTTCATCTTTTCCCTTATCATGTTCCTCTGCTTCATGCACCGGCAAAGGAGTCTTGATCAGAATTTCCTCTCTCTGAGGATGTCTATCCTCTTCACTTCTTGCAGGTGAATCCTCATAAGTCACTAGAGGAGACTGCAATACCCTCTCTATTTCTACCTTAGTACTATAGAGTTCACCTTCTTGAAATTCTTCTTCTTCTTGGTCTTGGTGACTCTTTACCTCTTTAAATTCACCTGGTTCACTATGGGTCTCATGAGAAGGCAGAACTTTATCATGTTCTGCAGTAGGGGTAGCTAAAGGAACATCCTTCCTTGGCACACTATCTTTGGGAGAAGGAGTTCTTGATCTTCTTATGTATACCTATTTCTTTTCTTCTGAAATTTCCACATTTACTACTGGTGGGTCAACTTCATCTCCTGCCTTAGAAGTTTCTTTCTCCTTCTGTGACAATCTTACTATTCTTCTTCTCTTAGGCATAGAAACACTAGCCTCTTTTCCTTCCTTTTCAGCTTCATCCTTTGCAGCCTTCTTCATCTTTGAAATGTGTTTCCTCTTCTTAGCAATGGGCTTTCTTTGTTTTCCTTCCTCTTCTACCTCCTCCGCGTGAACATCCTTAATCTTTATCTTAAAAGGGGAGGTCGCCTTAGTCTTACCCTTAGGATCCTGTGCAGTTGATTCCTCAGAAGTGGAATGAGACTCTAAGTCCCCCATTAGATCATAGGTGCATTTCACACCCTCACTCTCCAATTCCCAAGTCTTTGTGCTTAAGCCACAATTTTGTGTATTTAATTACTAGAGTCATGATCTACTCTAACTCTATTTTCTCTTCCTCCATCCAGTTTATTTCTCCAATTGGTTTATCTTTCACAGCCTCATAGTCATGGCCTTGAATTAAATCCCCATCATCATCTATTTGATCTGAGATGAATTTAACATTATACAGTCTAATCAAGTTGACTAGTAGCCTAGAAAATTTCTTCTTTTGAATCTCAAACTCATCTTTACAGTTATCCCAATAATCTTCTAGGTCATCCTTGTGACTGTACTCTCTACTAGCCTTCTTTTGGGCTTCACCAGTTTTGTCAAACCTGGACCTTTTGGAATGGAAAGATAGGCCCATAGTTCTCATCTCCTCTTTAGAAAAGTGTGTTGTATGTATGGAAGGGCAAGCCTCATTACTACCTACCCTGAGGGAAAAGTCATTTCCAAATCCTATTTTATGCTTCAACTTCTTAACTATGGCATCAAAATCACATATCTAACTTATGACTTCTAGGAGTATGAGGTGATTGGTAGGATACCTAGGAAGTCTGTAAGGGGCCTTCTGGAAACCATCTATCCTTATGTAAGAAAAGGTGGGAAATTGTATAAACCAAGCTCCATACCTTTTGATCAATTCCTTAGCATTGTCAGATATTCTAACATGCTCTGCACCATGGAGCAACCTAGTGATGTACATGGTGAATGCATCATTCACCCTTATATAGCTTGAGCTACTCAGATGTAGCTATGGATAGACTTCATATATTACATCCCACCCAAAGGTTCCTCGTGTACTCAATCCCTGATATGGATGGAACCTCGCCAAGGCATAGACCAAGTAAGAAGTCATTGTGAAGCTCTTAGTTTGCAAGACATTGCATAGTTGATCATGTATCATGGCACTTATAATGCCTGCCCAGTGATAATCGGTATTTTGTTCCATCATCACTATGACAAGGGACATCTAGTTTTCAAAAACTCGTGCACTCTTCAAACCTATTACCCTGCTAAGTAATGTGATAGCATCATAGTACTCTGGTTTGAATTTATCCCTGAATAATGGTTTTGGTAGCTTTGAGATGTGGGGTTTAGGTTTCTCCAACCAAGAATTGACCACCTATAGAGCCTTACTTGAATCATCTTCAAAATAATTTTTAGCAACATCCAAGTCTAGAGCCACCACATGAGATCTGTCAGGCATGTCAAAGGTTTGTGCCACAAATACAGGAGAGAAGTTTTCCAACACCCTATCCTGAGGACTGATCACTCTTTGTGTACCTATATCATAATGTCTAGCACATTCAAGCACTAGCTCATAGCATTGAATCATAGGAGGAAAACCAACCACGTGAGCCAACCCTAATTCCACTAAACTTCTATCCAACAATGGAGGGTCCTGTTGTTCCATTATTTCCTTGAATTCCTCATAATCCCATCTACCTACATTGGTGTCACCTACTTTAGTCTAGATGGAGGAAAGCTTGGACTCAGGAACCTTACTCTTTATGTCAATTTTAATCCTTTCTGATTCTGAGACTGAAGATCCCTCGAGACCCTGATCCATCTATTTGCTCCTAGTTCCATTTGCAACTGCCTTACTTGATTTAGCCTATAATCAATGAGATACCACAATAAATCCTCTTTACCACATTAGAATCAAGGTCAGCTCATCATAAACAACATGCTTATCATTCAACAATTCAAAAAATCATGATTAAAATCCTTTAAATCATCATAAGGCACAATTTCTTAGAAATATGAGATTTCTAGCCATCTGGGGAAATCAAGCCAAAGAGGAATTTTGGGGAATTCCATGCCAGGCATATTTTAACGATCATGGCATAACTATCATAAATTGATCATCCAAATGAAGAAAAAAGCATGAACCATCTCTCTAACTATGCAAATCAACCATGAGATATCAAGACACATAACATTCAATCCATTTATCTCTCCAATTCTTCAGATGGTGGGACTTTCGGGAAAATCCATCGGGAGAGGAAATCCACGAGGCAAGCATAATTCTAGGTTTTGCATATCTTTTGGAAAATAAAGGGAGGATAGAAAATTGGGGAATTCCGACAGTTAAGGAATTCCGCAAAGACTTCAAAATCCTAAATGTCAACATTTCTTCTCGACTTCACTCAAATTGATCGAACGATCACAAATTTGAGGACCTTAGGCTTGAAGCTAGATTTATTTGAGCTTCTTATAGATCATCTTTAAATTCTAAACTCATTTTGAAGAAAATCGATGGGAATTGGTGATGCCTTAAATCCAAAACCCTAAAATTCCACCATCAACACACAAAACAAGCTTGGACTCAACTTACTCATTTTGCTAGGTTTTCAAAAAAAGGATCCTTCATGGCCTACATAAGCAAGCTACTTCATAATGAAACTAAAAAAAAGCTCACAAACTCACTTGGGGCTGTCAATCCAACAAAATCGAATAACCCTAGCTTCAAGATGCTCAATGCCAAACATGCAGAAATCCAAACTCCAAGCATACTCAAGACGCCAAAGAATTATTCACATTCAACAATCAAAAGCAAGGAAACAAATACATACCATTGATGAAGTGAACTTGATTATAACAACAACAAGTAGCAAGCTTTGGCACCCTAGCAAACATTAGCAACTATGATGATGCCCAGGAAATTCACCACCAAACCCAGGAATCCACAAATCCAAATGCCAAATCAAGCCAAGAACTCAAGATCAAGCCCCTCAAATTGGTAGAATACAAATGATAGAACTCAATGGCACAAGAATTCCCCAAAATTGACTAAATACATGCTACAGAAGTCATACAATGAAGCATTAATGCAGTTGACAAGACAACCCAAACCAAAACCCGAGAATTCAACAGGGTGACAGAATTTTAGAGAAATCCGGCCAACACAAAATTCCGCAAGGTCTCAAATTTTTTGGATCATAGTGTAAAAGCAGCCGCCACTGGGTTTTCAAAGCATCTAGAGAATTCTGCCTAGAGGGAATTTTCCCGAAAACAGTGAAAAACCCAAAATGAGTCTAAAACTTAAGATTTTCAATAAATACCATAGAGGGATCATCAATGTAGGAAATATAAAGATTCAAGCTCATGCCAAAGCAAGTAAGTCCTCAAAATCAAAGGGCGAAAGCACCAAAAAAAATAGAAGAAAAGAGGGTCCTTGCTTTCAGCGGGGCGTGTGCGAAAACCGCATAACAGTGGGGAGTACATTGAATGACATTTATAATAGATGCATCTCATTCTTTGAAGTGATGACTGGAAGAAAGAAGTTTGCACCAAAACATCTAAGCCTTGAACAATTAAGAAAATGGTGGCATGAAGCTTATGCTCCAGTTGATGATGGTCCAATCACCACCCACCATTTGGATGATGCATCTACCTATATTGTTGTTATGGAGAAGTTTCAAGATCTCAAGGTAGAGTGGGATAAGGTCGTCAAGGAATCAAGGGAGGAAATTAAATCAATTGAAAGAAGATTTAAAGTATTGATCACTCCACCACTGGCCGACTTAGAGAAGATTTTTCTTAAGGTGCAAGATAAATTGGGTCAAGATAAGGACGAGGGGTCCAGTTAATGCATGACTACATCGAGATTTGTGCTTCCCATTTATCTAGGATTTCTATGTGCTTCTTCTTCCAACCTCTTCATGCATTGGAGTCAGCTACATTGGAGAACCCGAGCCGACCTGGAAAAAGTCTCAAGCATTAAATGTAGTAATATTGTTTTATTCTAGAAACTTTCTAGGCTGACCTATTCTGGCCACATCTTTTGTAACCCTATTTGGGCCAACATAGCATAAAATTCTATAAATAGGGAAGTTTTCCTCATTTGTGGGGGCTAGAAAAATTAGAAGATAGAAAAACTAAGTGATAGTTGCAAGAGCTAGAATTAGGAATTAGTATTTTTTGAGAGCAATTGTTGTTACACTGAATACTGGAATTGTTGCAAACATTGGGTGATTCAATATAAGTAAATACATTATTCTTTGGTGCTCTTTCTTGTATTGTTTTATCTTGCATGGTTCTTGTTATTTCATCTCTTTGAGATTGCTTTGAGATTATCAGTTATATGTTAGAATTTAGATTTAGAAGTGATGCAATGGTGGTTATGGTTTGATAGTTGAAGTATTTGAGCAATCGTTGGTCCATAATTTTAGCAGCTTGTTGATTGCAAGTTGTTGTGTAAAGTTAGCCTGAGCCTAATATTTTTGTGCTAAGTTCAATTATGGGTTTTTATTCATTTCAATTGCAGAATTGGGTTGATTTGAGTATATGCTTCATGATTTGAAAATCTTTAATACCTTAGAAGATTACACTATTTCTGTGAAATTGCAGATTGAATCTAGGTTAAGCAGGAATTAGTTTTTAAGGATTGGTCCACTTTGAATGTTTGATCATTTGCATTGTTGGTATTAGAATTTGGTTTAGTTTTAAAGTCTCTTTGAACCCTCTATCTTTTGCTGTTTATTTTGAATCTGAGTTAGATTTAGGAATTCAAGTATCATTACATTGCAAGATTTGATAATTTTGAAAGTTCTAGCATTTGTTTTGTAAGGTACCTTTGTGATTACCAACATTTTCACATTTATCACTAAGTTGTTTTTGCATTGTCAAGACATGACATCAGAGACCTTGGGGTTATCTCTTGAGGCTTGTTGATAGAGATTTACCTTTCAAGAGAGATAGGATATCATATTCTGTCTGAGTTGTTGCTGTGCAAAAAAAACCATCAACAGATTGGCACTAGAAGGAGGGCCTAAATAAGCAAGCTGGATCACTTTGTATCTGCCATTTCTCCTAGAAGATTCTAAAGAAGAACCAGATCTACACCAAGAGAAGAGGAATTTCAAGAATTGCAAGTTCCCACCAGGTCAAGAAGGACTAGAAGAAGGGGAGAATCATCTTCCACCCAACCATTGCCATCATCCCCATCATCCTTACCTTCATCAAGTCCATCTTCATCTGAGTTTGAAGCCATTCCTATCTAGCAACCTCAACCAATCATAAATCAACCTTTACCACCCCCACCTCCACCAATGGCTTTCCTAGCTAATAACCCATCTCCATTATCCTTCAACAACTACAATTTCTTGCCAAAGAACCCAAAACATTTATGTTCCAAGTTCCATACTAATGATCCTAATAGGACTACAAAGGAACACATTAGGATTTTTCAAACATGTCTTAGGGATAGGGGAATTAACCATGAAGATGTTGCATGTAGGCTCTTTTCTTATTCCCTAGGAGAAGATGCATTTTATTAGTACAATCATTTTTCTGTTGGATCAATTCATAATTGGACTAAGTTAGAAATTGCATTTTTGCAAAATTTCAAGATTCCCATCAGTGCTAATGAGTTGTATCTGCAATTTACCAAAGTCAAGAGGGAATTCAATGAGCCCATAGGGTCTTTCAATAATAGATTTAATTGGGCATACACTAGGTTGCAAGCTCCTTATGCTGTAGATGATGCCACTAATTTTGAAGTCTATTATGAGGGTCTTGATAGCTTGACAACCACCTTTCTCAAGTGGAGACCCAATCCTCCAACTACCTTACTTGGTGCATACACATAGGCTATCAAGGTTAGCACAAATTTAAGGAAACACTTATTTGGACCTTTACCATCATTAGGACCTACTACTCACCCAGGGAAAGTTAAGGCTTTCAATCAGGCTCTTACCAATCATACTCCTATTATGAATCCAATACCTCAACTACCTCTGGCTCCCCATCTAGGTTCTCCTATAAATCAACTCCCACCAATGAAAAATTATCCTCAACAAAGTGTTAATCAACCCCTCCATCCACAACCCCAGGCTGTTTTTCCCACTTATTTGCATAACTCTGAAGTATTGAACTAATCATTGAGCACTGGTGCATCAGCAAGATATCCCTAGAACAATGTGAGCTAGGCTCCATATAGTAATCCTAACAAGGAGAGATTAGATGAGCTAACTGAACAAGTGAAGAAGTTGAACATGGAGGTCACTTATCTAATAAATCAAAATATTCAACTCCAAGCTGCTCAAAGGGGTTTGCAGTCTAACCACAATAGATAAAATTGGGAGCCTCAACAAGGACAAAACTTTGATAGAGGACAACATTTTGAAAGAGGACAACACCCTGGTCATAATTTTGATAGAGTATAGCAGGGTGGGCAAGGATTTGACATAAGATAACTGCCCAGGTAGAACAAGACATGGAATACAAGGCCAAACAATGGAGGTGTCCCTACCCCATTGGATCAACCAACTAATCAAGAAAAGCCTCTGAGTGGTGTGTATCTGGCTGAGGCTGCTTTATCAGATTCGTGTAGGCTCCATAAGACAAGTCAACATTCTGAGTTAGACTTCCCTGCATTTCAGACGACTGCATCTATCTTTCAGTATGAGGTAGAGAATAATGCCAGCAACCAGGAGTTAGTACCATCTACTCCTTATGACTCACTTGTGTTGGTGTTGAATCATGCTCCTTTCCCATGAGGTGAGGAGAATGGACCTAAAGAAGAATCAAGCAAGTTTGAGGAGGAAATAGATCAAGTGTGCAATGGAGATGAGATTACATATTTATTCAATGAAAATCCTAAGAATGATAATGGCCCTTTGGATGAAGACGAAGCTAATGTTGAAGAGGTGTAGATTTTCCAAAGCCCAATCAATAAGTATGACTTTTGGGATAGGCCAACCAGAGGTCCACAAGCTGGAGGTCTATTTACCACTTCCATCCTTCCTAATAACTTCACCATACCTCCTGATCCCAATGCCAGCAATAAACCAACATATCCACACATGCCTAAGCAATATCTGTCAAACAAAGGACAGGAACAAGCTGGTACATCAAAAGGGAAGAGTGTAGATACCAACAAGGACAAGGTGGTGGAATATCTTAGGGATGCTCCTACTAACATGAGCATCGAGCAGTTGGCTACATATGTTGTAGAGGAACATAAGAAGCTAAAGGTAAGTCTTTCTACATTTGAATTATTGAGAGTCCTTGCTATCATAAATGAAATCTTAGGAGCTTATAGTGAAAATTTAGTATCACAAGATAGACTAGTAGGTGGGACAAACAATAAAGTACCTAACTCTCAAATATCAAAGGATCAAGGGCTAGTCCCAACACAACTTGGAGACAAAGGGAAAGAAAAGGATAAAATTCAAATTGCTCAGGTTGATACCCGACTAACTTTATTCCAAGGTAGAACAAAAACTCCTCCATTTTTTATTTTTGTTCGTCTCTTTGGGAAGAATTTACATAATTGTCTACTAGATTCAAGGGCTTCCACGAATGTGATACCCTTTGCTATCTATAGAGACTTAGGCATTACCCCTATTGTCTCTCAAAAAAAATTTACTCAACTGGATAGAACATAAGTAAATGTAGTAGGAGAGCTAAACTTGATTCCTATGCAAATTGCCTCAGACCCCAGAATTCAACAAGTTATTAATATACAGGTAGTAGACATACCTGACACTTATGGTCTAATTTTAGGAAGAGACTTTACTAAGGCTCTAAATGGATATGTATCAACTAATCAGTCCCATATGTGGCTTCCCTAGAAGGGAGTTCTGAATCAAATCAGGATAGAAAGAGAGCCTAGGATGAAGTATGTAATAACATAATATCAGAATACCTTGAATGAAATATTGATATCAAAAGTAAGGATGGGTAACTATGTGCTGGCAGCCCCTGTTGAAGAGTCAGATACAAAAGAAATTTTTATGCTGCATACCACACCTATTGATTTTACAAAAGAATCTAGTAGCATTGGAGCCTTGGTGGAACCAATTGAAGAGGATGATGATCCTGAAGATAACTGACTCATCTTGTTGGACAATTTTCAAAAATTCATCTAGAAGTGTATAGAAGATAGGATACATTTGGGTAGAGATATGAATTTTGAAGAACTACTTTTACCCAGTTGCTGTAGAGTTCACAATGCTTCTCACTTATAATTGGAATGTTTCTTGTGTTAGACAACAATTGAACATGTATAGAAATATATTAATCCCACTCCAGCAATCAGAATTAATATACAAAATACTTAAGAGGATCCCAAAGGAAAGAAGGTAGTGCATCGTAAAGAACCCTCCAACAATAACAATACAAGAGATAAGATGAAGAAATATAGAGTGGATGGCTATTGGACACTAAGATTTGATAAATCCAAATCAAAGTAGGGTGTTGGAGCAGGATTTGAGCTAATCAACCCTAAAGGTAAAAAAAAAATTTGCTTCTCATAGACTTCAATTTCATTGTACCAATAATGTAGCTGAATATGAGGCTTTGATTCATGGGTTGCTTGTGGCATTGAGAAAGAAAGTTAAGATTCTACAAGTATTTAGGGACTCTAAGTTAGTGGTTAAGCAGGTCAGAAAGAAATATCCATGTCATGATAGACGAATGAACAATTATAGGCATAGAGTATGGGACCTTATTGAGGGATTTGATGCCTTTAACATCTAATTGATACCTCGCAACAAGAACCAAATTGCAGAATATTTGGCTCAAGCAACTAGTACCTTGCAACCTTTGTCCCTTTCTAGATTGAAGAAGTTCACTATGGAGCTAACTCCAGTACCTTCAATACCTGGAAATGTGACCAAATTTCAGGTATTTGAAGATGACAAACATATCTTGGATTTTATCACAAGCTCTAATGTGTGCACTTCTCAGATCATTGATGAAGCAGAGCCTCAAGAAGCAGAGATGGACCTAGAAGGGGTCATTAATTTGAAGACTGATACTATTCCAAGGGGAATGGTACAGCTGGAGAGGATATCCCATTGCTTGTCAATGAGCAGTATTTGAAGCATAAATTCCAATCCTGAGTTGTTTACAACTCATTCCTTGTAAATAGTTAGATTAGGTTTCCTTTCTTTGTTCTAATTTTGCTTTGGTTAGGGTAGGTTTTCCTTTTGCTTTTCTTTGTTTTGTTTTTTTCTTCTTTTGGTTAGTTTAGGTTTGCTTTGGTTGGGGTTTTTCTTTTTTATTTTCTCTTGCTTTGGGTATTCTTGTTTTCTTCTAGGTTTGTTGCATCTGCATGGCAATCATTATATTATTTGGGATTGTTCTGGATATTTCCTTTACAAACTTTAATCATCTTTCTAGAGTCAGTTGGAAAATTTCTTTACTTTGGTGTCACATGTGTTTGGAATAGATAGGTTACTGAATTAAGTTAAATCTAGAATGTATTTGGGTCTCATATCTTCATTCATATTTTAAAGATTCCAAGGTTGTATGCAATCCTTGCTAAGTCTACTCAAGTGAAAAATATTATATTCTGCTTCAGCACCATTGTGGTTCTCAGCCCTGAGTGTGAGCTTCATTGCTTACAAGGTGAAAGGGAAAGTAAACAATTTTATCAGAATATGAAAAAAAAAAAATTAAAAAAAGAGAAAAGAGAATCTTGAAAATCAAAAGACATATTTACCTTATGAGGAGTATCCTAGTATCTCTACCAGGGCTATGGACGCCTAGCTGTCAGTAGAGCTATGCTTGGGAGGACCACAACGATAACCTCGTCAAGGCTATGGATTCCTAACTGGTAGCGAGGCTCTATCGAGAATGCTTTTGGATTCATAATCCTTATGTAGCTTGATTAGACTATGTTTGGTTATTGTTGCAACTAAGGAAAGAGCAAATAATACATGTGCACACACTTAGACCTTGGTACAAGAAAGGTTTGCTTGCCTGTGAACTCTGAAAATTTGTTTATAGGTGACCTGATGTAAGGACTGAAACCAAAGATTATGGGTTCTTGATTCTAGTTTTTCCTTGAAATGCTCTAGAGAATTTCCCCAGCATGAGTCACCATTTGTTGTGTAGTTTTCACACACACGCCCCGCTGAAAGTAGGGACCCTCTTTGCTTTGCTTTTCTTTTCATTTTTTTTGTAGGTTTTTTACTTCATCCCCCTAAGGGATAAATATCTTGGTGTGTGTCTTGAATCACCCATGTGCTTTGATGAACTTGCTCTTTGGGGTGCCCTCTTGCAATTTGGTGGTCATGAATCAATCCTTAGAAGTCACCTTCAAAGTTCTAAAATTGTGGAAATGGGTAAAATCCTAAGTTAAAGGGTGAGTTTCGGGTTTTTCTTGGGTCTCAGGTATTTCCTCCCTGGGTGGAAATCTTTGATTTCTATTGGTGTCTCGGATGTCAGAAGGTTATTGCTTAATGTTACATTCTGGAGATTTTAGAGCTTCGTGGAATTTTGTATCTAGTGGAATTCTCCAAACTTATTTGGGTATTTAGATCCTTGACTTCCGTCACTCCCTCAGATCCCCGAAGTATGTCTTGAGCCATCATTTTTCCTCATTTATGCCTGTCGTAAGAATGCTGCAACTTGCATTTAATGGAATGTTGAGATATTTTATATTGGTGACTTTGTATTATTTGTCTCACATCGAATTTGAGAGAGCTTGGTTCTAGGAGCTATTTGTGAGCTCGATTGTTGAAGTTGTGAATTGCTAGTTTTGGTGATGTTTCCTTGGCCTTGTTCATATTTTCTTGGAGTTTGAAGCTTTCTTCCAGTTATTTTTCCCCTGAGTGTTACTCCATTAATATTATGTGCATGGTGCCTTTGCTTTTAATTGCTGAGTATGTATGGTTTTCTAGTGTGATGCATATTCCATGCTTGGGTTTCTGCGTATCTAGAGGTTTGTGGTTAAACTAGGGTTACCCCATCTTCATTTTGATTCCTCCCCTGAATGTTGATGTCATAACCTTCCATTGAATTGATGATTTAAATCCTTGCTAGGCTCATCCTTTGAATTTAGTGTTGTGTGTGATGGTGATTTGGTTTGATTGATCTAGGGTTCCTTGTGTTCATGAATTGATGATCTGGATATGATTTTGAGCTGTTGATTTCCCATTTGCATCGGGTCATCAATTAATTCTGAGAGTTTTGAAGAATTGATTTTCATTTGATTGAATAAATGAGTGTATCGAGGCTAGGATTGGTTATACATGGCAGAACCTTAGGGTTATGATTTCTGAATTCCTTGCCAATATCAATCAAAATGTGCTTGAATGAGTTATAGGTCTAAGCCATCAATGAATAATTTCAAATGAATAAATTTGAGCCTAAATCCCCAAATTCACGATCATTCGATCAATTTGGGCAAAACTGTGAACAAATTGAGACTTTTTGAGATTTTAGGTATTTCATGAAATTCCTTCACACTCAGAAATCTCTTAAATTTCCATAGCCATGTAATTTACTTGGGAATGTATATAAATGTGAAATTTATGTTAACTTCAACAATTTTCGTCCTGGATGGAAATCCCTAAAGTTTTTGAAATTGGGAAAATAGTAGAAATGAAGGAGTTGGAATTGCATGATTTCAGTATTTTATGATTGGTTTGAATGATTAAAGGTTGGATATTTCCTTTTATTGAACTATAATGATGATCAAATGATGTTTAGGGTGTTATCTTTTCTTTCCTCGATAATTTCTACCTAGCCATGAAATCCCCGAAATTTCCTTCCTGGCTTGATTTCCACAAAGGAACGAAAATCTTGAGGTTTTTAAGGAATTATGTTTGTAAGATTTTAATGGAATTTGATCATTGTTTGGGATTATTTAGATGATGAATGTGTTATGTATGATGGGTTAAACTTAACTCTTATGTTGCAATGGATATTGATTGTGACTTTTTTGTGTGCAGGTTGAATCAAGCAAGGCTATTGCTAGCAAGGGTAAGAACAAGGAAATGGATCTTGATGTTGAGGGAGCTCCTAGTTCAGAGGCTGATAGGATTAAGTTGGATACAAAGATCAAGGCTCCTAAGAGTAAAATTGTCTCCATTTGGTCAGGGGTGACTGACACTAATGTTGGAAGGTGGGACTATGAAGAATTCAAAGCAAGGATGCTTGCAAATGACCCTTCTGTGTTGGTGAGGAGAATGAGAGATTCAAGGTTGTCTCTTGTGGTTGGTTTCCCTTCCATAGTATAGTGTTATGAGCTTGTTTTAGTGTGTGCCTGGCATTATGATCAAGGCACACAAAGAGTGATCAGTCCATAGGGAAAAGTACTTGCAAACTTTTCCCCTATCTTGGTTGCCCAAATATTTGACATGACAGACAGGTCTCATGTGGTGCAATTTGATATTGATATAGCAAAGAAGTATTATGAGTAGGATACAAACAAGGCTCTGGAGATTATCAATACTTGGCTAGAGAAACCTAAGGCATACATTTCTAGATTGCCAAAATAGTTGTTCAGAGCTAAATTCAAATTAGACTACTATGATGCAATCACCCTTCTTAGTAGAGTGATGGGACTTAAGAGTGTAAGAATGTTTTAGAATTGGATGTTTTATTTGATAGTGAGAATGGAACAAGGTATATAATACCATTGGGTAGGAATAATTAGTAGGATGATTCATGAGCAGTTATGTAACATTCTGTAGACCAAGACTTTCACTATGACATCTTATTTGGTCTCTGCCTTGGCAAGGTTCCATCCATATAAGGGATTGAGCGCTTGAGGGGTCTTTGGAAAAGATGTGATCTATGAAGTCTACCCCCAGTTGCATTTGGATAGTTCTAGCTATAGAAGGGTAAATGATGCATTTACTATGTACATCACAAGATTGTTCCAAGGAGCAAAGCATGCTAGGATTTTTTATGCTACCAAGGAGTTGATTCAGAGGTATGGAGCATGGTTTATACAGTTTCCCACATGTTCCTACATCAGGATTGATGGTTGTCAAATAGCTCCATATAGATTGCCCAGGTATCCTACTGATCACATCATTCTTTTGGAGGTTACATGGAAAATTTCTACCTTTGATACAATTGTGAAGAAGGATATGCACAAAATTGGTTTTGGAAATCAGTTCCCATTGAGGATTGGAGGTAATGAGGCTTGCCCTTCCTTAGCCATGGAAGACTTGTCTGAAGAAGAAATGGGCACCTTCAACTTATCTTTGCATACTAAGAGGCCTAGATTTGATAGAACAGGTGGGTCACAAAAGAAATCTAGCAGAGAATTTAGACATAAGGATGATCTTGAAGATTATTGGGCCAACTGCAAAGATGAATTTGATGTTGTAAAGAATAATTTTTCTAGATTGTGTGCCAATTTTATTAGATTGTATAGCAACAAGGCCATCCTAGATCAAATTGATGATGATGGAGAAGTTATACAAAACCATGATTATCAACAAGAAAAGGATAAACAAGGTGAGCAAAAGTTAGGTATTTCTACTCCTCATTGGTTCGATGAGGAATTCAAGGGCAAGAAAGTAGTTGTAGAGGATACTCCTCTGATTTGGGATGATTTACTGGCTAATATTGGAAAAGGTAAAATAAAGAAGGCCAAAACTATTTCTAGAGTTGATCGGGATGAATCAAACAACAGGGTGATTCATATTTCCACTCCTACAGTAGATAAGAGTAAGGATGAGGTAACTCCTCAAGATTATAGCATTCAGACAATAAATTTGGGACCTATCTCTAGAAGACAAGAAGTAGATGAGTTCAAGGGGTCTACTACTATAATTTTGCAAAGATAGGATAAAGAAGTGCAGACTAAGGAGAGATTGAAGATATAAAATGTAGAGTTAAAGAAACATCTAAAAAATCACATGAAACCTTTGCAGTCCATCGGCCAGGTTGGTTCTTCTTCATCTATAGGCAGTTTATTACCTGAGTAGACTATTAGTGAGCTTGAAAAGATGAAAAATTATACATAGGCTACACATGAATGGTTACAAGGAGTAGGGCTTAGGGGAGACATCTTGATTAAGGAAATTTTGTCAACTTGTGGAGATGCACACAGATGATTTGAGTGGTTGCAAAATTTATTGGCATAAGATAAAGTTGATGCGGACCTTCTTCTACAGAAAACAAAAACAATCATGGATTATTCTGAGGAAGGGTTAATAAGTGATGGAATCTTGCTTTCCTCAAAGGTTTCAAAACCTTGGGAATGGTATGAGGCCCTACAAATCAAGCAGAGAGTTCTGAAGAAAATTCATAAACAAGGTCAGTAGGTGGGGAGTACATTGAATGAAATTTATAATAGATGCATCTCATTCTTTGAAGTGATTACTAGAAGAAAGAATTTTTCACCAAACCATCTGAGCCTTGAACAATTAAGAAAATGGTGGCATGAGGTGTATGCTCGAGTTGATGATGGTCCAATCACCGCCCACAATTTGGATGATGCATCTACCTATATTGTTTTTATGGAGAATTTTCAAGATCTCAAGGTAGAGTGGGATAAGGTCATCAAGGAATAAAGGGGGGAGATTAAATCAATTGAAAAAAGATTTAAAGTATTGATCACTCCACCATTGGCCGACTTAAAGAAGATTTTTCTTAAGGTGCAAGATAAATTGGGTCAAGATAAGGATGAGGGGGGCAATTAATGCATGACTACATCGAGATTTGTGCTTCCAATTTATCTAAGATTTCTACGTGCTTCTTCTTCCAACCTCTTCATGCATTGGAGCGAGCTACATTGGAGAACCCGAGCCGACCTAGAAAAAGTCTCAAGCATTAAATGTAGTAATATTGTTTTATTCTAGAAACTTTTTGGGCCGATCTATTCTAGCCACATCTTTTGTAACCCTATTTGGGCCAACATAGCATAAAATTTCTATAAATAGGGCATTTTTCCTCATTTGTGGGGGCTAGAAAAATTAGAAGATAGAAAAACTAAGTGATAGTTGCAAGAGCTAGAATTAGGAATTAGTATTTTTTGAGAGCAAGTGTTGTTACACTGAATATTGGAATTGTTGCAAACATTGGATGATTCAATATAATTAAAGACAGTGTTCTTTGGTGCTCTTTCTTGTATTGTTTTATCTTGCATGGTTCTTGTTATTTCATCTCTTTGAGATTGCTTTGAGATTATCAGTTATATGTTAGAATTTAGATTTATAAGTGATGCAATGGTGTTTATGGTTTGATAGTTGAAGTGTTTGAGCAATCCTTGGTCCATACTTTTAGTAGCTTGCTAATTGTAAGTTGTTGTGTAAAGTTAGCCTGGGCGTAATATTTGTGTGCTAAGTTCAATTGTGGGTGTTTATTCATTTCAATTATAGAATTGGATTGATTTGAGTATATGCTTCATGATTTGAAAATCTTTAATACCTCAGAAGATTGCACTGTTTCTATTAAATTATAGATTGAATTTGGGTTAGGCAAGAATTGGTTTTTAAGAATTGGTCCACTTTGAATGTTTGATCATTTGCATTGTTGGCCGTAGAATTTAGTTTAGTTTTAAAATATCTTTGAACCCTTTATATTTTGGTTTTTATTTTGAATCTAAGTTATATTTAGGAATTCAAGTATCATTACATTGCAAGATTTGATAATTTTGAAAGTTCCAACATTTTTTTTGTAAGGTCCTTTTGTGATTACGAACATTTTCACATTTATCACTGAGTTGTTTTTGCATTGTCAAGACCTGACATTAGATACCTTGGGGTTATCTCTTGATGCTTGTTGATAGAGATTTACCTTTCAAGAGAGATAGGATATCATATTCTATCTAAGTTGTTGCTGTGTAGAAAACACCATCAATAGGTCGGCCTCATTAAAGAACCAAGGTGACTTTTCATCTTGGGTTGGCCTTTAAAATAATATTTATATATCATTTATTATTTTTATTTTCAGACAAGGATATCTCCTGTAGCTAAAAAATCAACACTCCCTCTTAGCTAGGGAGGTATCCTTTGAGATATCCATGTCATGGAGTCTCTCAACATGACATCCAGAATGGCTACACCCATTTGAGAAAAATGTTCATCACGGAGTCTCTCAACATGATATCATCATGGAGTCACTCAACATGACGTCCACCATGGCTACTCCCATGTGTGGAAAGAAACATATGCACAAGTTTCCATCACTGATTCTCTCAACATGATGTCGTCATGGATTCTCTCAACATGACGTCCACTATGGCTACTCCCATGTGTGGAAAAGCACAAGTACAAAGGGTTCATCACACAATCTCTCAACGTGATGTCATCATGAAGTCTCTCAACATGACGTCCACCATGGTTACTCCCATGTGTGGAAAGAACCACATCTCTGTCTTAGAGATGAACAAGGGCTCACACCTCATATTTCTCCATCTCAGAGAAATATACACTACAATGGATTTCACCTCATACTTCTCCATCACAGAGAAATATACACTAACAAGGGATTTCACCTCATACTTCTCCATCACAGAGAAATATACACTAACAGGGGCTTTCACCTCATACTTCTCCATCACAGAGAAATATACACTAACAAGGGCTTTCACCTCATACTTCTCCATCATAGAGAAATATACACTAACAAGGGCTTTCACCTCATACTTCTCCATCACAGAGAAATATATACTAACTAGGGATTTCACCTCATACTTCTTTGTCATAGAGAAATATACATCACAACAGATCTTCATGATGATGTGACTCCCTCTGAAGCTCCAAGTACTTGCATCAACCTCCTGACCTCCTTGTCCAAGGTTGCCTCTAATGAATTGTCAAACTACCTCTAAATGTTAATTCCTCCTCTTCAAGAAATGTCTCCAGTTATGTTCCACAAACTTAGTCCCATGGCAGCAAGCTGTGTCTTCATGTTTGTTCATTTCTTTAGCCTGCGTGTCTTCCTCATAGGATGCAACAAGATCTTCCTCCCTTGAATTCCTTATGCAATCTCTCATCATCCTTTTTCTCCTTTATCCATACTGGAAGCATTTTAGAGAGATTAATAATAGTTCAAAACTATCCCAAAGAGAAATATCATTGCTAGAAGCATACATGATTCACTATTCCCAATGTTATTGCATGAATTATTATTAACTATAAAATTCATGATAATTATTCAAACATAAAATAATTATCTCTTTATGTTGGTCAATAGATGTAGTCAGGTGCTTGTCTTGTAGTCTCTTCTCAGCTGTTAAATGTAAATGATAGAGTTCCTTGAAATCTCTAATGCCTCAAATGTATACACCATAGGTAAATTTCCAAATTTTAAACCAATGCATAGAAGCTCATATGACTTGAAGAATGAGCATTGTTTTTCAAACCTAAGGATTCCATTAAACTCATATCCCATACAACACAAGAATGAGAGGAGATAAAATAGAACCTACACACTATCTTCAACAAGAACAGAAATATAACTCCATTAGAGCCTGCACAGATCTTCAGAATGATGTCAAGAAACAATCTACCATCGCATCCACTCACATCAACAATAGCTCATAATTTTCCATATACAACCACACCACAGTCATATACTTCCATATTTTTCCCATAGTGATATCTAAACCTAACTTGCTACCTTCAGATGCAATTCCTCCTAATATCTCTATATTATTTTGTTGCTCCAATATTATAACAATAATCTATCGTAGCTGAAGCTTTAAATCTCGAACTCCTTGAAAGTACCTGAAGCTTAAAAAATTAAATTAAATTCCTCCACACCTGGAAGTGATCTTAAATCTACAATTGCTTCTGATCGAATTTACCCTGAACCTGCTCTAATACCATGTTGTTTTAATAAAAAATGCAAATTAACAAAAAATTCAACATAGTGAACAAATAGCATAGAATTTATCCTGGGAAAACTCTCCTTCTCTAGGGAGAAAAATGCAACCAAAATATCTCTCTTATATATTGAATTTAACGAAGCAAAAATTTGCTTACAATCTTAGCCACACACAAGGCCAATTTAATGCAATGAATAATCGCACGTCACTTAGATGAAAATACACAATTATATGATCTCTCCTTAATGTCGATCTGCTTTATGCAATAATATGATCTATTGTAGATGCATGAACTCCTTGATAAGTGTGAATGTCTCTTTAGAATAAAATTGATGATCAAATGAATGATCATATCCTTCCATATATACAAAGTAAGGTGCCTCTTCACAAGCAAGGTGACTCTTCACAAGGTTCAGCCTCATTAAAGAACCAAGCAAACTTTTCATCTTGGATCAGCCTTAAAATAATATTTATATATCATTTATTATTTTGATTTTGAGAGAAGGATATCTCCCACAAGGTATCTTTATTTGAGTTTTCCTCTCGTCATGTATTATCTAATGGAACTACTTGGAGGAGTCTCTCTAATAACCCATAACTATTTTTAAAACTAAACATGAGAATTTTATGGATATGATATACCCTCACCCAACCTATAATTGGTTGCATCCATATGATGCAAGGAATTTTATAAGAGGGGAAAAATAGTACATAAAAAGTAAATGTAATCTAAGCATGTAAACATAAATAAAAACATGACTATATAAAATGATGCATCATGTACTGATCATATGAATGTCTTGAATGATAAGTATGATAATATCATGGGATGTAGATGGTATCAAGGAATGACAATGTTTCCCCCAATATGAACAAAGAATTGTGATATTTCTCTCAATCACCAATAACACATATATAAGCATGTAGGCTCCTAGAGCAACATGCATGCCTTTAATGTGGAATTTAAGGGTAAAAAATACATTGGTTTAGGTAAAGTGATAAGTCCCTTGTGGTGTTGAAAATTGAAATATATGGCATGTAGAAATAATAATGGGAAAGGCCCTAGTGTAACCCTTAGAACATAGTTTGGTCATTCAAGTGCACAGTTTGATTTAGAAGGCCACAAAAATCCTAATGGTACCCAATGAGTAAAATTACTACTAAGGACGTCAATGAATCATGTTAACACAACTTAATATGTAAATGTGGAAGTTAATATCAAGATAATAATCCCATATGGGTAAGGTGGTGCAATAAGGCTCAATTATGTAAAATAGGGGAAAACATGATGCCTCCTAAATGTAAAGGTATGACAATGACAACATAAGATGTATTAATGTAGGATTCTAGTTAACATGTAAAATTGGAACAAGATATATAATTATTTTGTCAGGAAGATGGTGGGGAGAATCAGCGCATGGGTAGAATAGAAGCATTTTGAATGATTGATGGGGGAGTAGAGGATGGGAACAAACAAAGTTGAATACAAAAAATAATTGTTGGAGGGAAAGTGAGGAAATGAGGAATGGTGAGGAAAGGCACATGAAGGTGAAAACCATCAAAATATAAGTGAAGGGAATTTTAAATTCAGAAATGGTAACAAGGAAATTCGTAAATGAAAGAGATGGGACAAAATAGAGCAATCAAATTGATATAAACACTTTGAGGGTGGAAGCAGACTACCTTGGATGAACAGGGCTAATATTTCCCATCATGATCTAGGATGCAAACCTTGGTGGATTTGGAATTAGGATAATAGAGGAAGTTGGCAACATGAGATTGGGTGAAATGATAAATCAAGTAAGATTTGAAATGAAGGGAACCAACAAGGAGATGAAAATAAGGGTTGGATTCTAGGCATGTGGCTGAGGTTAAGAAAAAATTAAAAAGAATGGATCCCAAACTCAAAAAATTGATACACCATGCATAGTGACAAGGAAAAGGAGGAAAGGAACAAACAAGTAGATAGATTGGCATAAGGTGCAAACATAATTCCTCTAAACCCTAATCCTTTTCAAAAATGCATGTTGATTTTTTTGGAAAATGAATCTTTAGGGAAAATAGTAGACAGAATGAAGTAGCATTCTTTGTTAAATAGGGAGGAGAATGGTCAAAATTGAGCAAACTAAGATGCTGGTGTGATAAAAAATGGGGAAGGGATGAAACCTTGAAATTTCTACCCAATGGGTTTTACTTAGTAAAATGGGGATCTTGAATGAAGGACCGTACTTAATGGATGGTAGTGGGTTCTATATCAAAGACTGGGAACCAAAATTTTAACCTAGAAAATAGTCAGTTGAGGAGATCCTAGTATGGATAAGATTATACAACCTACCCTTTGAATATTGTAACCTAGAAACCTTAAAATATATAGGAGATAAATTGGGATATTTTGTAAAATTGGATGAAAATATGGAGGATAGAAATTATGGGATGTATACAAGGATATGCATAAAAACTGAACCCTTCCCAACCCCATTGAATGAGATAGAAATCATATCAAAATATTCCATTTGGATAAATAGGTTAGAAAGAGGAGATCAATGAATAATTTGTAGCAAATTTCAAAAAAAGGACAAACAATCTAGGAGGAATGTGAAGGGAAGAAGCACTGGAAAAAATATCAAACACAAATGAAAGAATGGGAGATGCAATGAGATATTGTAATGGAGAGAAGGGTGAATTTGGAATGGGAAAATAAAACAAAGATATTAATGATCAACACAAATGAAAGGGGACAACAAACAATGAAGAGAACCTGCCAAACATCAAAAATATTGAACTAGGGATGGAGTTTGAGGCAATATTAAAGGAATGTGAGAAAACTAGTGAACAACAAGACAAGGAGGATTTTGGGTTACAGTAGGGAATTGAATAAGAAGGGAAGGAAGAATCAAAATAGCAACAGAGGGAGAAAATGGATTTCAAATTGGAAAAAATGATTGACAAAGGCTTTAGATTAATGGAGGAAGGAGAGGAGGATTTGCAATGAATGAATATGGAGGCTTTAGAGACAACAACAAGAGAGGAGTCAAACCAAGAGATAGAAAATAAATTCAAGGGAGAAGAAGTAGATTTATTAGAGGAAATAATGATTGAGTAGTTCCAATCTGAAATAAACAAGCATATAGATTAGAAGAAAATAGCCAAAGAGGTAGAAAATCAATCAGGGAAAGGTTAGAAATAGTTGGAAATGTAAAAGTTCAAATGAAACACAGGTCAAGGAAGGCCATTACCCTTCAAATTTTTCCATAAAAAATATAACTTGGACTATTAGGGGCATCAATTACCCTAACAAAAGGTGCATCATCAAGAACCAAATAGAGCAAGAAAATGGTAACACAATCTTACTTCAAGAAACAAAATTCTCAACAAGAAGCAACTATAGAGGAAATGGGAAGGTATTTTTGAACCCACCCAAGGGGAATCAAGAGGATTTGGGATCTTATCGAATCCAAGGAAGATTTTGGTAGAAACGATATCATCTAGTGCCCACTAGTAGGTAGCATGGGTGAAGAATCATTGGTTAGAAGAGGTCATGTTTATGATCAATGTCTATTGACCAACAAAGAAGAAGGTAAGGAGAGAAAAATAAGGTAAGGTGTTGATCAAATTGGATATCCAAAAATCATATGATTAGGTAGATAGCTAATTCATATTAAAATTCATGGAAAATTTTGGGTTTGATGAAGGGTGGATCAAATAGAAAAACTATGGCATAAGCATGCCAATATTTTATGTGTTGGTGAATAGGGCCCCTCAGTTTCTTTCAAACATCAAGTGGCATTAGGAAAGGATACCCCTTCCCTTATCCCCTTTTTTTTGTAATAATATTTGAAGCTTTGGGGTGAAGTATTAAAGAGGAAAGTATTAAAGGTAATTAGGGAGGGGTAAAAATAACACCCAATATTGATGTAGTAACACACCAATAATTTGTGGATGATACAATACTATTCGACTCAGAAACAAGGAAGGAAGTGAAAAAATAAAATAAGTTCTTGAAAAAACATGCAAGTCATCTATATGAAAGGTAAGTTAAAAATAATTAGATATATATTTCTTTAACACAAATCTAAGAAAGTAGAAAGATCTCACCAAGATATTGGGCCTAAAAATTGTTGGCTTACCTAGGAAGTTCAAAGGAATACCCCTTTTTGGAGGAGCAGACATAGCTAAGTTATTAGGTAATATTTTAGAAAAATGTAGTATGAAGTTAGATTCTTGGAAAGGGCATTGGTTGACCTCAACAGGTCAACTAATAATGCTCAAGACCTAGTAATTATAGCTCTACCAACCTACTTAATGTTTTTCCTTAGAATGCCTAAGAAGATAAAGGAAACAATGGAGAAACTAATGAGCAATTTTTTTGGGAGTGGAAGCATGGACCAAAAAAAGTTCCCATTAATAGGATGGGAAAAATATGTAGCCCTAAGGAGGTGGGAGTCGGGTCTAAGGAATATGGCATTAATGAATATGGTGCTTGGAGCAAAGATAGTGTGGAACATATACACCAACAATTATCAAAAGTGGTCTAGAATACTATGATCTAAATAACTTGACTTCTAGTGGTCCACAAGAATTTTCATAGTGACCAACCCACCATGTGGCTCTACTATATGGAATTTCATCATATTGTGTAGAGATATAATCACTACATAACACATGGTGCATTAAAAATGGTGAAAAATCAAGGTTTTGGTCGGAATCATGGGAAGGTCATGAAGCACTACAATAAAATTGAAATATTCATGACATTAAAATAATTTTTTCAAACACTTGGGGAGAGAAGATTAAATATTATATGGGATAGGTAAGAGAAGAAGGATGGGTGATTTGGAAACAAAGGTCACTTGAAAACATTCAAGGCCTATCCCACCAAAAGGAAATGCTTCAAGAAATTATATCCAAAAGGAGAATAGTGGCATCCCTAGGAAAATATGAGATAAAATAGTGTGGTTCTAAGTAAGGTAAGTATAGTGTTCAAATTGGTCACAAGATAAAGGAGGTGGCAGTAATAAAGGAAGATTGGCCAACCCAATTAATATGGAGCAACAAGTGCCTATCAAAATTCAATGTATTTTCTTGGGAAGTTCTACAAAAGTGAATATTGACTGGAGACATGTTAAGAAAAATAGGTTTCATTGGTCCTCACTGGTGTGTAATGTGCATGAAAAAAGAAGAAGAGGTATATCATCTTCTAGTAATATGTGAAGTAGAAAAGACTTGTAGGAAAAAAATGATGTTGATGTTGGAATGGTAGGGTCCACTCCCACAAGATCTAAAATCTATATTTATGGCTTGGTCAAAATTGAATAAGGGTGAAATCTTTGCAAGCATTTGGATATCGACACTGTCTATTATGATTTGGGAATTATAGAAGGAATGTAACAGAAGGATATTTCAAGGAAAGGAAATGAACACAAAGAGTCTATTCAAGGGAAGTAAATTTGTATCATAGTCTAAAGGGAAAGGAGACTCATTAGAAAAAAATCATAGAAAATTTAACTAGTAGAAAGAAATGGGAAGATGAAAATTTTCTATAGCCTTAAATACATTCCTTCACTCCACATCTATAAATATTGAGGGTTGTTATCATGTTCACGTACCCCACTCTCATATTAAGTATCTATTCCTACACTCTACTACAATTTAGTCTCAAACCTTTCTATTTCTATCTCTTGCATAGTAATGGAAGCTCCCATTCTTGTTGATAGCTCCTAGAAGCCAAGGCCTAAATAAAAATGTTACCCCACAAATCCATGGAGATAGACCCAGCTGAATCATTCTCTAAAGTACTTATAAATTTTATCTATATGAAAGACATCTGAAAATAAATATATGTGCCCTTAACAAAGATAGACCACACTAAATTAAACCCTAAGGCTTAGCCTATTATAGCAAAAAATCCAAAATTACCTGGAACAACATAGATGCATAGCAGAAAAGGAGCTTGACGTGTGGAGAGAGTTCCTCGACTTCACCAAAGAAGAAGGATGGGTATGGATAATCTTGAGTAGGATTCACAATTACTTCTACTTGGGCTAACCCTACAAGACAACAAAAGAGGAATTCAAGATGTCACATGCTCTATACACATGGGTAACTTCCACCGAGGAAATCCATAAAGAATACAAAGTTAACTAAGCTAATCGGGGCCACCTATGATGGGGGGAGTCTAGATGTAACAAATATCACAAATCTATTAGTAAAGTATGCCACCATGGGAATCACATTTAAGTTCTATCACACCAATAGAGAGGATTCTACTATCACAACTTCCATTCATGTGAAATATCAAATGGTGGAGGGGAAAAACATCAACCTCTGTGAGCTATTGTGCAATAAATTATTGGAGAACTTGGAGTGCACCAAGCAATACCATTATCAATTTTGGTATGGTATATGGATTGTCTACTTAACACTCTATTCCATGAATGTATTACCATAACTTATGGGGAAATTATGGGACACCACTAGGTCGATTGCTACACAAATTTAGGGGCACATATAAAAATTTAATAATGCTACCTCCTATACTACTACATTATGTGTAATTTTCTAGTATTTATTGTAGAATATGCAAGATAGAGAACAAATATCATACAACATGGTCCATAAATACATGGAAAAAAATTTCTTCTTAGTTGAAAAATACTTTACACTTATGGAAGCAATTGAATTGCAAACCTCTTAGATCCCTAGGCTACCCTATGAGGTTTCAGATGTGGAGTTAGATTACTATGCAACAATGCTTCTTAGCCTCCCTAAAGATATGCAGGTAGAAAAATTTACAACACACTAAGATTTTATAGATAATGTGTCCAAAAATAAATTAGTGGGTTACATATATAAATATATAGAGAAAAAAAGGGAGAAAGGAGGAATCCCTAAGAAATAACTAGAGGAACAAAGAACAACTACTCTGTAGAGGTCTAGATGCTTAACTCTTGGAGCTTCACCTATTGAATCTACATAAACTAAAGGTAGCACAAGAAGACCTAAAAGGAGACTACCTACCACACCACCATAGAGGGAGCCATTAGTGGAAGAGTCCTCCAAAGCATTATTGCAAATAAGTTTGGATAAGAAAAAGAAGAGACAAAAGGAAAGGGATTGTAGAGAAAACTCAAATAAAAACCCCAATGGATGAATATAAATTGTATAGCAGCCTATTCCAAAAAGATATCCCAGTCCATAAATTTCAAATCTATGATGATATGATTTCCCACAACAAAATAATAGTAGAGAAGGAACTGTTATGGTATATGGTAGCATATAGCATCACATTACAAGACCTTAGTGTATGATTTACTATTAAACAAACCCAAGGTGTAATGAAATATTAGGAAAGCATGAAATAAAATAAATATGCTAGAATAAATTATATTCTATATAACAAATGAGAGTACGTGACAACTATACAAAGAGCCATTGCTTTATATAAACCAAGGCAATGCATGAGGTAACCCGGGATCTCACATAAAGGATAGAATTCAACAAGAGTTAGCCTATGCAATAAAGCAAGAAATATTATCTAAGAATGAAAGCTTATCTAAGAAATCTTATCCAATAAAGTAGGAAAGCTTATCTAAGAAGGACAGATTATCTAAGAAAGCTTATCCAATAAAGCGGGAAATATTATCTAAGAAGATATCACCACTCTTGTGGAGAGGGATAACAATTTTTTTTTTCCAATATGTTGGGAAACCATGTTGAATGACCCTATTGAAAATCCTTTTGATATGTGGTGCTAAGATCTCTAAACCTTATTTTAGACATTCTTTCTATAGACATGTAAAATTGACCTAACACTTATCGCACATCCTAAATGACATTTTTTCATCATTGACATCATTATCATCGAATATCATTGAATTTCACATCAAAAGCATCAAAAACCCTAAATTCCCCTATTAATTGAATATTATTACATTATTTAATTAATTCACTTTTTCATAATTTTTGACCAATTAAATAAATTTCATTTATTTAATAAAGTCCCAATTTAATTGTATTCCTCTTGATTAATTAAATAACATCAATTATTTAATTATGTGGCTAATTCACCTTATTCCCTAATTCAAACTTAATAATTTAAGTAAATCACTTTCCGCCAAAATTTATTGATTGAATTTAATTATTCAAAGACATCATAAAAAAGGTCAAATCAAACAAATACCACTTTGTTTGCAAAAGTCAAACTTGATTTGCACGTTCAACTCAAAAATATTAATTAATTAAATAAATAATCCTCACCCACTTTCATGATTGAGTAAATTCCTCCAACATAATTTCCTCAATCCCATTGAAGGCTCAAATTGATTTCATCAATTTCATAGATTGCTCTATCTATTTCTTCAATTTCACAGATTGCTCCACCTATTTCCTCAATTCTATTGAACACTCAAAATTGATTTCTTCAATTACACTGATTATTCCCGTTTAAATCATCTCAATGGTTTTCAACCGTTGATCAGGATATTCTACTATGTGATCTCAAGTGTTCATTTCGAAATGCAAATTCTATATAACAATCATCTTCTTCCTTGAAAAATGATCAGAGAATCAACATATTTTACACAACGAAGTAATGTGGAGATCTTAATTGATATTTTGACAAAGCTTCAACACATATCTTCGATCAACACACACACATTTTTCAAGCTTTTGCACACACAATGGAGGCTTTGAATTGATACAAACAACCCAACATCTTCACAAAAATACTTTGACACGACATGGTAAAGCTACTTTGTTATTGATTTCATTGTTATTGTTTTCTTTCAATTACATTATTGAATTCATTAATTGTGTAGTTTCATTTTGTGAGTAATGTGCATGAATCATCTTTTTTTTTTTTAGATTAGTTTCTATTCATTTGATTTGATCATCTCACATCTTCCTAATTTCCCCCTTACACACTATGGCACACCTAGTGGGACCTATGGTCCTTAATACTAATTGTTTTGTGGGAAAATTTTGAATTTGCAGGTTCCGGAAGTGCATTGGAAAAAATTTCACACATAGGCTAGAGGAATATTTTTCAATAGATTTCATGTTCTGGCCACATATGACCATTTTATGGCCACTTTTGACATTTTTTTCTCTTTTACAAAAACAACATAGGTGCACTTGTTTTTTTGGGCCACTTGTGCTTAAAACACAAAGGCCACACTTGAGTTTTTCGCTCACAATTGATTTTGGCAGGGCCGCTTCTACATATATTTTTCATGTTTTCTCTATCAAAATTTTATTCAAGATATGCAAGTCAATTTGTGATTTCTAACATTAACATTTTCTTGGTTTGGAAATTTTAAAATGGTGATGAAATCATTTTTGTGGCTCTTGCATGACATGGAACGTGTTACATGAAGCAAATGACTAACGTTTATTATAGGTGCTCTAAATAGAAATTTTCGAAGCTTTCTAGCTTAGCAAATGTTTTCAATTGGTGCTATAAAAAGAACCCCACAAACAAACACTTTCAATTAGTGCTCTAAAATGAACTTTTCAAAGCTTTTGAGCTTAGTGAATGTTTTCAATTGGTGCTATATAAAGAACCCCACAAATGAACACTTTCAATTGGTGCTCTAAAAATTATTTTTTTCAAAGCTTTCTAGAACAAACAGTTCCTTTTTGGTGCTCTAAAAATTGTTTGATTTAAGTTGACCAACGCTTTTGTTTGTTGACGAACACAAAATTTTCTTTTGTTGACCATTAAGAAAAGGCTTTAGAAAAACACTTTAATTGGTGCTTAAAAATGAAAAAAATCAAATTCTTGTCTTGCACATTGGTATCTCTTTGTCTAAAATCCAGAATATTTCATTTTGGTGCATGTAAAAAGAACAAAAAATTGCTATCTTGTACACACTTTTATTTTCATTTTACTTTTTTTTTTAAGTTATTCTTTATTTTTTAAATTTTTTGAACTTAAAAAGAACATTGCGATGAAGCATATATTGTGAATTTCATGTTTGGTAAACTAGGTGTCTATCCTCTCCCCTCATGCATTTTGGTGATCTTGAGTGACAAAAATCATCTTGAGTTTCACACATGTGTTTACATTTCAAAGCAAACCTTTAGAGGGCCTACCTCCCAACTTGTGAGAGGGAATGACCCAAGCGGTACTTTTTTTTTGGTCCCCTATATAAATTATTGTGGGTGTGGGAAAATTTCATCACCCACCTAGTGTGTATGTTATATACTGAAGAATGTCTCCCTCAGTATTCGTGTGATACGTAAAAACCTGCAATGGATGGGATTCCTCTTAATTAAGTGAATCATGCATGTATAGACACCATTTATCCTAAAACATGACTAAGAACCAATGTTTGTAGAAGCCACCCCTTTTATCCAAAGTATTCTCTGAAGTGGTGCATCAAATATTTGATTCTGAGAAGTTACTTACCAAGTTCAACTTATGGTTGAGATTGAAAAACTCTCCATTCATTGCATGTGAAATCACCCCTTCAGGGCATGAGGCAAGCCCATCTAGGAGGAAGTTTTTATCCCTAGGGTGTACATTGTCTTCACAAAATTTTCAAATCTATTCGATTACTTTAAAACATCAAAAAATTGCTTGAATTAAAATGAACACATCTAAACAAGCATTTAACATGGTTCTCAAACATCAAACCCTTTGAATTTAGTGTGAATACTTTGAATAAAGCCCTATGTTTGCACTCCTTAAGGATATCTTAAAACAATATCCCTAAAGGTTTCTAGATATTTAGGCTCACATTTCAAGTCACATTAAAGACAAAGCAAACATTGGAAACTATAAACTTTAGCATTTCTACCTCCATGAACTTTGAGCTTCATAGAGGGAAATGTGCTTGAGTTGTAGACATTTAGGTCACATAAGTTTTTATTGTTGTGTTTCATGATATCACTTGCAAAATCTTGAAATAGATCAAACAAAATCATCTAAAAGTACAAAAAAAATTCCAAGTTGATGTCTGTAAGAGGAGGAATGTCAATTTGGGTTGATTACGCTTGATACATGATGAATCGACACACAATTTTCCCAATTAAACCTGCATCTACCAAACAAGATCATTCAAATTGAAAAGTTATACTAAGCATTTTAATTGAAACTGAAAGTTACAAACTACAAGAATAGTTAAATTCCTACTCTAACCCATTTGAAACTTATTTTGTTTTGGAATTGGTGTTGTGTTGATGTGAAACAGCGACCCTTTCCCAATCCCATGATTAGTGAGCATGTTTCAGTCAATTCTATGGAAGAGAATCGATGAAACCATTGTGATTGATGTATGGAAACCTAGTTTATGCTAAAAATGAACATGATGCAATCTAAGTTACCATGATTTTATACTAAAAATGAACTAATTATGCTATTGCTAAGCTAATTTAAGCTAAAGCTATGCTAAAAGATGGAAACCCTAATTCATATAAAAACTAAGATGGATGCATGGAAGCCATTAATGGATGCTCTAAGATATTATGCAATTAAAATTAAATAAGATAAGATAAAAAAGTGAGTGAAATATGAGTGTGTGTGCATATGAGATTCAACAGCATAAGTTTGCAATTGAAAGATCGATCCATTTTTCTCCAAATAGTGTTCTATTTATAGGAGAACAGATGAGAAATTGAGGGTTGAGATTGAAAAGATTAATCAATGGTCCAAGATGAAGGAGATGAGAGGCATGGATCATGGATTCTCATCAACGGATGAGAATTCATCATGAGATTTAATCAAGGGTTCACACTTGCCTCAAACAAACACACTTTTGACCTATTCACACAGTCAAAGGTGACTTGTTCAAAAAATTAAAGGTTAAAAATTGCTTAAGAAGCTAAGTGAAAATATCCCTTTTTCAAATGATGGAGGAATAAGAATATTCTTTTGGAATATTCATTTGGGTGAGGAAAAAGGCATTTTGTAAGTTAGCATAAAGTTTTAATTGTGCAAAAAGGGGATAAGGAACCCTTTTAGAGGAAAAATTAGTTTAATTGCTAATTAAACAAGGTTTAATCATGCAATTAGGGGATTTGGAGGAATAAAGTTATTTATTAAATAATTTAATAAATGGGGAGGAGAGAGAGATGAAATGATATTTAATTAAATAATTCAAGGTTATTTAATTAAATAAGATGACTTAGGGAATTAAATTAAATATTTTGATTTATTTAATTTAATGAGATGAAATGTTAGTATGAAGGGGGATGAATTAACCTGATTTTGATGAATTAGGTTAATGGATGAAAATGATGCAATTAATTAAATAGATTAGGCTAATTTAATTACTTAAGCAAAAAGAGGATGGGTTTAAAGAGGAAATGATGTTAGTAAACCTATTTTGAGTATATGATATCATTCAAGACATTTTTTAGTGTCAACATTTTTCCCCTCTTTGAAGCGAGGTACCTACTACTTCAGTTCAAAGAATAATGATCTCCAAATTAAAACTGTTGCTCAAATCAAAAAATAAAAATGTTCTGATCTTTTAGATGCCCCACTGCTGAAAGATAAAGCTGATTCCCTGCCACCTTGAGAAATCGGACAAAAATTTTGAATTTTGGGTTGATTTCTCGATAAAGGTTAAAAGTTTCCCCAAGGGTCCAGAAAGGCTCTGAGATACAAGAATTATGCCAAAAACACAAAAAGGTGCAAAATAAGGTCCAAATTGGCAAAATTGATGAAAATGATGATAAACCCCATCTTGAAGGTTAAATTAGGGAAAAAATCCTATTTTTCTAGCTTAAATAAGCCAAGAAGGGTCACTTCAATTCATTTGTGTATTCACACTTAAGAGATTCTTGCTATTTTGAGCTCTAACCCTTCGATGAAATGGAAAACCAAGAGCTTCTCAAGGGCATTTCCGACCGAGTTTGAGAGTTCTAGTGGCTTCCAAGCATAGGACCACCAGTATGTAACTCCAAACTTGATTTGAAATTTGAATTTTAGATGTATTTATTACACTTTCAAATTTAATCTTTGGCGACATCGCTATATAGTGACATCCAAACTGAAGTCAACGACGCTGAAATGAATTATAGCGATGATAGTTGCTATTTAAAATTAGGGTTTCTAATTTTAAATTGTGATGCATACTTTTTTAGCAACGCTTATGTCAATTTAGAAATTAGGGTTAGGGTATACCAGAGATTAAAACATGATGCTCATTTGTTTGACGACACATGTTGCAATTTGTAATTTTAAATGCTTTTGAGTGTCATAATTTGAAATTTGAATATAGCAATGCTATTGAAAGCAATGTCGCTTTTGTGATTTTTGAGTCATAAATTCCAAATTGAGTCAAATTTACTTGATTTCTTGATTCCATGCTCTTCATGGATGTAGGAGGTCATTCCATCGCTGATGTCATGGGAGCACAGGCCCACCATGTTGGATAAACTTGGCGATTTGTCAGAGTTGCACCAGGAGCACCTGGGAGAGATTGACTTCTGGTATGTCATGTATGCACTTGTCATCTAGACACACTTAGTAATGACGACTGCTTTGTGTGAGAGATGGCATGGTGAGACCTCGTCCTTCCACCTTCTGATAGGTGAGGTGATGGTGACCTTGGAGGATGTTTGGTGTATACTTTGTTTGCCCATTCATGGTGACCATGTGATTTATGATGTTCATGCCGGATTTGATGCCTGCCTTGAGCTTATGGAGATGGATTACATTTTTTTGGTTACATCATAGATCGACCTTGAGTCATACAGAGGTCATGTGTCAACCTTTTGATTGATTATCGCAACCATTATTTCTAGTTTGGTTACCTCAGATAGACGCAACAGAGGATTTAGCCCAAGATGGGGCTTGGTGTGGCATCACATGCTATAAAGGACACTCTTTGCATGGGGACCTGTGATGCTGACCTCTCTATATCATGATTTGCATGTTTTTTTGTACTATGATGGGAGAGCCATTGGTGTAGGGGTGACTCTTCTACACATTTGGGCATGGCAGTATATTGTTGTGCTCCAACCTATTTTTTCAGATGGTAGATGTGGAGCCAGATGATCCCGTCATATGGCAGTGCAGAGGTTCAATCACTTTGAGGCATACCAAACAGATTGGGCTCCCGTATTGGCAACATGTGATTGATGATATGATAGTTTCTCATTGGCACTTGTGGCTTCAGATACCACCATGGTTTGATGATGTACAACAATTATAATTTTTTAGGTAGACCCAATACATGAAGGGTCATGAGCACCATATTATTGAGCAATATCTACTAGATAGGGTAGACCGATAGTTTGGAGAGATTCAAGACAGACCTAATGATGTGTACAAGGCCATTTTTATGAGGTCGACCAGAGATTTTCCCACATGGGGACCAACTATTCCAACTCTCGAGGCAGTCAAGAGCTTTAGGTAGTTAGCGGCTTAGCTTTGGGCATATGATCAGGGTCAAGTAGTAGCACATACTACACTTACATATGATGCTTGGTTCATACCTCTACGATGGCTGAAGGATCCAGTAGGTGATCCTCTAAGAGGGAGGCCCAGAGATAGGGGCTAGAGGTAGAGGACAGGGTGGCCAGGATGGCCAAGATGGTCAGGTTCTGGGGGATCCATTGGTTGTACAATAGCCTCCAATGGCACAACAGGGACCACAACAGCAGGGTGGATAGTAGGGACCATAGCAGTAGGCAGAACCACCACCACCACCACCAGATGCTAGAGATGTACATATTCGGCAGTTGCAATATCAAGTGCATATTTTGACTAGTGAGTAGGGTCAGGCCTACCAACAGATTTTAGGTATTATTGCTGAGTGAGACTAGGCATGACATAAAGTGGTTTCTCGCATGGCTGAGAGAGATCAGGCGTTATAGTGGGTACATTATGTGACCGGAGAGAGAGACCAGGAGGTTTCCTGGCACAAGCAAATTGAGGCTATGATGGTGGCTACTCATGGTAGGACTGTTTTGGCAAGGTTGTACAAAGAGGTTGTTACAGAGGCTGCATATTATAGACAACATTATCATCGAGATGTACCAACAACACTGAGACAACTTGATTATTTGCAATGGAGTGATGCATGGCTGTGAGCAAAAGATTAGACTGAGAGGCAGGGTGAAGAGGGTAGAAGCCATCAGGGCTAGCTTTCGATGTACAAACACTTTTTTATTTTATTTCCCCATTCATTATCACAGATATACATTCATGGGATCATTTTTGATAGCCACATGGACATTGTACTTATGATCGTTATACATACATTGATCCAAATTTTGTACCATGACATTCATTTTTTGATATATATATGATATAGATACAGATGATTCTATATGATGTGATGTGCTCATTTTATTTCATGCATGGATGGATGAGATGGTTATATTTTATCATGTATGGATGCATTTTATTTATTCCTATGTGATATGCAATGTTATGTTCTTTTTTAGTATCTTTTCACATTTATGCTATGGAATGAATGATATGTGATGCCAATGTTATGGATGTAAATGATGTGGATGTATTTCTTTTTGTGTATTTTCTATGCAATTTTTATGATCATGATGTATACATATGGGTGTATGGATGAAAATGTTTATGATATGCAATGATTTAAGATGCTTATAATAATAAATGTATATTATTCATCACACCTCAAATGATTATGCAGAATGTATGATGTGATATACAATTATTATGTTGATGGATGTTTTATGATTATGCTATGATTATGAGATGCATGTATGTTGATGGTTTGTGGATGCAGGATGGATGCATTGATGATGTTTTTGTTGACTATCATGATACCAAGTTAGCATGGAGAGAAGATAGAAGAATAAAACATGAATGACTGTTGATTATAATGATTGTTTCAAAAATCCAACAAGTCCATGATCCATCGAGACTTTATTAGAGATGGTGACGATACAATGCAAAATAAAGATGAAATGTAGGATGATGAGATGCTCACATTTCGGGATTGGGAATTCCATCACTCCTTATTGTTTGATATATCACATAGACACGATGCATCAAGGTATTGATAACCAGGATGGAATTGTATCTAGTGTAATGGACTTTGAATCGACAAATAGATAGGATAGTTCTTGTTCACATCTTGACATACAGAAAATTCGTTGGAATGTAAGAAGCTCAAAATATATTGGACCAAAGCATACACAATAGTCAACAACATACCCTAAATGACCTTCCTACACACAAATAAGAAAGTATGCACCAAGATTATTTTATAAGAGTATCCAAAAGAAAAACAAACAAAAAGATAATGATCAATGCCTCATTCCTTTCTCTCTAAATCAGTTTGATAGACATCATCGAGAGGTCCTCAGAATGGGTTATTAAGATAAATCAAAAGAAACAATCAAAGACAAATAGTCGGTGTTATCTATACTTCTTTCATTGTGTAAGTTTAGCTAAGGTGATGTATGATACTGATGTCCATCACAAGAAGGATGTAGGACATGTTGATCAAATGGTTGTTTGATGTTACGATGATGATGCTAAGATAAGTCATTGATATAAACTTCACTGACATATTTACCTATGATTTAGACTTTAGATTTTGACTTTTGGGTTCACACTTTACAACTTGCTACACTTGCTTCTATTTATTTCACTAAAGGTTGAAGGTGACGACCAATTTATTATGGGTGAAAGTTTATTTCAGGTGAAAGCGAGATGGAATGGATGGTTTTGGATTTTCCGGATTTTTTTTTTTTTTTGTATTTTGAGATGTTTTGAGGTTGTTTTTGAGTCTTTTTAAAAGTTTATGTGAATGTTTATTATTTTTAGATTATTTGAGTTTGTTTAGTGTTTTCTTGAAATATTTGAGGCTTTTTAGGTCTTTTGAATGTTTTCTATTCTTTTTGGATTTTCAAGTTTCAAATGTTTTTGGAAGTTTTGAGATTTTTACAAATGTTTAGGGGTTTTCTAAGAATTTTCAAGTTTCAACCAAGAACGTAACCTAAAGACCTATCCTAGGGGCCTCGGGGGCTAATCAAAGATAAGTCTTGCCTATGTTATACATGTAGAGACCATGCAGTTTGACTAACTCGACCTATTTACAAGATGAAGATATGAATAGATGAAAGACATCAGTTTATTATGATGGACTCCTAAAGGACTAACCTAGGGTGTCTCAAGGGCACATCAATGATGGCCTTGCCTACATTAAAGATCAAAGATGACATAGTTCGACAAGGGGATTGCTTTTTTGGATTTTTTGATGTTTGACCTTTTTAGGATTTTGATGTTTTCTAGATGTTTTGGATTTTTCCTATACGATTTTTTGAATGTTTTTGCATTTTTTGTTGTACAGGATTTTGCAAATGTTTTTGGATTTTCTGATGAGATAAGATTTTATGAATTTTTCTAAATTTTTGAGATAATATTTCAAGGACCACAAGATATACAAGAACCCAAAATTACCCATAACGAAATGCCCCCTGTGTGACATGTTAGACTACTTCAATTAAGGGAGGATAGACTAACCTTTGGAATATTCCAAGTAGTGCTAAAGGGTTCATGATACCTCATAGTGTCAAGCCATGATAAGGACATCAATGAGGGATAAATGGCGATGCAAAGAATGATAGGACAAAAGATCCAAAGAATAGATGGAGGTGCTTTATTTACGCAAGATGCTTGTTTTCTAAGTTTTCACCAAGGTACTTGCCCAAAAAGCCACTGAAGCAGTTTTCACTAGAAGATGATTATTTTTCTTTTCTTTTTTAATCCTTTTGATTATTTTATGATTGTTTTGTATTTTTTGATTTACACTCTTCAAGACTAGGAATTGAACTTTTTGAGATACAAGTTGTTAGTTGGCTCCCGATGAGCCTAGTTTTTGGTCTAGTTTTGGGTAGAATTCATAGTCTATTTGTTGGTTTATGTCATGAACTTTGATGATTAAATGTTGGTATTTGCATAATGTTTCCCTTAAACCATTGACATTATCCTATCTCTACAAGCTTTAATGACATTTGGCATATTATGTGGGTTATCTATATTGATTTTGCATGTGATTAATGAATGATTCTTAGAGTGGTTATAGATGTGCAGTTATTATGTGTACTAACTTTACCATGCAGATTTAATGTGCTAAGTTGAGGACGACACCGCCAGCTAAGGAATTGTTCCAAGTCAAAGGCAACCGACGACAAAAGATTCTTCATGCAACTGAATGTAACCACCTTATAGTGGACCTTAATGATTGAGCATGCATGGGTGTTACTGCTGTGTTGGATCTACATTTGGACTTGCATGTCTGACCATATTCCATGCATGTGTAATCACCATCGATCCACTTTCCCCTATTTTCCCTAAATGGCGTCCTCCTAGTCATGGAGTTGACTACCTTGTTTAGATGTAGTATAAATAATGATTTGATGCTCCTTCTTTAGGAAGTTGCAAAATTTAATATTATATTCTCATTCTCTAGTTTCAGTGATACAAATACATTACTCTCTTGTATGCATGATTTACAGTGAATGAAATAAAGTTCTAAGTTCAAGCACTTGAGTTCTTATTAGTTTAGAGGATACTTATCCAAGGGGGGCCACTTGGTGAATATTCTATCTTCTTAGTTTAGCATTAGTTTAGTATTACTTGTTGTTTAATACTTAGTTAGAAATCTAACATCGACTGTTCCTATAGCCACTAGAATTCCATTCTGTGATTGTTCTTGCAGCCAAAGCAGACAGAGCGGTGTCCTATTCGTTGCTTAGATTTTAATTCTTGTTATGCATTTCAGCTTAGCATAGTCATTGATTGATGTTCAAAATTTGTCTCTTTCCCTTTCAAACAATTTACTTTCAGTATTGTGTTTCTTAGCTATAGAATGAAATGGCTACTTTGAGTTCCTAGTGCACATACTATGGTGACCCATTTCAAGTTCACGTCCCTGGGTTGACAAGTTAAATGCATCTTCAAGATGATTGAAATAACTATTCAGGTTAGATGTCCAATCTCTGAATCATGGTTGTAAGGGATTAGTTATCAAATCATTGTAGGAGGCCAACATTTTTGGTGTCGTTGTCAAGGACGGTGCCAAGCTAGGGAGTCTTTTGGAGTTATTGGTAGTTTTTCTTGTTGTAGAGTTTCTAGGAGTTGTTCTTATTATATCCTCATTTAGGAAGTAATGATCCCCCTTATTCTTTACCAATTCTTTGTGTGAGTTGACTGATAGTGAGTGATACCACATGCATAGAGGAAGGAGAAGGGATGATTATGGGAGATTCCTTCCTAACAATCCTCATCCATTCCAGCTAGTTGAATATCAGAACCTACCAGAAGAAGAAGAAGAAGATCCACACCCCTTTGTTGATGCATATCCTGATCTGACTAGCTCTGAAGTCTCCTCTAAAGATCAAAATTAGTTTGAAAACTCCTTTGTCTTGGGACCACATCAAGTAGGCATGGCTGATGCAAATAGGAAAAAACAAAACCAACCAACTTTTCCTTTCCCCATTTCCCATTAAAATGAAGTTGACAACATCAAGAACATTCCTGCCTCAACACTCCCCAAGTTTTATGGACTTGTGACATAAGATCTTGATACCTTCTTATTTTAGTTTGATATACTTTGTAGGAGTTATGATTATAATACTAATTCCCATAGGCTTAAGCTATTTCCTACCACTTTAAAAGAGGATGCATTAAGATGGTTCATGAGCCTAGGCAGAGATACTATGGAAAATTGGGAAGAAATGAAGACAAAATTCCTTGAGAAATACAAGGAATACTGCAGGGGCAGTTACATGAGGGGAGGTGACATTTTTAGGATGTAGCAAAAGGAAGATGAGAGCCTAGAAGATTACATTGCAAGGTTCATGTTTTTTCCTACAAAAGTCTCCACACCATGCACTTAATGAGGACTCACAAAAGTTTTTTTTCCTGAGAGGAATTAATGATAGTTTCACTAATGCCTTGGACCTCATGGTAGGAGGAGATATCTCCCAAGTTCCTTGGGAGGATATCAAGAAAATATGTCAGAATTACTTTAGGGCAGTTTCAAAGAAAGGGAGAGCTTATCAATCTTCCATGGGTAAGACAACTACCGGTGGAGTTTCAAGAATGGAGATCACTCATTTGTTGGAAGACTTCAAGTAGGACATTATAAAAAATCTAGCTACTTAGATAGATACACTTCAGGCCAAGAAGAAGTAAGAGGAATTAGAGGCAATGTTGATAGAGTATTGCCCCCAATGTAGACAAAAGAAAGACTATAGATGCAAGATGGTAGCTAACCTTGAGAGCAAACAAATTCCACCTGAGTTCAAGCCAATTCAGATTAAAGAATACCAAGTCTACTATGTTGCACAAAGGAAGCCTTGGGCTCCAAGATAAGGTATTCCACCAGATCCACTATCCTATGTTGGAATATATTTTAACTCCTATTCATCTAGTAACCAATGGCAGCCCCCATATCCACTCAGTTATGGAGGATATCCACCACAACCTTGAAGTAACCCTCCAAATGCTTGGACTAGTCATCAGAGTTCTCCACCCCAGTGGCAGCAACCTCAGGGGAATTGGAAACAATTTCAAGGGCACTGGCAACCACCTTCAGAAAATTGGCAGCAAAAAAATCAATGGAGAGGAGGAAAACAATGGCCTACTCAGACAACCAGTTACATGCAACCACCTTCTCAGCCCCAACAACCTGCTATAATGCCTCCACTTGCTAATCCAAGCTCAAATGCACCCAAACCAACTCAGCTACCAGCTCAGCCCACACCCAATCCAAATAACAAACCACAACAACTTGCATATTTTCAGATTCAAATCAATTCCCTACATATGTTGTGAGTCTAAGTGATATCTACCTGCATTCAAGAACCGCTCTACCATCCCCTTCCAAGCCCATTATCACCGATCTTCCTGTGAAAAGAGGAGGAGGAGCCTCTGAATGATCCCATTCAGCCAAATGTACCTAAAAATTCTGAACCAGTCCAAGTCAAGAAAACTGAACAAGAACCACCATTTCCTCAAATATTGGAAGTTTCCAAGAAGAAAGAAGAAAATGAGGATACCACCTTTGATATCTTGGATTAGTTAAGCATATATGTGTCCAAATACCCCTATTTTAGACCATAAAGGATGTTCCAATCTATGAAAAAGCAATCAAATAAGCCTGTCTCAAGAAGCCAAGTAGGAAAAAGAAAGACCCAACTATAGTTCATGTGGTGGGCCAGCTAGCTAACATCATACTGGGAAAAGTGACTCTTCCCAAGTATAATGACCCAGGTAGTCCTATGGTAGCAGTCGTCATAAACAAGATCCAAGTAAAGAATGCTCTAATTGATTTAGGGGTAGCAATAAATGTAATTACCAAGGACATCTTGCAACAACTAAAAATTGCAAGTATGAGATCTACTCCTACTGTCCTACAGCTTGCTGAGAGCTCTACTATTAAGCCTAATGGTGTAGTGGAGGATCTTGTGGTAGTTCTAGACTCCAGGGAATACCCAAAAAAAATTATGATTCTTTCTCCTAAGGCTACACTAGGCGGGTATCCCATCATTCTTGGAAGGCCTTGGTTAGAAACTATAGATGCATACATTGGATGTCGGTCATGTGACATGACCATTTGAGATGGGAGGAGTACTAAAATTTTTGTTCTTTATCCACCTGCTCAACCATATCATGATGAAGATGACCCTATATGGCCACAAGTTGGTGAAGAGGCCAATGAAGTTAATTATGTGGCACAACTTATGAAGTGGAGGAAGCATCATCTTCTACTTCGATTAGGACACTTCTACCTGCTCTTTCTACAACCATTGTTCCTATAGACGTTCTTCTTGTAGACGATCTTCCTACAACCACTCTTCCTATAGCCACTGTTCCTATAGACAAACTTCCTACAACAATAGGCATGTCCCATACATTGCTACCATATGAACTAAAGGTACCATGTATTAATGAAGCAACCATGATAGAGTTAACTACACAAGTCTAGGTGTCAGAGGGAAAATATTTGAATGTTAATAGTAAATTGAATGAAGAGCAACATTTGTTATTGGAAAACCTATTAAGAACCCATCAACATGCATTTTCATGGAATTATCATGATATGAAGGGACTAGATCCTAAACTTTGTACACACAAAATTTATATAAGAGATGATTGCACTCCAGTAAGATAGCCACAAAGAAAAATCAACCTTGCACTAAGAGAAATTGTGAAAGGAGAACTATAGAAATTACTAGATGTAGGATTTATCTATCCCATTTCAGATAGTCAGTGGGTGTCTCCATTAGTGATTGTGCCCAAGAAAGGATGGAAATGGTGAGTTTTTGTTGATTATAGGGAACTTAATGCTGCCACCAAGGAGGACCACTTTTCTTTACCTTTATTGATCAAGTTTTGGACACACTTGTAGGAAAGCAATACTTCTCTTTTTTAGATGGATTCAGTGGCTACAACTAGATCCAAATTATACCAGAAGACCAGGAGAAGACCACATCTAGCTATCCATGGGGGACCTATGCCTATTTAGTATTCCCATTTGTCTTGTGCAATGCACCTACAACTTTCTAGAGGAAATCATTAGCATATTCTAAAGCATTTCTCATGATTGCATGTAAATCTATATGGATGACTTCACCACTTATGGCGTTTATTTTGATCAAGCATTGGAGAATCTGAAGAGATTCCTACAGAGATGTAAAGACCAAAACTTGTCCTTAAATAGTGAAAAGTGCTTCATGATGATGCAAGAGGGTGTAGTTCTTGGCCACTAAATCTCCCACAAGGGAATTCAAGTAGATCCTACAAAAATTGAGGTAATCCCAAATCTTCCTACACCTGCAAAACAAAAGGATGTTAGGAGTTTCTTGGGTCATGCAGGATATTATAGGCAATTCATCAAAGATTTCAATAAGGTAGCAACACCATTGTATACCCTTCTCACTAAGGATACTAAATTCCAGTGAATTAAAGCTTGCGACAAGGAATTTTCTAACTTGAAGACAACTTTGACTCATACAACTATACTCAAGAGACCTAATTGGGAGTTTCCTTGCCACATCCACAGTAATGCATCAGATTATTCCATAGGAGCAGTCTTAGGATAGAAAGAGGGAGCTATTGAAAATTCTATTTACTTTGTCAACAAAAATTTGCAAGGAGATGAATTCAATTATATAGTGACAGAGAAAGAGATGTTGGCAGTAATCTATGCACTAAACAAATTCAGACATTACATAACAGGCTACTAGATATTTGTACACACTAATCATGTAGCCATTAGGTATCTCATGAATAAACCTTTGATCACATGTATATTGGCAAGATGGTTATTGTTGATGCAGGAGTTTGTTATAACCATTGCGGATAAGTTAGGGAAGGCCAATGTTGTTGTAGATTTTCTTTCAAGACTAACTACATCAAAAGACAATTAGCCTATAGATGACTCTTTTCTTGATGAGCATCTATTCTCCCTCAGTGTACAAACACCTTGGTATGTTGACATAGCCATTTAGTTGGTCACAGGTAGAGTTCCTTCTCACTTCTCCCTAAAAGAGAAAAGGGAACTCATTGAAAAATCTTTTCCTTTCTCTTGGATTGTTGGATGTTTTCTTTATACTAGACCAGACCATGTCATGAGGAGATGTGCCAGAGAAGACGAGACATATGAAATTTTGCATGCATCTCACAATGAACCATGTGGAGAACACTTTGCAGCCAAGAGGATGGCAATGAAGGTTTTGAACATAGGGTATTACTGGCTAACACTCCACAAAGGTGCAGGAAGGTATACTAGAAAGTGTGATAGATGTCAAAGAATGGGTAGACCAACTAGGTCTGAAGAGATGCCACTTTTCCCTTAAATAGTAATCACTCCCTTTGACAAGTGGGGATTGGATTTTGTGGGACCAATTGACCCTCCATCAAATGGTAAGTCTTATATATTGGTATGCACTGATTATGTGACAAAATGGGTAGAAGTTAAGGCCATGAAGCATGCAAGAGATAACAAGGTTGCACAATTTCTTTATGAGGAGATTTTCACAAGATATGGAGTCCCAAGAGAAATAGTGACTGATCAAGGAGCTCAATTCACATCAACTCTTGTTGTAGCACTAGTGAATGAGTACAATATAAGTCACATGAAGTCTACTCCTTATCACCCCCAAGCTAATGGCCAAGTTGAGGCGACCAACAGAGAAATTGAAGCCATTCTGACTAAAATAGTAGTTGTCCATAGAAAGGATTGGGCAAACAGATTACCAGAAGTTATTTGGGCCTATTAGACAACCTAGAAAACAACTACAGGCTTCACCCCATTTGAGTTGCTATATGGAAAGATAGCTATGATGCCAGTTGAATTTGAATATAAGACTCTGCGAACTGTAGTAGATTTGGGGATGGATATTTATGATGCACAGAGAGAAAGAATCATGCAGCTAAATTATTTGGATGAGATAAGAAGATCAATCCTACAACATACAAAAGTAGTGTAGAATTAGAGAATCAAGTGGCATGAAAAATTTATCAAGGATAAGAAATTCAAACTAGGAGATTGGGCCTTTCTCTATGATTCAAGCTACTAGGACAATGCAAGAAAATTGCAGACAAGGTGGCTAGGACAATATGAAGTTGTTGAGGTCTTTCCTAATGGATCTCTTCATCTTACCACCATTGACTTGGTCAGGTTCAAATTACTTTTCAATGGTCATCGCCTCAAATTATACCACAAGCCAGCTTTCGAAGAAGAGTTCCTACAACAATTCACCCAACACTCAAAGCTTCCTACAGCTGAAGGTAGTGGACCTAGTGTTCGTCCTTTTGGCTAATTAACATGCATACTTTTCATAATAAAGACTTTCAATTACGTGGAAATCCATTTATTTGTCATCCGCCCATCCGCCCATCCATTACCACCTTTCTCTCTCTTCCATCACTTCATTCCACCTCACCTCATTTCACTTCATTTATTGCTCAATTTATTCTCCAAAAAAGTGAGTGTTACTTTATTCATGATCTTTGCAACAAATCTTCCACACATTTAGGTATGTGCACATTAATTGCTATCTTTAATCATCTTTTAAGTGTGTTCATTTAATCATTGTATGCTAGTATAGATATTCACATAAATGTCATCATTACCTGTCAATCACCACTCCCATCTCACATGTGTGGACACATGTCCAAATTTAGGTTGGGGGGAAGGGAAAGAAAAAGATGCAAATATTTTATGAATTTATTTCCCATGTGTCAAATCATATTAGGCTACGTCAGAAAATTTAAAATGAGCTGATTTGAAATCCAAGTGAAAGGAAGGCTTGCATGTGTGAAGTGATAATAATTGTAGTTGGCATTTCTTCCTATCATAATTCCCCTTTATCACTCCTTTCTTTCCATAATTGACCCCGTCGTAATCTTGAGTTGAAAGGAAAAACAAAAAAAAATAAAGGAAATTTTGTCGACACTAGAACTAGAAATTTAGCGGGTTGGTACTGGAATTTAGTAGATATTGTAGGAAAGTGCATTTGATTTTTAGACGGGAATTACAGGAAATAAGTTGCAGAGCATTTTTTTGATTGCATACAATGGGAGGTGAGTTAATTCGAAATGAACCCATGGTGCATGATATTTTACTGTAGGATGCACAGTGCCTGGAAGAATTTAGAAACTGTGGATGGTTAGATTGCTTCTTGAAGCTAGATGGCTTTGATGAAAGCATTTCCCTTGAATTTTTCCAGACATTTTCAGAAGGAAAATCCATAGTAAAAGGGTTGGAAGTTGTGGAAACATAGGAAAGAATTGCAGAGGTCACAGGGTTACCTATTGATGGTGAAAATTACCCTACTTCCAGAGACACCAAATTAGCTAGGGCTGAGTTTACAGAGCCAAATGATCCCCCACTGAGCATAGAAAAATAGGGTGCAAAGAGAATGTCTCTGCCTGAGCCATGGAAGTAGATAGTTGTGTATGTTATCAAATACATCACTTATGAGGGTCACCAGTCAAATTTTCATTCTATCCACTTCAACCTTTTGAATCACATGAGGCACAGAAGGAGGATGAATGTGCCTAATGTGTTGTACAATCTTCTCTTGATTATGGTGGCCAAGACCCAAAAAGGTAGGGATAATTCTGTTTCCCACCATTGCTTGATTAAATTGTTAGTTGAAAAGTCTCTACATGATGTATTTGGGATGAATTGGGAAGAGTTTATAAATATTAATCAAATTAGACTTGAGCATTTGAAACCTAAGGTTTTTCCTCAATCTCGTAGGTCTAGTAGGAGAGTAAGCACAGCTGAATCCATTCCTAGTGCTTCAACCTCTAGTGTTGGCTCTAGTGTGTATCCTCCTACAGTAGAATAAACCATAGAAATTAGTTCTTCTGGAACATAGCACTCAAAAAAAGAAAGCTCTTCCTTAGATTCTGATGATGAAATTTCACTTGAAACCTTGATGAAAGCTAGGGCACAATAGAGAGAGGTAGAAATGAGAAAAGGGAAGGTTAAAACATAGCCTGTAGAAAGAAAAGTGCCAAGTTCTAAGAAGAGGAAGGCTAATACTATTCATCCTGCAACCAAAGGAAAATGTGAGAGACCTCCTAGGAAATCAAGACCAGCTAGGCTTGCAATTGGTATGCCTCCACAAGAAAGCCCTAAACCTAGTGAGACCTCACATGAAGACCCTTCAGCTCTAGTGGAGTAGGAGAATGTTGAAGAAGAAGAAGACAGATTTAGGAGAGAAACAAATATAACACTAGCCGATCTTGCTAACATTGCAGAAGAATTGGAGGAAAATTAGGACTTCCTGCAGCATGAGCAAGAGGTCCTACAGCATGAGCAAGAGGTCCTGTAGCAAGAAGTCCTATAGTAATAGCTAGAACCAGAGCAGGAGTTCCTATAGCCACAACAAGAACAAGAGTCCCTATATCAAAAGGAAGAAGAAACAACACCCTTGCAGCCAGAGATAATTGTACAACCTGAGTCCATGCAGATAGTGCCATATGAAGAGCCACCACTAAAAATACTAGTAGGAATCCATAATCCTCCTGATTTTACATTACATACAACAATTTTAAATTTATGGAAGGAAATACAAAGAAGAGAGGAGGAATGGAAAAAGGAAAAATGGAAATTGAAGGAGGAAATTCAAAAGAAGGATGAAGAGATTGAGGATAAAAATGCAAAAATTGCCACCTTGAAGCAGAGGGTGGATGATATGGAAACTTTGACACCAAATATTTTGGAATGTAGGACCCCTCCAAGGGTCTATGCTCTTCTCTTGAAAGAGATATATATTTCTTTTAAGATGTCAAGAATTGCCTCAGGTTTGAATCCTTCTATTGACACCCCCATCGAATTCTTCAATGCTTATAGGATTGCCTCACCTGAGATGAATTTTCTATGTGAATTTTATTTTCATAATTATGTTGTCACAAAAGACCATGATTGGAATCCGCTGATGTATGTTGGGGATGTTCAATTGAGAGCATTCATGTCTTGGGTGAAAAATGAGATTAGTTGGGGACAACAATATGGTGCTTATAAGCAATTGGAGTCTGATATCCCTCTGCCTATTAGAGCTAAATCAAGCAACCCAAGGGATATTTATAGAAAATGGCATAAAATGTTGCTCAGACCAAGTTATGGCAATAGGATTATGCCTTGGATTGAGGAAGTTTACAACGAGTATGAGGTAAAGAAAACAACAAAGGAGGAAAGCATGAGGAGATGTTTGTCACAAAGATGGAGATGCTCGTCACAAAGATGGAATAGTTTGACTAATGAGCTAAAACAAGTTGAGCCTCATTCCATCCACAATTATGTTGTAGTACTAAAAAGAATTGATAGGTATATTGAGATTGGGAGAAAACAAGGGCGACTTTGGCTTCGCCTAACTTTTTAGCCACCCATGCTCATGTGGCCGGTGTCAAACTTCAGATTTTACTAGTTCGATGTTACTACAAAGAAGTAGAGATGGAATAGGTTTGACAGATTGGGAGGATTCTATTGGGATCTTGATTCACACATTGCAGCCATTGATGTTGGACAACTCTTAGTTGCAAATTTCAAAGCCTTGAACAAGTAAAAGAACAAATTTCCCCTATTGGAGGACCAACAAAACGTTAGGTTGGGGGGAGTGATGAGCCTAGTTTTTGGTCTAGTTTTGGGTAGAATTCATAGTCTATTTGTTGGTTGATTTCATGAACTTTCATGATTAAATGTTGGTATTTTCATAATGTTTCCCTCAAACCATTGACATTTGACATTATCCTATCTCTATAAGCTTTAATGACATTTGACATATTTTGTGGGTTATCTTTATTGATTTTTCATGTGATTAATGAATGATTCTTAGAGTGGTTATAGATGTGCAGTTATTATGCATATTGACTTTGCCATGTAGATTTAATTTGCTAAGTTGAGGAAGACACTGCCAACTAGGCATGCACCATAACCTCCAACTGAGGAATCACTCCAAGTTAAAGGCAGTCGATGGCAAAAGATTCTTCATGCAACTGAACATAACTTCCTTATGGTGGACCTTAATGATTGAGCATGCATGGGCATTACTGTTGTGCTAGATCTGCATTTGGACTTGCATGTCTGACTAGATTCCATGCATGCGTAACCCCCATCGCTCCACTTTCCCTTGTTTTCCCTAAATGGAATCCTCCTAGTCATGGAGATGGATTCCTTGTTTAGTTGTAGTATAAATAATGATTTGATGCTCCTTCTTTAGGAAGTTGTACGATTTGATATTGTACTCTCATTCTCCAATTTTAGTGATACAAATACATTACTCTCTTGTATGCATGATTTACAGTGAATGAAATAAAGTTCTAAGTTCAAGCACTTGAGTTCTTATTATTTTAGAGGATACTTATACAAGGGTCTCACTTGGTGAGTAATCCATCTTCTTACTTTAGCATTAGTTTAGTATTACTTGTTGTTTAGTACTTAATGAGAAATATGACATCGATTGTTCCTACAGCCACTAGAATTCTATTATGTGATTGTTCTTGCAACCAAAGAAGACAAAGTAGTGTTCTATTTGTTGCTCAGATTTTAATTCTTGTTATGCATTTCAGCATAGCATAGTCATTGATTGATGTTTAGCATTTGTCTCTTTCCCTTTTAGGCAATTTACTTTCAGTATTGTGTTTCTTAGCTATAGAATGCAATGGATACTTTGAGTTCCTAGTGTACATACTATGTTGACCAATTTCAAGTTCACATCCCTGAGTTGACAAGTTAAATGCACCTTCATGATGATTGAAATAACTATTCAAGTTAGATGTGCAATCTCTAAATCATGGTTGTAAGGGCTTGGTTATTGATGCAGGAGCATCCAGTGGTGTAAGGGCAATCTTGCATCACCCAAAAATAGTTCAATTTCAAGTTTCTCAGTTTTTAGATGTTTTTATATTTTTGGATACCCCTTTTCGTCATAATGAAATTTCCAATTTACGATTTTTATTTTCTATTCCTGGGTTGAAAGATATTGTAGTTTTAATTTCCCAGATTTGCACCTGAAAATCTTCTGAGTTAGATTTGAGGCACTTAGAGCTTCCATAATGGCCCTGAAACTTGCCAAAATCAGCATAGCTAATTTTGAGCACGTTCTTGACTTCGAGACCTTTCCAACGGTTTAAACGGTTTGCGAATCAGAGCCCCGGATCAAAAGTTATGGCCCCGGGAAGCTGGCGCACTTTCTAGAAGATACAATTGCAAATGTTCTTTTGAAATTTGAACTTCAAGTTGTAATTTTTGGCACCAAACTGCCTAAACTCAAATTTTAATGTTATTTTGGCTCCAAACTAAAGAGGAGCTCTATTTATGGGTGGGTTTCTAATTTTTTTGGGTAACTTTTTGGGGACAAGCTCGCATATTGCGAAAGGGTTATTCTGTAGCTTTCTATAACTTGCATGTGTTGTAGAACTTGGGGATTTGAGATCCTCTGCATGTAAGAAGCTCCATTTTCTAAATAATAAAATTATTCTCTTGTTTGTGGGTTATTTTCTGTGTCTTCTGCCCTCATCAAGTGGTATCAAGAGGGTTTTATTGAGCGTGTGAATGATCTGGTCGTTAGGCATTCACACACAGGAACCGTGGTTGTGGTGAGGTCAGAAAGATGCTGCCTCCAAGTGATGATGCCCTGGTGGGCATGGTGGTGCGGAAGGTGGTTGAGGGTGGCGGAGATGTTGGTGGAAAGATGTACTAACGGCTCAAGAGAGCAGTTGATGCGTTACAAAGCGGTTGAGAAAGAGGGTTAAACCGAGGGAGAAAGTGAGGATATGGAGAGAAGGTTTAGAGTAGAAAGAAGCAATTGATCCAAGACCAAGTACTGCAGATAATAAAGGGCCATTTCAAAGATCAGAAAAGACCTAAGGGCAAAAGTCCTAGTTATTAGGAAGTTTGAACAGGAAGGAGATTGATATTTGGATCCTTGAGCTGGAAGAATATTTTGAGTATGAGGAAATAGAGGACCTAGATTGGGTTAAGTTTGTGAAAATGAAGCTGAAGGGCCATGCCAGTATTTGGTGGAAAGAGGTCCAGTTGGAAATAAATCGAAGAGGAGAAGTCAAGATCACCAAATGGGATCGCACGATAGAGAAACTGAAGAAGTAGTTGCTACCCGGTGGACTACAGAGTTAGTCTTGTTATGGAAAGAAATTGCAAGGGTTGAAGCAAGGAAGCAGATGCAGCAGAAAGAATATCTTGAAGATTTTCACGGATAATAATCATCGAGCGGGTCACCTATAAAGGCCAATAAGGAGAAAGGTGGCCCGATATATCTTAATGAGTTCAAATGAGCATTCAAGAGGAGTTAAGCCTGGTCGAGAATGACCACCATTGAGATGTGTGTGGTTTGCTTTGAAGGTGGAAGAGAAGTTGAACAAGGTTGATGGCAGGCGAAAATGATGGGGAGGTCAAGCGAAGAGACGATAGAAGACCTTGGGCCAAAATGATGATGAAAAGAAAGTGAAGATGTGGGTATGAGCCAAAGCCAAAGGAATGACAACTTCTACTACCCTCGTGATCAAAACAATGGTGATCAAAGAGGTAGAGGATGAAGGAGATATGGACAAGGATCACGGAAGAGGTGGTTTTTAGAGGACGTGTTTCGGTGTGGTGAAAAGCGTGAACCTATGGATGTTCACAACACCAAAGGAGTAGACAAAAGACCGAGGTCATGGAAGGGTTGCACATGTAGGCGAGGAGGCCCAATCTAAACATTGGATGATGAGGGGAGAAACCCTAGTGATCGGGAGGCCTAGTGAGCGAAGAAGGAACCCGAGGCAGGAGGAAGATCTATTTCATTTCGAGGTGCAAGTGTGAGAAGAATGTTGTGATGTCATTATTGGCGGTGGAACGATAATCTGGTGTCAAAGGAGATGGTCACAAAGTTGAAGCTGAAAAGGAAAAGGCACCCGCATCCATATCGGATTGCCTGGTTGTAAAAAGACCACAAAGTTTTGGTCAATGAGTAGTGCCTAGTAAAGTTCAAAATCGGGAGCTACCATGATAAGGGTACTGCAGCGATATCATCCCATGGATGCATGTCACATGTTGTTGGGGAGGCCGTGGCAGTTCGATAGGCGAGCTATACATGATGGCCATGCAAACACTTATTCCTTGACAAAGGATGGGGTTTGTCACAAGTTGAAACCCCTAAAGGAGATCGAAGAAAAGGTATGCAGTAGTGCTAGAATTTGTTATGTAGATGGAAGAAAAAAATTTTACAATTATGAGCATGATGTGTGTGTTATACGTGATTCCTGATGATAAGGGAGGATTGAGGAAGGTTCGGAAGAAGTTTCTAGGATGTTTAGGATGGGACTTAGGATATTGTTTCTGATAATAATGTGTACGAGGGTTTCTGGTAATAAGGAAGATGGAGTCCATCAGTTGACGGTTCTGGAGCTGGTGCTTTGATAAGGTGGCTCATGAATGACTCCAATAGAAATGAGAGTTGAACAGACAAGTTCAAGATTTGTTGAGAAAGAGTTTGATACAGGAGAGTTTGAGTCCATATGCAGTACCTGCAGTACTAGCACCAAAAAAGGATGGGGAGTGGAGGATGTGTACAGATTCCTGAGCCATAAACAAGATAACAATTAAATACAGATTTCCCCTACCAGGATGGGTGACACGATGGACTAGCAGGTGGAGCTCAATACTTCACAAATATTGATCTAAAGTGGATATCACGGATACGGATTGAGGCGAATGGAAGGCGCCTTCAAGACCAAAGAGGACTTTATGCGGAGTGGTTAGTCATGCCTTTTGGGCTAACCAGTGCACCGAGCACATTCATGCGGCTCATGAACGAGGTACTAAAATAATTTCTGGGAAGTTTTGTTATTGTGTATTTTGATGATATTTTTATTTTCAATAAGATTTTGGATGAGCATCTGATACATATTCGAAGAGCCTTTGAGAAGTTAAGAGGAAGAGAAACTATTGATTAGCTCTTGAAGAAGTGCGGGTTTGTGAAGAGGGAGTTAATTGTACTTAGGGTTGTTGTCTCGGCAAAAGGTCTCACAAGATGGACTCGAGTGAAGAGCTATTACGGAATAGCTACCCAGAGCCCCTCTTTGGTGAGATCTTTCCATGGTTTGTTTCTTTTTATAGAAAGTTCATTAGAAACTTGATAGTATTTGTGGACCCCATTTGAAACAATGAGAGGATGAAAAGAATTCAAATTAGGGCACTTTCGGCGGCAAAAGTTTGAGCCCCATTAGCAGTGATAGAAACCTGTTCTAGCTATCGATTTCAGCAAGGTGTTTGGTGGATTGTGATGCCCGGTGGTTTTCCATTGGGTGTTGAGCCAAGAAGGTAGGCTCATTACCTATTTTTGAAAATTAAATGATGCCAAGAGAAAGTGTTATGTATGTGATCGGAATTTTATGCAATAGTTCAAGCATTAAAGAAATGGAGACATTGTTTTTGCGAATTTGTTCTATATACACGATCATAGGGCTTTCTTGATGCACCTAAATAGTCGGGAAAATTAATCGAGGGCATAAGAATGGGTAGAGTTTTTGCAAAGTTATACCTTTTTGAAACATATAGGGTGGGAAGTCAAATGGGGTTACAGATACTTAAGTAGGAGGCATACATTGATGACAAGATCATGATTGAGTGGTTTGGGTTCACGTGTGACTCAAGACACTATATGCAAAGATCTGATTTTATAGGGCTGGAAAGCTTGCAAGGAACCTGTTACAGTGGATAGGACAAGGTGGCTGGATTTCATAATCCAGGATGGCATGTTATTTAAAGGAAGTCAATTGTGTATCCCGAGGAGTTCCATGAGGGAGAACCTGATAAAGGAGAAGCATAGTGGAGGCATGGCAGGACATTTTGGTTGGAATAAGACCATTGCCATTATTAGTGAGCATTATTAATGGCTGAGTTGTCCACGAGGATGTGAAGAAGTTTGTGCAAAGTTGCGGGGGTACAATAGGATGGCTAAAGGGGTGGAGTCAAAATCGAGGGCTTATATCAGCCCTTACACATGTACTAGAGAAGTAGTGGGAGGATATAAGTATGGACTTTGTTCTTAGTTTACCAAAGGACACAATGAGGGAATGATTTAGTCTTTGTGGTGGTTGATAGGTTTTGAAGATGGTACATTTCATTCCATGTCAAAAGACCCATGATACGATCCATTCTTGACTTGTTCTTCAAAGAGGTGAGTGAGCTTCCTTGGTCTACAAAGAAATATTGTTTTAGATGTGACACCAAATTTGTGGGTAATTTGGAGGGACCTTGTGGAAGAAAATTTGAAAATATTTGAAGTTCGAGTTAACACCATCCACACAAATAGATGATAGGAAATAATAGAGTTGTTAATAGAATGGCGGGTAACCCTCTTTGAAGTTTGGTGAGAGATGAAACCTAAGGATGGACTGATCTTGCCCCAAGCGATTTTCTTGCAACAATTCTACGTCAGCGAGCCTTGGTAGATCACCATTCTAGATTGTATGGAAGTGGCCCGAATAGCTCGAATTGGGAGAGATGGTAGAGGAAGAAATGGTGCTGAGCCAAGATTTTGCGAACACATCAAGGATATACATGAGAAGGTAGAGAGACATAACAAGATGAATGTCACGATTGCAAGAACTGGAAGATCGGGAAGGCGGTATAAGGAGTTTCAGATTGGTGATGAAGTGATGGTCCACTTGAGGAAAGAAAAGGTTTCTAGTGGGAACATATAACAAATTGAAGATGAAGAAGTTTGGTCCCTGAAATTTTTTGAAGAGGCATGATTCAGGGAATGCATATGAGGTAGAGTTGCCAGATGGATTCAACATTTCCCCTATGTTCAACATTTCAGATTTGACAGAGTATCGTGAAGGTGGCGTAGAGAAAGTGCCAACGATGGAACAATGTAGGATTCTAGCACCTACTTCAGAAAAGGAGGAGATTGAAGAAATCATGGATAGTCGTGTGGGAAGGAGTACTAGGAATAGGTAGTATGAAGAATATCTGGCGAAATGGAAAGGAAGGATTGTTGAAGATTCATCTTGGTTGCCTAAGGTAGAGGTTGACCGTTTGGGTTTTCCTCCACCATCTGAGACGTGACGGGGTCACTTCTCAAATTACCCTGGGTGTCTGATGCATGAGCATCCAGTGGTGTAAGGGCAATCTTGCATCACCCAAAAATAGTTCAATTTCAAGTTTCTTAGTTTTTATATGTTTTTAAATTTTTGGATACCCTTTTCCTCATAATGAAATTCCCAATTTACGGTTTTTATTTTCTGTTCCTAGGTTGAAAGATATTGTTGTTTTAGTTTCCTAGATTTGCACTTGAAAAATATTTCGAGTTGGATTTGAGGCACTTAGAGCTTCTGGAATGGCCCTGAAACTTGCTGAAAATTAGTATAGAAATTTTGAGCGTGTTCTTGACTTTGAGACCTTTCCAACGGTTCAAACGGTTCACGAATCGGAGCCCCAGATCAAAAGTTATGGCCCCGGGAAGTTGGCACACTTTCTAGAAGATACAATTGCAAATGTTCTTTTGAAATTTGAACTTCAAGTTGTAATTTTTGGCGCCAAACCACCTAAACCCAAATTTTAATGTTGTTTTGGCTCCAAACTAAAGAGGAGCTCTATTTATGGGCAAGTTTCTAATTTTTTTGGGTAACTTTTTGGGGAGAAGCTCGCATATTGCGAAAGGGTTATTCTGTAGCTTTCTATAACTTGCATGTGTTGTAGAACTTGGGGATTTGAGATCCTCTGCATGTAAGAAGCTCCATTTTCTGAATAATAAAATTATTCTCTTGTTTGTGGGTTATTTTATGTGTCTCGGGCTGTGCCCTCATTAGTTATCAAATCATTGTAGGAGGCCAACAACTCCTGTAAGGGTTCACCTTCAAGGGTTGACAATTGGTATGATCATGATCCATAGCTTATTGTGATGAAAAAGGGACCCAACCAATTAGGTTCAAACTTTCCTTTGTTATCTTAATTTGGAAAGTTTTTTTATTCTTCTTTAGGACAAGATCTCTGACTTGGAACGACCAAAATTTGATCCTCTTGTTATATCTCTGCTTTAGTCGGTTCTGGTATACTTGTAAATGATTAAGGGCATCAAGATGATGCTCATCCAGGAATTATAATTCATTCAATCGAGACACTTTGTATTCTTCCTCAGTAATCAAGTTCTACAGTGATACTCACAATGATGGGAGCTCAACCTCAATAGGCAAGATGGCTTTTGATCCATAGACTAGAGAGAAAGGGGTTGCACCTGTAGGTGTGTAGATATTGGTTCGATAAGCCCAAAGAGCAAGATTTAACTACAAATTCCAGCCATGTCCAGCTTCATTCATTATTTTCTTCAGGACTTTCAGGATAGTTTTTCTTGTAGCCTCAGCTTGGCCATTGCCTTGGGGATAGTACAGGGTAGAGAATCGGTGTTGGATATTGAATCTTTGACACAACTCTTTCACCTCCTGATTTTTAAAGGGGGTTCCATTATCTAAGATGAGAGTTTGAGGAACACCATAATGACAGATAAGGTAATTAGGAATAAACTTGGCAATTTGTTTCCCTATTATATATGTCATAGGTATGGCTTCTACCCACTTAGTAAAATATTCAGTGGCGGTTATGATAAACTTGTGGCCATTGGATGAGGTTGGGGTAATTTTTCCTATGAGGTCCAAGCCCGATTGTGAAAAAGACCATGGTGTGATCATTGGCTGCAATTCTTGAGTTGGAGCATGAATCAGATCTCCATGTTGTTTACACATGACACACTTCTGCACATACTAATGGGTTTCCTTTTCCATGGTTGGCCAATAGTATCCCATCTTCAAAAGTTTCTTAGCTAATGTCATACCACTAGAATGGGACCCACATATGCCATTGTGTACTTCTGTTAAATCAATTAAGGATTCCCCTTGGTTATACATCATAGTATTGTCCCCTCGATGCTTCATCGGTAAAGAGTGTCACCTAGGATCATGAATCAAGATTCCTTTTTAACAAAGGTATTTTTAAGGTTTGGGGTGATATCTGATGGGATGGTTCCTCTACTTAGATAAGTGAATATTTCATGATACCATGGAGATCTAGGACCAACAATGACACACGCAAATTAAAATTTAGGGATTTCAAAAGTTGGTACAAGAAGCTTTTCTACCAAGAATGGAGGATGTTGTTCAACATATCTAATAGTGATCCGATGGTTGTCATGGAATTTGCTCAAAATTTATGTCTAAAAAAGGGTCTTTGAGATTCTCCACCATCTTTTTGTAAGGAGTGAGCTTGTCATCCTTAGTCTTATAGTCATCGTTAACTTGGTTGATAACTAGTTGTGAGTCTCCATGGACTTTCATCTCTTGAATCTGCCACTAAACTGCTACCCTTAGACCTGTGATTAAGGCTTCGTACTCAATAATGTTGTTGGTACATGGGAATGATATCTTGTATGACTTTGGCATAAAATCACCTTGAGGGCTGATAAAGGGAATTCCTTCTCTAGATCCATTTTGGGTGAATGATCCATCAAAGTACATCTTCCACTGAGTTGTGAGGTTTATAAGGAACATTAATTCGTCAGGGAACTCAGATATCAGAGGGTTCTCAACATAGAAAGGAACTTTTTCTAGTTGGTCTATGATAACTTTTCATTTGATTTCCTTGCACTCCACATACTCTATGTCAAACTCTGTTAAGATCATCACCCATTTAGCCATTCATCCTGTGAGAATTGCTTTGGATAACAAGTATTTTAATGGACCGATTTTTTTGATTTGGTGTGACAACATATAGTGCCTGAATTTTTGTGATGCAAAAACTACTACTAGGCATTCCTTCTCAATAGGTGAATAGTTCAACTCATAGTCCACCGAGGTTCTACTGATGTAGTAGATGGTTCTTTCCTTTCTATTTTTATCATGCTATGCTAAAAGAGCTCCTAGTGTTGCTGGTGTTGCTGAGATATACAAGATCAATGGCTTGTTTAGTATTGGTGGCATGAGCATAGGGGGTGTTAGTAGATAACCTTTGATACGTTGGAAAGCTTTATCACACTTGTCATCCCATTTATAATTTATCCCTTAATGTAGAAGATGTGAAAAGGGGTGAATTTTATTTGATAGTTGCACTATGAATCTTCTGATGGATTGCAATTTTCCTTGTAATTCTCTCATTTGCTTTAATGTTTGTGGTGGTTCCATGTCTTAGATAGATTTTACCTTTGTTGGATCAATTTTTATCCCTCTTTGTGAAATGATGAACCCTAGAAGTTTCCATGATGTGACCCCGAAAACACACTTTTTTTTATTCAGTCGTACCTTGTATTCTTCAAACCTGTCAAAGATGGGTCCTAAGACTTGTATGTGCTCACTTCTTTTTCTTGATTTTTCCAACATATCTTCTACATAATATTCAACTATTTTTTGGATCACGTCATGAAAGATGAGGGTCATTGCTATTTGATAGGTTGCTCCTGCATTCTTTAACCCAAATGGCATCACATTACAGTAATAGGTTCCCCATGGACAAGTGAATACAATTTTATTTTGATCTTCCTTGGAAATTATGATATGATTATAGGTTGAAAAACCATCCATGAGTGATATCATTTCATGCCCAACTGTTAAGTCCATAATGAGATCGATGTTAGGAAGAGGGAAATCATCCTTTGAATATGCCTTGTTCAATTATCTGAAGTTAGTACAAATTCTGATGCCCCCAATGGGTTTTGAGACTAGTACCAGGTTTGAAACTCACTCAAGATAATCTATCAGTCAGATAAAGCCAACATCAAGAAGCTTTTGTAATTCTAGTTTAACCAAGAGTGCAATCTGAGGATGCATCTTTCTTAATTTTTGTTTGACTAGATTAGCTTCAAGATAAACTGCTAAGTGATGCACAACTACTTTTGGATCAAGGCTTGGAATATCTGTGTATGACCATGCAAAGTTGGCTCTTCACTCTTTGAGGAATGCTACTAGGTTCTTTTGTTCTTCATCCAACAAAGGATTCAAAATGAAAAGTGATCTTAGGTGCTTCCTCTATTCCCACATTGACTAGTGTGGCCTTTTCTGTTAGTACTACTCACTTCTTTGGATGCATTCCACTAAGGGAGAGATTTAATCCCTCATCCTTGGGTGCCTCAGAGAGGTTTTCATCATTGGATGCATCCATTTTTTTTTTACTATTTTAGGATAAAAAATTGCAACAGTGTGGTTTTCACTTAAAGATTTGCATGTTAGTTGTATTTTGTTTATTTTGTGACTAAAGGATTCAATCGTCTCCCCATAGTATGCCCCTATTTCAAGCTCTATGTTGAAGCCTGTTTTGTGATCTTTCCATGATAAGTTGTCATGGAGTCCCATGAATTCTGAGATTGCTTCATCATTTTTGAATAAATCTAGAATCGTTGGTCCTTGTTGGTCCATGTCAATGAGTCGGGGGTATACTAGGCGGAATTCAATTGGTTGGTTGCTTGAGAAAAAGGATGTTATGGATATCATAAAGAGGGTGTTGTTCTCAAATAGGTGAACAAAATCAAGGGGAAAGTCATCTAAGGTTGTATCACATGATGTAGGTGACCAAGAGGAAGCCTTAGCTCGTTTAGAGGAAATACCTTTTCCAATAAGTGTGACCTTGCTAGTAGTACAACCTAAGCTAAGATTCTTTATTCATTTCTTAGGAATGATGGGTTCTAGTAAACCATTGTCATTCCATCCTAGCTTTTCATTCTTGTTATATCTTCAATTTTGCATGAGTTGTAGACCTTTGTTATCATCTTCCATGGGAAGAATAGGTACAAATAGTTCATCTTGATAGAGGAGTTTAGAGATATCTTCCTCATTGAAATCTTCTAGGTTCAAATCTCCCCACTTGGTGAAGGTAGTAGCTGTCATCTTGATTGTTTTAGGTTCTTTGGTGCTATATGTGGGTTTCCCATGATATTGAGGAGAAATAGGTAACTCTCCTAAGACAAAGGTGTCTTCCAATAGTTTGTAGTTTCCACAACAATCATCCTAGATCACTGCTTTGACGTCAAGTATACTTTGTACAATGGGAATTTTTGTTGCTGAGGTAAAGGCCAAAGATGATGGGTCAACAAATGAACCTAATGGTGTAGGCCCTTCATCATTTTTGTGTATTTGGGGTATCTTATAGAACTTGTCTTCAATAATTTTGCAATAGTAAAAAGGTTCAGGATCTCCATGAATAGTGATTTCTTTTCCTTCGAAAGGAAACTTCACACACTGATGATAGGTCAAGGCTACAACTTTTAGAGCATGGATCCATGGTCAGCCAAGTAAGATGTTATAGGGAAGATCAAGATCAAGCACTTAGCATGTAGTTTCTATAGTAAGAGGTCCTACTTGGATTGGAAGTGCAATGATTCCTTGTGATACCCATTCTTGGTTGTCATATGCCCTAATGGTGGTACTCTTTGTCTTCTCAATAGTATCTTCTAAATAGACTAGATTTTTATCAACTTCAAGGTACAAATGTTCAAACTAGCACCTCCATCTACCAAGCCTCTTTCGACCTTGTTTTTATGAATGACAACCTCAAGATGTAAAGCATGGTTATGAGATGGTTGTGATGGTAGGTCTTGCTTGGAGAAGGTAAGAAGATGGTTGGTGATATGCCCTACCATAGCTTGAAACTAATCGGTATCAATATCCTTGGGAATGGATGACTCAGACTATGTGCAGGGGATAACCTTAAGAGTTCTAGGATACATATCTATGTGGGGTTCTCCTTAAGCTAGTCTAGAAGATTGTACTTTCTAGGATTAGATGTGGGGAAAGTAGGTTTTGTCCTAGATTGAGATGGGACTCCTTGAACAGTTATTTTTCCACGTCATGTGGTGACTCCAAATTCCGTACTAGCTCCCTTGATGGTGACAATAGTGATAACACTATCAAAGAAGGAAACTACATTGGAATAGTTATGTTGCACATTGGTGTAATCCTTAGCTTTTCCATTGTTGTTTGCTTTGATATGATCTGACATAGGGTTCTTGTATATCTTAAGATCCTGATTCCCAATTGGTACCTCAATAGATATGGTATCATTTTCTATGAGATCTTGGATGATTTTTTTAAGTTTTATGCAGTTTGTTGTTTTATTTCCTTTAATTTTTTGAAAGTCACTTAGATTGTGCTCGTTGTACCAAGATGGATTCTCTTGTGGTTCTTGGTAGTTTTCAAAGTTGGGAAGTGTTATCATATTTGACTCTACCAACTTCTTCATGACTTTTTTGATGGGTTCTGATAGCTGTGTGTACTTTCATTTGGGATAGTTGTTCCTATTAGCGATCCACCTGTATTGCATGTCGATGTTATTGATTTGACCATTCTATTGGGGTGTTGTCTGTTGCACAGTTGGTTGGATGTTAGCAACTTGTAACCAAGGGATTTTTTGAGGTGGATTGATGGTGGATGGTGTAGATGTTTTTTTTCAAACCAATGGTATGGATGAACCCATTGGAAGATTGGGTAAGGATGTCCCCATTTGCTTCAAGGGTTGAATTTGTGGTACGGTATTGGTATGTCCTTGTGCGTTGCTTTGAGATATATGATCTTCACATCTTTTTGTAATGGTAGGAAAACTCATGGTACTCATGGATGTGGATGAAGAATGATTCCCTTGATATGTTGAAGTCTTGGTTGAGTAATAAAGATCAAGAGGTGTGTATATCTGTTTAGGATCTTCAGGAATGTGAGGAGCACCAAAGCTAGGTGTCCAAGTGGTTGTGTGAGATGGAGGATTGGTTTCAAGTGTTCCCACAAGTGTATTATTTTCAAATGAAAGAGCATTTCCAAAGTCCTTAGCAAGGCTTGTTGTAATACTGGGAATGTAGGTTTGATTTAGCCCTAGCGATGGAGTTGTGAAACCTTGTGTTAAATTCCATGCCACAAACATTAGGGAGATAGGAGCTACATTTTCAAAGGCTCGATGTTCCATGATTTCCTCCCTAGTGAATTCAAATGGGTTGTTTGTGATATCTTCTATCTCATATGGTCCTAATGGGGATGAAGGCTATTGTGATGGTGTAACTTGACTTCTTGAATCAAATTCTAAAGTATTTGGATCACTTGAGGTAAATTTCACATTGGTTTTCTCCATGATTCTCTTGTGTTGTGATCTAGTCTTTACCATAAATGTTGTGTCACCTGTGGTAGAGTTTTGTTGTGATTTGTGATGTTTGAACTCTCTAGTTGACTCAAATATAGGTAAAAGAGACACTCTAAGTATTTTGGGAGCAATTGTGATAGTGGGCGGTGAAAATATGGATGACGTGGAGAGTGATCTTTGCAAATGTTTTGGAACAAGACTTTTGACTTGCTCTTGATTTTTTGATGTGGGGATAAAGGATGTTTATGAACTTGTAAATATTTAGGTTAGACTCATGACCTTCAAGATAAATTAGTTCAAAGATGATAACTAATTTAAGTAAGTGCATGGAAAAGGATACATTTCACATACAAAGTAGCTAAGTTAGAGGTTGGTTTTATTTGATTTGATGTTTAAGTCACAAAGTGTTGGTGCACTCAAAATTTTGCAAAGTTGGATGAAGTGAAGGATGAAATTTGATGAGGGGGTGAGTGAGATGTTTGACCCAATGTTGACTTTAAATTCAACCTTTTGTTTTGACAAGACCAAGGTAGTGAGAATGATGCTATACCTCTAAAATGTTCAAATCATAAAGACCCAATGTTGATTTCAGATGAGAGGATGGATGGGGATGTTTAGACCTATTCAGATTCTCCTAGCTCAAGCATGAAACTTTCTTAACATGCAGTAGCAATTGCAATAAAGTATTGAATCCCACTTCCTACTAAACTGTGCACTATGATATCTACATTTGCAGTGACGGGATGGAGATCTTCCCATATGGATTTTGATTATGCGATGGATCATTTAGAAGAGTTTGGTATCATGCAGAAAGACTAGGATTTTGACTCCAAAAGAATGCATATAATTATGGATTGTACCTTGAAGCGTGTCTATAAAATTTTTCTACTAACCCATCTCTATTCTTGTGAAGCTAAAAAGATGTTTCTTGAGAGATTTTGGAGTGAGATGCCTAAGTCTAAAATTATGGTCTGTAGACCTTACCTTAGGGATCCTAATTTTGTGTGAGATCATTTACAAACAGTTCAAGTTTATGGAAGAAAGGAAGATATTTATTGCCACATGGGAGGTGATAATGTGGGCCTTCCAGCCTCAATATCAGCTTGTTCCTCTTCTTCATATAAAATGGTTTATGCATTTCTCCACTATGTATTTGTTTCTTTTGTTTCAAAAGTGAGGCTTCTCAAACTGCTAATGAGATTGGTTTGTTCTTTGTTAATGAGTTCAAAGTTTGGCTAAATTATAGCACTTGTAAAATCAGTTTTTCAACGGGAGTGATTAGTCTCCCAATAGTCATGTGGGGTTCATTTGTTAGTTTACCTTGCTTAAATGAATTTATTTTACAAACACTTGTCTTGATTATGTTTTCAAACTAATTTTTTATGTCAAAAACATCATAACATTCACAATTTCCATTTCATGAAAATTATGAGAAGAGCCATAATTGCCTATGTTGTCTTTGAGAAAATATGGATTTGAGATTAATGTCAATATTTAGAAATTGCTAAGGATAAATCCTAGGGACAAGCAGTAATATCAAGGCTAACTCAACAGGTCCATATTTAAGCCATAGTGTTTGAAATTTTAAGGATGATAGTGAATGTTTGTTTTTGTATCATTTCGAAACCAAGCAAATTATTAAACCGACTCATGGTCATTACAACCCTAGGTTTGAAATGGTTATATTTTTTGAGTCCCCACTCAGATTTCTCCAAACACTAAACAATGCAAACAGTTAGAGATTTGGTGACACTCGCTCCCCTCCACGACACACTTCTCAAGACCACCAAATCTTAAAATCCTTAAAATTTAGAGATCAAAAGGATTTTTTCTATTTCTAAAATTGAATAGTACAAATGTGGGGTGGCTTCGAAATGACCATTCTTACACCAACAAATATTAAGTATTTTTGGCTTCTAAACAAGGTTTTGTACTAAGGGCTTCCAGTTTAGGGGGTACAATGATGAACTCCCTCAAGAGGTCTCCCAACCCTTAGAACAAGGGCTTTACACATCATAAAGATACTGGGGGAGAACTATCATGTACCACTTCCCATTGATCACAATTTTCATTGCAACCACACATTTATATTGTCGTTTGGAAGAGCTTGGCATTAGCTCGTTACTGCTTGGGTCATTCCCTTGGGGTGAGTACTTTTCCCACCAAGGAAGAACCTCTAAAGATAAACAATATTGAGGAAGCACATTCATAGTTTGATAATCTTCATTCATATGAACAAAGAGAGAACAAACGCTATACCTTTTTCTCACACTCGCAAGGGGGTTCAGTTTTAATCTAAATTGAGAGATGTAGATTTTATAAAGTGTTAAGGAATGTTTCTATTTCTCAAGGTCACCAAATGGCATGAGATAATTTCATACGCATCCACTAATGACGTTGAAAACCACAAAATATAGCAAACAGTTGTAAATTTTAACCCTTCAAAGCAGTGATGAGTTTGTTTTAAGAACCAATTGAAATATGAAGTTTCCTTGTTCAATTTTAAACCCAAAAAACAACGATGATCTATGAGGGTTCAATTTTATCCAACTTTGAGCATTCATTTTAAACTCAAAAAACAATGATGAGGGTTCAATTTTAGCCTACTTTGAAAATGAGTTTTAAGCCCAATTGAAGTCTAGTTGGCCCTAAGATTGTAAGTTTTAAGCCCAATGGAAAATTAGTTTTCGTAAAGCATAAAGAAGAAAGCATGAATGTTGGGTTATGATTTCCCCAAAGTGTTAACCGCTTGTTACAATTATAGAATTCAAGATAGAAAAAACTTTCTTCACTTTAGCTCCATGTATTTCAACCTGCAAAACCCTGTTACTCTAACAACCATAACATAGGCAGTGGTGCATTAGTGGTTAGATAAATCCAAGAAATTAAATCACATGTCAGAAAAACAAGCATTAAATTTCTTACCCCCGTTGGGCATTGCTGAACATGATAGCATCACAATTTGAAGTATGGGCGCTACTTTAGTGAAAATGGGTGTTGCTCTGTAGTAGAAACAATGAGCACAATAGCACCAGGATTTGGTCTGGCATCACTTCTCTCAGTAGCGTCGTGGTTTGAAATTTGTCAACGTCACTCTAGAGAAGTTCTGACATTGCCATTTGAAATTTTTGATACCTCCAGATTAAATAAGTGTCGCCAAATTTAAATCAATGTTGGTGCATTAATTTGGCATTGTGATTTCAAATTGTGATGGTGTCACTATATGGTGACGCTCTTTAAAAAACATCATTGTTTGTAGTTTCGGCGTCACTATATCCTATAAAATAGCAAACAAACAAAATTCAAGCTAAAAAAGTGTTAAGTTAATGGTTTTCCCTCCTAGCACCAGAATGTGAGATGATGATTGTTAGTTTGGGTTGATTACACTTGATTCATGATGAATCGAAGCACAATTTTCCCAATTAAACCTACATTTACCAAACAAGATCATTCAAATTGAAAAGTTAAAGTAAGCATTTTAATTGAAACTAAAAGTTACAAACTACAAGAATAGTTAAATTCCTACTCTAACCCATTTGAAACTTATCATGTTCTGGAATTCGTGTCATGTTGATGTGAAATGATGACCCTTTCCCAATCTCATGAGTAGTGAGCCTGTTTTAGTCAATTATAGGGAAGAGAATCAATGAAACCATTGTGATTGATGTATGAAAACCTAGTTTATGATAAAAATGAACATGATGCAAGATAAGTTACCATGATTTTATACTAAAAATGAACTAATCATTCTATTTCTAAGCTAATCTAAGCTAAATTTATGCTAAAATATGGAAACCCTAATTCATATGCAAACTAAGATGGATGCATGGAAGCCATCAATGGATGCTCTAAGCTATTATGAAATTAAAATTAACTAAGATAAGCTAAAAAGCTAGTGAAAAATGAGTGTGAGTACATATGAGATTAAACAACATAAGTTTGCAATTGAAAGATCAATCCATTTGTCTTCAAATAGTGTTCTATTTATAGGAGAGCAAATGAGAAATGGACGGTTGAGATTGAAAAGATTAATCAATGGTCCAAGATGAAGGATATGAGAGGAATGGATCATGGATTGATGAGATTTAATCAAGGGTCAACACTTGCCTCAAACAAACACACATTTGACCTGCTCACACAGGTCAAAGGTGAACTGTTCAAAAGGTTAAAGGTTAAAACTTGCTTAAGAAGCCAAGTGAAAATATCCCTTTTCAAATGGATGAATAAGAATATTCTTTTGGAATATTCATTTGGGTGAGGAAAAAGGCATTTTGTAAATTAGCATAAAGTTTTAATTGTGCAAAAAAGGGGATAAGGAATATTCCATGGGAATATTCCCCTTTTAGAGGAAAAATTAGTTTAATTGCTAATTAAACAAGGTTTAATCATGTAATTAGGGGATTTGGAGGAATAAAGTGATATTTATTAAATAATTTAATAAATAGGGAGGAGAGAGAGATGGAATGATATTTAATTAAATAAATTGGGGGTATTTAATTAAATAAGATGACTTAGGGAATTAAATTAAATATTTTGATTTATTTAATTTAATGAGATGAAATATTAGTATGAAGGGGGATGAATTAACTTCATTTTGATGAATTAGGTTAATGGACGAAAATGATGCAATTAATTAAATAGCTGAGGCTAATTTAATTAATTAATCAAAAAGGGGATGGGTTTAAAGAGGAAATGATGTTAGTAAACTTGTTTGAAGTATATGATCATTCAAGACATTTTTTAGTGTCTACACTGTCAAATATTGAAACTAGGAAACAAAACTAAAAAGAGGCTACTTTTTCCACACTTGACCAAAAATTGGTTGCACTTGCTAAAAACCTTGTGCATTTACTCTTTGTCTTATGACAGTTACTAATGAAAATTTAGCACTTTTGAGAAAAATGAACACACGTGTTCTAAACCTTCCATATTTTCTCCTATTATTGTCGTATTTGACAAAATTTTCCTAACGTAGTTGACTATAAACCTTCTGCTTTCACCAAAAAGGTTCACTTTCATCTGTGCAAATTCACCAGTTTGAAAGATTACACATAGAGGCCCTTTTTGAAAAAAATGAATGCAATTGCTTCCATATTTCTTCCACACTTGATAAAAACCTAGCCGCAGATAACAAAATTTGTCGCTTTTGCTCAAAACTTATTGCTTTTGCTCAAAAAATTTTGCTTTTTCTCTATTCTAGTGAAAATGAAAAAAATCAATCCAAAACTAGTTACAAATCCTTTGAGAAATGAAATAATTAGACTCCCAAGATGCTTCATAAATCAGTCCATCATCCATTAGAGAAATTTAGCACCTCATCCTACTTTTTGAAATCAAAATAAAAAAAAACAACTTGGATCATTCCTTCATTCAAATGTCTAAGATATCAACATTTTCTTGAACCTCAAGACTAGTTTAAGGAAATTTCTCGCAACATATCCTCTAGACAAAAAAGTGAAATATTGATCCAATCATTTTGATTAATTTGAGTTCTAAAAATAGTGTCATCCCAAAACATTGCTCAAAACTTAGGGTCTTGAGAATCACAACTAAATCAAAACACAAACATTTTCATCATTTCACCTTATGACCATTTTGCATCTAATTGCTCAAGTTCAACAACCAAACCTTACACCAGCTATCATACAACCAAAATTTAAGCTGATTGAAGGAGAACAAATAGACATAATCAATAGTTTGAGGATCTTCATATTCAAGACAAAAGAAACAACAACCTAGTGGAGAAACAAAACAAAAGTCCTAGATAAAGAGGAATAGAAAGCAGATCTCTTGGCTAGAAGACCCATACTACCACCTCCTGTGTGGCAATAGATATCTTCTTTTCCAAAAAAATAGAAAATCCCAAAAATAAAATTCACAATTGAACCCCACACATGTGCTTGTCTTCATGATCTCTTGTAAGACCAAATTCCTTAAACAAAGATCCACAATTCTCCTTTTCAAAAATAGGCACCATAGTTCAAGGTCTATCAAGAGGCACATCTTGAAGACTTACTGCAATCGAGACATCTTGGTAAGAATTTTTTATACTCGCTCTTTAAGGAATGAACCAGACTTGCATATCCAATTTGAGCCTAAATTACCACCTCCCAAGTGGAAATAGATATCCTCCTTTTCAAAAATAGAAAATCCCAAAAAAAAGGCATTCTTTCATTCCATAGTTAGAAGTCACCAAACGTTCCCAAGAGCTTGGCAGTTGTTTATGACAACCACACGTCCACAACAAAAAAAAATGGAAGCAAAAAAAGCAATGCTAGTATTCCCACAACAAACACCACAAATGATGAAATTGGACGATGGGGATATAGGCCAAGTGACCTTAAAACCCCTCAAAAAAGACCCACATTCAAGGAAACATTTAGTGAGGAGGATATAAACTGCAACTGATAAGAAATGATGGAGAAATCAAATCAAAACCAAAAAACATGATCATAGAAGAGGTGGACAGTGAGGAGGAAATAAATTATGATGAAATATTTCAAAATACCAACAACCCCAAGGTTCTCAAACTAATGGACAAACTATTGAAAAAGGACCCAAATTATTACTTCTTCAAATTAGCACAAAGCGGTGCTAAATTGTCAATAGAATTTCACGCAGAGGCTCTTAAAGATCCTAACCTTATTCCCTTAGGGGATAACTCATTTGTTAGATAGATATACAAACCCATGGAGATTCTAAATATGCCACCAGTATTCTCATAAGGCAATGATCAATCAACAAACAACCCTTTGTTTAGGAAACCATCCCAAATCAAACAAGCAGTAATTTCCCAACAATATCAAGGAGGTCCATCTCAATACGTGCCACAAGATAACAACCCACCAATAGGAAAATACATCTCCCAAAACACTTCATATATTTACCCTTACCAAAATGTATAAAATAAATAAGGGCAATTTCCATAATAGTACTATCAACAAGGTGGGTCATATGGTCCCCTTCCTAGTCAATAGTACCAACAACAAGGTGTGGCACATGGTACCCATTCCAATCAACAAGGTGGGCCACATGGTCCCCTTCCTAATCAATAGTACCAACAATAAGGGTTATCATAGGGTACCCTTCCCAATTCATCCCATCAACAAGGTATCCTACCAATGCACCACCAAGGCAACCTTCAATACAGTTCATCCCAAAAACAAGGTATGTCATAGGGTACCCTTCCCAATTCATCCCATAAACAAGGTATCCAACCAACACACCATCAGGGTAACCTTCAATCTAGTTCATCCCAACAACAAGGTGTGTCACAAGTTACCCTTTCCAATTCATCCCATGAACAAGGTATCCCACCAATGCACCACCAAGGGTAACCTTCAATACAGTTCATCCCAACAATAAGGTGTGCCACAAGGTACCCTTCCCAATTTTTCCCACCAACAAGGTATCTTGCCAACGCATCACCAGGGTAACCTTCAATACAGTTCATCCAAACAACAAGGTGTTCTACAGGGTACCCTTCCCAATTCATCCCATCAATAAGGTATCCTGCCATTGCACCAGCAAGGTAACCTTCAATACAGTTTGTCCCAACAATAAGGTGTGCCACAGGGTACCCTTCCTAATTCCTCCCATCAACAAGGTATCATGCCAACACACCACTAGGGTAACCTTCAATATAGTTTGTCCCAACAACAAGTGCTACCAATGCACTATCAAGGTACCCCTCCTCAAATACAACAATAACAAGGAGCTAACCCTCCTTACGTCCAACAAGGAGCCAACCCTCCTTCCATTCAACAAGGAGCCAACACTCCTTCCATTCAAAAAGGAGCTAACCCTCCTTAAGTTCAACAAGGAGCTAACCCTCCTTCCATTCAACAAGGAGATAACCCTCCCTATATTAAACAAGGAGCTAACCCTCCTTACATCCAGCAAGGAGCTAACCCTCCTTATGTTCAATAAGGAGCTAACCCTCCTTACATTCAAGAAGGAGCTAACCCTTATTACATCCAACAAGGAGATAACCCTCCTTTCACAAAAGGACCTAACTAGGCTCTTTTTACACAACAAGGATTTAACTCTCCTTCCATCCAACATGGTTACCAAGGCCTTGCACCTCCACAATACCCAACCTATAACCAAAACATGGTAGGAAAAAATGGTTACTACATGTAGGATCCACAAAAAAACATACCAAGAATAGAGGTAGACATACAACTACAAGCCATGAATCAAAAACTATTAGACATGTAGATAGGGAAACCAAAGAAGACTTATACCCTTCAGGATATATGTCCATTTCCTTTTGATTGTTCCATTACTATGCTTCCTTTTTTGAAAAAACTTCAAAATACCAAAGTTTGATAAATAAAAAGGAAAGAGAGATCTAGTAGAACACAATAAAATATTTCTTGGTATCATGCATGGAAGTCCAAAACAACATGGTGTTTTTTCTAGCAAAACCTTGAAATTCGGTAGCCAACCCTTATGGTTAAGAATCTTCCAGGCTAGTGGCCAACACAACTAGTAAAGGATTCTAAGGTCTTTACTCCTACACTTTAGGCTCTATGGGTCCTAGGAGGGTGTTCCTTATTGTGTTCAAGTGAGGTATTTCTAGTTGGTAACACATTTATACATATATTGATTCCTATTAATTGAAAATAAACGTAATTCACGGAAGATTTGGTAGACCTTTGAGCAAATGATTATCTATTTGCTAGGAATCAGAGGTACTTCATAATTGAAATATTTTTAATTGATTGTTGTTCTCATTTTAAATCCATGGCTAGGCATGCCAATAGCTCATTTTCATGCAATATTATCTAACAAATAGACCAGTGCTTCATCAATTGGGATAATGGAGTCAAATATGCAAGAACCAATAATACATAAGTTATTTAATTCATAAATTGGTGGACTATTTCCAGAGTGCTTTGTAGTATGAAAACACCATTGATCTTTTCATTTATAACTTGCAAGAAATATACATAGGAGAGTATTTATTTATGAACTAAGATTTGTTTCGATATTTGTAGCTTCTATAAAACTAATTTGAAGACTATTACATATAGGACTCATACCCAATATAATATATTGTTCCATTCATTCATATTTTCTACAAAATTCCTTTTCTGAACTTAGCTTTTCACCTAGACCATATTGAGACCTAAAATTCTGACCCTTGTAATGAGCCCTGAAATCCCTTTTATAGAACAAGGGAGCAACAAGCGTCGAGATCAATTATGTTTACATTTCATTTCATATGAAGATCATTTGCAGAAAAAATTGATATTTTTCCTAGTTAGTTACATGTAATCATTATAGAATATGGAAGAGTAAAAGACCAAACTCCACATCCTTTCAATGACGACCTATCAGCCCCTCAAAATGGAAAATTTTGTTACTGTAGTAGCATCGAATCACCTTTTCCTTGTTGACCAAAGAAGATTCTCCATTCATAGCCTAAGAAAAATTTTGTATATCGCTTAAAGAAATCATACATGTCGTCAAAGTTAGGAAGTCTAGCACTTCACCAACACACTAGCCCGAGAGATTTCCACATCAACACTAAAAACTAAAAACTACCAACATGCTAAAAAAGGAAAACTTGATACAGTGGCTATGGTGTCATCAAAAACAAAAATGGGGCAGAGACATCACTCTGAGTCATCAACATCAATGTATGCTCACCAATGTTGTGTTCATGATGGAACTAGAGGAACCATCACCACTTTCTAGTCAAAGTCTTCAGAAGGCACAAGGGAAAGGGGATAATGGCCACACTCCAGATCAATGTCACCTCCACTATTTGAAGGGCTATCAGAAACCTCAATGGGAGAATTATGTCTCCCCAGATAAGCCTTACAATACTTGCACCTTTTCTTTTCCTTCTTTTCATACTCAACCAGCTCTTTCCCCTTAAACTTGACCAATTCTTCTGAAACGGTTCAGCTTCTCAGGTGGTAATTACTCCTTACACCATATTTCTTGAATTTCCTGCATGATCTTCTACCCTTTGGTGTTTCAAAAGCTCCCTGTGTTTTAATTTCATCCTCAGGAGTATTTTCCTTAGATTCAAGCAAACTTAGTCTCCTAGACCTTCAAAATGGCTTAACAGACTCGCCTGACTTACTCATTTTCTCAATAACCAGAACAAGAAGATTTAGAAAACCCTCACCAATTTTTCTCTTGAACTTAACTTAATTTTCAATCTATGAATACAAATTCTGAAATAAAAATATATATATGGCCATCGATCCTCATTATATCAATCCATGCAAGCATTCCAACCATTAATACTCAAGAAAAGCTTATGCGAGTGAGCTGACAATAGTTTGCTTTGATTTTTAAAATCTCAACAGTTGATCACATTTTAAGATAAATCAATGGATAGTTATCATCAATGAAATTAATCATGACAAAGCTTAATTGCATGCTATTAGTTCCTTTTCCTAATCAGAAAATCCCTAAGTAGATATACATCGACTCTATATACACATTCCATCACATACTTAGCATTAATTAAAACATGTCGTGCCATAGTTATCCGCTCACTCGTGGGAATTAATACACTTGCATTTCATCATAGTAGGAAAATAGGGAGTGATCTTGATTCGATCTTAGAATATCATCTCATACCCTACCTCACTTTATTTTTTCCTTCCCACATACACCAATAACTGTCAAAATTGACAGCTGAAATCCTGAACACATGCCAAAAGAATAATTTAAAAAATGGTGCCATTTTTATCATAGTACCATTTCAGCTAAATTTAGTAGCATTCCATCTCCACTAGAGTCCATCAAAGCCTTTAGAATATTCCATGTGGCACTCACCTGCTTGCTCATTGAAAACATGAGACACAAGTGCACCCTTCACGGGACAATGGGGAGTGGTCAAGATTGACCCACGTCACCCACTATCAGCCATTGATCTCTTTTCTTATGAAGTGTTCATCATAGCCAAAGCTTGGTAGGTCCCTCCACAGGGAGATAGATGTTGCCTCACCTGCCAGTGCGTGTGAATATTTTATTGAAGAAATAAAATAGATGGGTGCATGGGGAATGGCCAAGATGTGGCCACATCATTCAACGACCACCGTTGATTTCCATCTGATACCATTTGTTGATCACCAAGAGACATCGAGCCCACCATGTAAAGGTTACATGTGTACAATGCTTGCTAGCCTGTGCAATCACTTTACCTTAATGCATAAGATAGACAGGTGTGTGGGGAACGGTCCTGATGAAAACAAGTGTTGTGGTGCCCACCATTGATCTATCTCCAAGCTACATGTGTTGGCCTTTTTGGAAGTAATGGTCCCATTGCCTGACATGACACATTTCAACTGCTCACTAGCCCATTTGGAAATTTTAATAAATTGTAAAATGAAATGGGTGCACGGGGAAAGGTCGAGATTCATCTGCAATGATCGAATGGTCATCTTAAAACTGTAATTTGCACATGTCGCAAATGTTAATTTTAAAAGGGTACCACTACTAGGTTGAAGAGAACTTGACCCTTAGGAAAGAATACTTAAGACTTAAGTTGTTAAGTATGAAAATCAAACCTGACCATAGGAAATTTTGAACGTTGAAAAGGATTTAGGTGACCGAAAAACCTAAACCCAGGGGCCATTGAAAATAATAATTTCAATGGCATAAGAGGTAACTTGAACGACCAAACACTAGGACCAAGAAGTCAATTTGAAATTAGAATGACCAAGGGTTTTTGGACTCATAGGTCAATTGTGATGGATTTTGGCAATACAAACCCTAAAACAGTGATGAGGAACATAACCCTAAGCCAAAAATGATGGTCCAAGCCAAGTATGAAATTTTTTAAGATGGAATCTAGAGAATTTTTTGAGGAGTTCCATCACAACGATTCCTACTTAATGATTCTCTTTCCATGTAGACTTATTGGTCACTCCATGGAATGGTTCGCCCATCTACCACCAAGAATTAAAATCTTTGATGAATTGACTATAAAATTCATAACCCACTTCTCATTCAATATAAAACAAGATATCATCATGGATTTATAAAATATTAAACACTTTCAAGGAGAATCCTTTGCCTCCTACCTATAGAGATGGAGACATAAGGCTAGTAGATGCAAGTGGCCTATTCCTGACAAGGAACTGGTAGACAGGTTTGTTTCTAATTTCCAGGTAGAATTCAACTACCAACTTACCATTTTGTGTCTCACAAAATTTGGAAAGGCCATTGAGAAGGGATTGCACATAGAAAGGGACCTCATAGAAAGGGGAGTGATCAAGCTAAACAACCCAAGATACAATTCTTCTAATTCAAATGAGAAACCTAAAATTTGGGCCAAGAACAAAAATGTCACCAATGATGGGGTAGTGGATACTAGAGTAGTATGGAATGTACAAAATCTCAATGTACCAAAAAACAAACCTCAAGTTGCACAGAAAATCTATGCTCCTAATAATGCACAAAACAATCAACTTACCTATCCCCGAAACAATCAAGTAGTCAACCAAAAAACAAATCAAGGAGGACAACAAAGGAAATACAATCAACCAAGAAGGAAGTTCACTAAATTAGGAGAGTCACTTGAGAAGGTCATGCATAAAATAGTGCAAAAAAACCTCATCAAGGTCAAAGATCACCCAAACTATGAGGATCCAAGCTTCAAAACACCATGGCACAACAAGGAATTATGTTATTTCCACAAAATCAAAGGACATACAACAAATAATTGCATGATACTCAAGCACATAATATAAGACTTGATTGACAAGGGAGAAGTGGATGTCGAACATCATCGTCAAAAGAAAGACCTCCAGATATACACAAATCCAATTTTGAACCATTCTAAAAGGAATGACAAAGGAAAGGAACAAGACTATCACAATGCTAACTACACTTATGGTGACATAACTCTAGGTGCCCTCTCTCAAGAAGATGACACTAGGTTAAATGTATTGACTATATGAGGTAGGGACACCAAATGTAATGTAACTACCCATGGATGGAAAGTTACAATACAAGGAGCCCCACCTAAACCCACATCTAAGCCATCAAATGACTATAGTATTATGGAATAGTTGAAGACTGCCGCCTTGATCTCAATCCTAGAACTACTAAAATTATCACCCGCACATAGGGAGATACTAGAAAAAGCATTAGGAACATTGCTCCCTAATGACCTCAATTTGGATCAATTTCAATTCATGGTTGGAAAAATCACAGCCAGTCACCATTAAGTATTTTCCAAGAAATACCTACCACAAAAGTCATTCAAAAACCAAGCTTTCTACGTAGAGGTTGGTGTCCACAAAAACATGGTCAAAAAAGTGTTGATAGATAATGTTGTAGGTCTAAACATCCGTACTTTGAAATTCATGAAACAATTGGGGTATTCTAAAGATGTGATAAACAAAGGAAAGAGAATTACTATAAGGGCCTATGATGACCTCAAAAGGAATTCAAAAGGGACAGTTAGGCTACCAGTGTAGATAAGATCGACAACTACAGAAACCACTTGTTAGGTACTTGACCTTGAGTTACCATATAACCTCCTTCTAGGATGCCCTTGGATTCATGCACTACAATCAGTTCCTTCAACATTTCACCAATGTTTAAAGTTTCCTCGCGAAGGAAAAGAGGCTACATTATATGCTGATCTAGAACCCTTCCACATTTTGTGCAAAATTGGAAGAGAAGTATAACAAAATCCAACGTATACCCAACAATGGCATATCATTTCATTCATTCTCATATGTTGACCCTTCCACACTACCATCAACCTCAGTTAAACCAATATCAAGTGATCAACCAAAAACTAAAACCAAGGTTCAAGTACTTGACAAAGGTAATGCAAATTATCACTTCAATTAAGCATTTTACATTGGAATGCTTCCATTGAAACCCAAGGTTTATGGAGGACCTAAGGAGATCAAATATATTCAAAAAATACAAATGATAGCCAAACCCACAATTTTCACTAAGTGGGGAGACATGAAGGATGAAGAGATAGTCAAAGAAGACTTGTCATCTATGATATACAAAGAAGAACAAAAGGATCTAGAATAGCCACAACCCCTTCTAATTGATTCTAGCAGTAAAGGCTATCAGTTAGCTAAACAAATGGGATATACTAGAGTAGGTGGCCTTGGGCTACACAAACAAGGCAAATGGGAGCCTATCATAGTGGAATAGAGAAAGAAGAACATGGGACTAGTTTATTGTCTGAAATAGACATAGAGTCTCCAAACACTAGACATGCCTCTTCTAAGAAAGGAACTCCTACTAGTGTTAAGACATTGGATATCTACCATCGTATAGACTTCAACTTACCAATTAAAGACCTATTTGAAAATTTTTACATAGGTATAGTCCCTACCCAACTTAGAAAAGCTATATCTATAGACCATACCTATGAAACAAACTCTAATGAGTACGAATGGGATTATCCTTCCTTTTTTACTGAATGTGATTCCTTCGTTTCTACCGATGGTGACCTAGATGCTCAATGGGAAAATTATACGAGATCAATATTAACCATCTCAACAACTTTTGTAATTTTTACAAACAACGATGATAGCTACCCTACTGCTACCCACAATTGGTATATTGGGACCAACAACAACATACACATGTTTTATATTAATTCCAAAATGATGAAGTGGTCACAAATTTTATGAGACTTCAACCAGACATACCAATAGGAGATCATAAAGTAGGGTTTGTCATGGAACTCGAACAAGGTGTGTACTTCAATGAGGAGATTGTGTCCTCTAGCTGCAAAAGTGAAAAAGATAATATAAAGATAAAAATGAGATCCCCTAAGGAAGACCACAATGTGCCTCTATCAGATCCTAAAAAGAAGAAAATAAGGGATGAATCTGAGGGTGAAAATCCCTTTGAGGCACCCAAAGATGGAGGATTCACTCTCCCCATATCCAAATATCAATAAAAGTCAACACTCCTAGTAGAAGAAGCAGGATCCATCAATCTTGGAATGACAAAGAACCCAAAGATTACATACCATGCAGCATCACTTTTTCTTGAAGAGAAAGCAAACTTCATAGTGTTCATTAATGATAGAAAGATAAACTTTGAGTGGACCTATGTTGGCATGCCAGGACTAGATCCAGCATTAGTGGTACACCATTTGGTCATGTTCCCCAGAGAAAAACCTATCAAGTAGAAACTAAGGAAAATGCATCCTCAAATTGTTGGTGTAATTAATATTTAATTACACTTTTCGTAAGTTTACTTAGGCTTTATTTAATTCCTAAGTTATAGGTTCTTATCTTTATCTTTTGAGCTATCTTGTTCCTCAAGATAAGATTAGGGTTATACATCTTTGCTTTTATAAAGCAAATAATTATCTTGTAATTATTGAATTCTCGAATAATATTATGTTGCACATTCTTTTGCAACCTCTCTGCTTTTTCTAATTTTCTCTTTTGTGGAAGGTCTTTTCGGTTTGCAAATCTGATCTTGGTTTCTAACATGGTATCAGAGCCTTGATTTGCAGCCCCTTCTCAGTTTTTTGGAGAAATTCATTACAGAGCATGTTCAAGGTTCCTCGAGGGTTTCATGCCTTGAGCTTATTTATGAAGAATTTTGGATCAGATATGAGAATTCCATTAAATCCAGAGCTGTCGGAACAGTCAGGTTTGCCTTTCATTTTGTCGAAAAAGGCCTCTGTTTGTTAGATCTACGAGGATTTGAAGTTTATGAGGGTTTCCAAATCCAAAGCGTACCTAAAATTTTGGAGCATTTTCAGGCCAAACAAACCTCACCATCGCGTTCAGAGTGCCCAAAAACCCCAAAATCGACTGTCAAATCATCAAAATCGGACAAAGTGACTTCGAGAGGTAATTTTTTTCATTTCTGGGTCGTACGGCCTGGTATGACACGTAATCCAAGAATTTTTTTTAAAAAAACTAGAGTTAATGGGTGCCACTGTAAGTTAACTGCTTGTCATTAACTAGTGGTTAATACTAGCGGTTAATGCTAGCAGTTAGCTTAGCCGCCAGTCTTAACTCCAAACCCCTTTGGAACAGTTTTTGGTATTTTGGGCATAACTTTTGTGTCCGAACTCAGATTTTTGAAAACAAAATATAGTCGAAAATCTGGTTCTGAGAACTATCTTTTGGTGTAGTTTATTTTATAGTATTTTTCTGATTAGCTGATGTTTTTTCTGTTTGAAGTCAGATATTCATTTTGGGCTTCTGAGCTCATAACTTTTTGCCACGATCTCTGATTTTCATCTTCTTTGAGGCGTTGGAAAGGTATTGAGGAGCTCTATCTTTCTGTATATGCACTTTTTTCTTTATCTATCCCAAGTTTATCATTATTCTAGATTTTTCCCGATGGGTGTTTTGGAGATTACTTGGATGTTTTGGTAGTTAGAAAAGTGAAGCCTGAATATTTGTACTTCATTTCAGTATCACATCATCTTATTTTATGTTTATGCATGCTTTAGCTTTCTCTCCTTTTACAATCATTGGGTTATTGTAATAAATAAATTGAGATAAAGTTCCATTAGGGGGTTTCTTGCATAATAATCTGATTAGAGTGTGCATGCACTTTGATCTCCATATCCATTTTGATTTGTTGGTAGCTCGCATGGGTTATTTGGTTTCCTAGTTTCTTTTGGCCATATCTCACTATTGCTTGACACATATCAAATTCATTGGTTCACACTGCAGTTGAGAGATTATGTTTCTTGATCCTCATTGGTTCAGATTCTTCTTAGTTTGAGGGCCATGTTTTTATGGTTAATGTTCTAGAGTCTTTCTTGGTAATCCTTCCCATGGAAGAGTTTCAATCACAGTTTGGCATCGGCATCGAGATACACGGTTTCCAGATTCTATCATCTCATCTATTGTTGCTTCATAGATTCTAGGGTTGTTCCAGTTTGTGAGTTTTTGAGTGTTCTGTGGCATCGGGTTTGCTGCCACATTATCATGATTCCAATTTTGGTTTCAGTTGTAGACAGAAGTATCTTTCTTTGCTTGTCAGATTACGATTCTAGTGTTACTCCACAGTGTTCTTCCAGTGCTTCTTTGCAACAGTCATCTCATTGTAGGGGGGTTTTGTCCCACTAGGTTTTCCTTCTCTACCTCATATTGTATTTGTACTTGGGTACCTAATCAGGCCTTGTTGTCAGGATCCATTCATGCTTTCTTGCATTCATCTTAGTTTTTAGGTGCATGTTTTTTTAGTCTCCCTAAGTTGCACTAATGGGGGGGGTGATTGTGTAATTAATATTTAATTACACTTTGCATAAGTTTACTTAGGCTTTATTTAGTTCCTAAGTTATAGGTTCTTATCTTTATCTTTTGAGCTGTCCTGTTGCTTAAGATAAGATTAGGGTTATGCATCTTTGCTTTTATAAATCAAATCATTATCTTGTAATTATTGAATTCTTGAATATTATTATGTTGCACATTCTTTTGCAACCTCTCTTCTTTTTCTTATTTTCTCTTCTATGGAAGGTATTTTCGGCTTGCAAATCTAATCTTGGTTTCTAACACAAATAACACTATTAGTAAAGTTAGAACTAAAGAAATTACTAGATGTAGGTTCTATCAGACCGATCAATTATCTGAAATGGATATAAAATCTAGTACCAGTGTCAAAGCCCACTGGGGATAAGGATTTGCATAGACTTTTGAGACCTAAACAAATCCTGTCCAAAAGATGACTTCCCCCTTCCAATTCTGACATGATCGCAGATCTAACAACAGGACATGATATGCTATCATTAATGGATGGTTTATCTACGTATAATAAGATAAAGATATCCCCTGATGATCAGCATAAAATAACATTCACTTGTGCTTGGGGGACCTTCTGTTGGAATGTCATGTCATTTGGTCTAAAGAATGCAAGAGTGACCTGTCAACGAGTGATGATAACAATCTTCCATGATATGTTACATACAATTATGGAAGACAATGTAGATGACATTCTAGTGAAGTTTTCCAAAAGGGAAGGCCACTTGACCAATCTTACAAAAGTGTTTGATAGGCTAGAACAATATAACTTGAGACTCAACCTGAAAAAGTGTGTATTTGGAGTAACATCTAGAAAGCTACTAGGGTAGATAGTGTCAAGAAGGGGCATTGAAGTAGATCCTGCGAAAGTAAAGGCCATATTAGAAATGCCTCCACAAAATACATTGAAGCAACTAAGGAGTTTACAAGGGAAGCTACAATCTATAAGGTGATTCATCGCACAACTGGTAGAAAAGTGTCACCCTTTTACCTGTCTACTACACAAATACATCACATTCAAGTGGGATGGGAGATGTGACCAAGCCTTTCAACAAGTCAACGAGTACCTACTCACTCCTTTGGTCCTTATGCTACCTATTCTAGACAAAGAAATTATACTCTATGTGTCTATAACACAAGGAGCATTGGGAGCTCTCCTAGCATAGTTAGATGTTAATAACAAAGAAAGAGTGGTCTACTAAATTAGCTGAACACTACTAGCCTATGAGTTGAACTACTCACCCATAGAAAGAGTGTATCTCTCAATCATATTTGTGACACAAAAGCTGAGACACTATATCTTAAATAGACAATTAAAATTGATTTCAAAGGTAGATCCACTAAAATACCTATTATCAAAAGCAGCTCTAATAGGTTGAATTGCTAAATGGGTAATGATTTTGAGTGAGTTCGACATAGATTATGTAGAAATGAGATTCATCAAAGGATAGATCATAGCAAACCAGCTAGCAAAAGCATCGATTGAAGATCACTAGCCTCTCACAGTAGACTTCCTAGATGAAATTATATTACTGATAGAATAGACAATCCATTAGAACCTATATTTTGGTGGGTCCCATACTCAACATGGCTCTGGTGTAGGTATCTTATTTCTCACACCACAGGGAGATAGTATACCCAAGGCATACATAATCACTTTCCCATGCATGAACAATATCTTAGAGTATGAAGCTCTAATCATAAGACTCAAGATGGCTATTGAATTGAGGATAAAAGAACTGTAGGTCTTTGGAGACTCTCAACTAGTAATCAAACAGGTGAATAATTAGTATCAAACAAAAGATGATAAGTTGATGTCATATAAAAGGATGGTGGATAGCTTCAAGGAATATTTTGTCATCATCACCTTTGAAAAAATTCCTCAAATAAACAATAGAGTAGTCGATGCCATGGCAACAATAGGTTTGCTTCTTGATATTTTGTAGAATATTGCGAAGTATGAATTCCTTGTGGAGCAACTACTTGTACCAGCATTCAATATCCTAGAATCAGAACTACTGTATGTTGTTATTGGTCCTAACTCCCCATGGTACCAAGACACATTTGATTACATCTAGCATGGTATCATACCACTTAACTTGACTACAACCCAAAAGAATACCTTCACTTGTAGGAATTCCTGATTTACAATCCTAGGAGATACTTTATATCATCAAAGTTTAGATAATTCCTTACAAGAGGTACACGGTGGTTTTTTTGGGTCCCACTCTAGTGGACCTAACCTAGTACAAAAATTTCTAAGAACAAGGCACTATTGGCCCTCCATGGAACAAGAGTGTATTCAATATTCCTAAAAATTCCATTAATGCCAGCAGCACAGTGACCTGGTTCATGTACTAGCATAAGAGTTGAGACCCATCACAACACCATGGCCTTTCTCACAATGGGGATTAGAATTTGTAGGTAATATTTCTCTTGCTTCCTCTAATGGGTATAATTTTATTATTACCATAATTGAATATTTCACCAAATAGATAGAAGCAATTCCATTGACCTACATCACTGAAAAATAGATATCAAAGTTCATTCCGAATTATTTGATTTGTAGGTATGGAATTCCCCAAACAATCATAACAAATAATGGAACCCCGCTCAAGAATCAAGATGTCCAAGAACTTTGTTCCATGTTCTCTATCCAACATAGATTCTCCACACCCTACTACCCCCAAGGAAATAGTTAGAGAGAAGCATCTAACAAAACCATCCTGAAAATAGTAAAGAAGACTATTAATGACACCCGTTGTGATTAGAATTTACAATTGAACCTAGCTATATGGGCTTATTGAACTAGTATCTAAACACCTACATGTGCCACACCTTTCTCCTTGGTCTACATATCATAAGTTGTCTTACCTATCAAAGTTAAAATGCCCTCATTGTGAATCTCACTAAAAGGCATGGTCAACAACAAAGAGTATGGGTATCTAGATTAAATGAGTTGGAACTCCTAGATGAAAGGTGTTTGAGTGTGTTAAACCATCTTCAAGTTTATCAAAATCAGCTCAAACAAATCTATGATAAAAGATCAAAGACAAAAACTTTTTGTTTGATGACTTAGTACTCAAAGAGAATCAGAAGGTATAGTTGAATCAAGATGACAAATGTAAATTTGAACTTAATTGGTTAGGCCCATTCATCATCACAACAAGATATCGTTCAAGAGCTTATCAGCTGGCTATTCCTAAAGGAGAACCCTTAGTTGAACCGTTGAACAACAACCACCTCAAAATGTTTTATACTTGAAACACATCAAAATACCCTAGGAAAAAGGGTAAAAATCCAAAAAATAAATAAATCAAAAAGATTAAAAAATAAAAAATAAAGATAAATAGTAAAGATAAATAAAATGTTCTTTTAGTGAAAACCACCTTGTGGTGCTTCTAAAATAGGTACCATAGTGAAAACCTAGCAAACAAGCACTATGTTTGAATAAGAATTGCATCATTATCTATCAGCATTATCCAAAGCATCCACCCATTCATACCATAATAAATTGTGTCCAACCATGGCTTGGTAACTAGTTGAGTATTGAACCTTGTTGCACCATCTACATATGTCCCTTCTAGAGAAGGTATTCTTCTCTCAAACTAGGGGAAACTTCTCAAAACTGGTCATGGATTAGATCCTTGAGCATCCCATCATGGTCAAAACTGTTGAAAATTAAAAAACATCTGAAATACAAAAAAATCAAAATAATGACTTTGGATTATTCCTTCCCTAAAATTCTAATATATCAACATTTGCTTGAACCTCAAGGCTAGTTCAAGTAGATTTCCTGCAACATATCCTCTAGAAATAGAAGTGGAATATCAATCCAAGTTATCAACATTTTTAAATCCCAAAAACATGTTATGCTTTGAGTCAACACCGGTCGAACTATATGGTATTTGTATGTATAACATAGGCAAGGCTTATCTTTGATGATCCCTTGAGGCCTTAGGTCAGTCCCTTTAGGTTTCTATCATGTGCCTTTTCAACTTAGTCAGAAAATTCAAAATTCAAAAACATTCAAAAAATTCAAAATCCAAAAAAACCATTTACAAAACATCAAAATCCCAAAACCATGTTCCTATCAAACTAAGAAATCTATGAGCCTCTGCATGTACAACATAGGCAAGGCTTATCTTTGATGATCCCCTAAGGCCCTAGGTTAGTCCCTGGAAAGCAAGAAAAATAGCATCATAAAACTCAAAAAATAAAAAAAGGTCCTAACTCCATCATCACAATTGAAAATAATTTTTTATCCATAATAAAAAAATCGTCATCCTCACCCTTTGACAAAACAAATAAACAAATAGAGCAAATATCAAAATCTAGAACTTTCAAGTAAATAATCACAAAGCTTTTATTACAAATAGACAAAAAATAATGCCAAAGTGTTAACTATGTTGGCCCACAGTTGTCGTTGCACCAAAAGATCAACCTATTAATGCTCGATACAACTATCAGAGTTAACAGATCCATGGGAGGTGGTTAGTCCATGTCGCAAATCCTGAGGGGAGTGTTGACCATTTTCCAACAAACTCCCCCTCAGTGTTACTCGAGGGTATTCAAACCTGCCACCTTTGGCTCTAATACCACCTGTTGGCCCATAGTTACCATTGCACCAAAAGATTGACCTGTTAATGCCCGATACAACTATCAGAGTTAACAAATCCATGGGAGGCAGTTAGTCCATGTCACGAATCCCAAGGGGAGCACTAACCATCTACCAAAAAACTACCTATCTTTTGACAATTCACCAATAACATCCTACAATAGACATGGTCAACAATGGATAATATCCCCTTACCAAATAGATATGGCAAGCGATACTGCAAAATTCTTTTATCTTTTTATAGTCTTATCTTTATGATTTATTTTATTGACTCATTCCTAGAATCTCTCGAGGATGTCCATAAGGATTTAGAGAAGAAGGAATGGGGGAAATTGAACATCATTTCAATTTGTTGTCTGTAAGATGTTTTTGTGATGCTAACACAAAAAATACTTGCTTTATTGAGTGTATGGAAGTTGTTCTAAGACAATTCATGTAGCAGTTGCATGTTAGGTATTCTATACCTCTCTCTGTAACTGGTTTGAAAAGTTTTAACACAACCAAACCATATACTTTAAACAAATTTATTGTATATCTGGTATGAGCAAGAATATTCTTTGTATGTTGATTCAAAGTCCATGCAATGGATACAAAGTCATCTTAGTTATCAATACATTGGTGCATCGTATTCATTTGCTATATCAAAAAGGATTGTTAAAAATGTGAAGTATCTATGTGAAGCAAAAGCAATACTCATAAAATAACTAACAACATCAATTTCTATCCAACATTTCTTCTAACTAACAACTCCATCCTACATCAAAATATCATTAGTACCACATCCATCCTATATCCACAATATCATCAATACATACCATGATGATAATCAAGCAATGAAAACATCATGTATCATGTATAAGGCATATATCCATCATATACATAATAAAATATCATATGAAGTAAAATATGATCAATTCGTCCATCCACATCATATGCATAAATTAGAAAAGTACAAAACATAAATATAAGCTTGTATAAATCATACATCATCATCCATAATCAACACAATAACATATAATGAAGTTGAATCGAAGTATGTATATCTCATAAATATCATCATAAAAAATGAGAATGTCATAGTACATCATCATAGAAACATGTGTGATATCATAATACAAAAAAATAGATATGTACAAGGCCCCAGTTGGGCAAATGAATATATATACAAAATCATGTCTACAATATAAGTCTCTGAATAGTAAATATCATAAAGATCAAATACAAATATGCCACTGTCCGGCTGGAAGAGGAGGACTCTAAGGATCTAGTTGTGGATTAGACTATCTAACAGAATGTCCACTAGACACAACCTCCATAGCAATACTTGGCTCTCTGAATCACAACCATTGCTAAGCTCTAGGAATAGAGGCATCATAGAGATTTTGATAGTATGCTACCCTCTATAACAATTGATCTCGCTCTACATAGAGGACATCACCCTCTCTCTTAAGGCTATCCCTCTCAATGGTGATAATCTGTAAATATGTTTCAAAAACTAGACAACACCCAATCTCAGTGTCTCTTTCTACCCTAAATTCATCTCTCTCTTGTCAAGCTATTTCTTACTCTATGGTGAGTGTAACAATCTACACCTTTGTGCCCTATCACCACAATATCTTTGCATCTCTCATAGCTATCATCTGTACTAACTCTACACCTCAATCTCTAGGTGGTGGAGGAGGACCTGCATCTTGTCCTCGATACTGCGACATCGGATCATCTTGTGCACCATCCTATCTAGCCCTAGCAAGCTGCTTAATAATGATCTCCACATGCTGCCTCTCCCGACAATGACCGGTAATGCCTGCTCTACCCACTATGAGAACACCGACAAGATCTATAAATATCAATGGAATGTGTCATGCCCAACACTAATTAAAATTAGGGGTAATAACAAGATTTGCTAAACCCAATAGCCAACCCCACCCGAATGGGGAAAGAGCATTAAACTCAACAATAACAACATCTCGATCGGCCTGTAGGCCCCATACAAAGACCTCTCTAGTATTCTGACCAAAATGAGCCTCATATGCATTTGAAAAATGGCCCTGTCTCTCTCCAAACTGACATAAAACCCTATCAGGTAGATATCTCTCAAGTAAAGAGTGAACATGACCAATGAGCCATCTAGTTTTTCTACAATATACCAACTACTCTTGATCATCAGGCCATGCCTCGCAATCCATATATGGCCTCCATATGAAACCTAACATATCATAAAAAATACAACACCAATAGGGAAGCTATCTAGGCCATGTATAGTGAAGAAAATCTCCATAATGATAAGAATATGAATCCCCAGTAGTACAATCCAATATACGATCAGGATGAGAAACTAGGATGTGGTCCTAAGTCCATACATGTAGTAGAGAGACACTAACAGAAATAGATCTCCCTCCATGATATACAACCTTGTGCATATCTCTATACAAATGTGGGAGGAGACATAGGCCCCACACATATCTAGTGTTCTACTCAAACATATGTTCGATGCACAGACCACAACCAATAGGAAACTGTCAACCTCACCTATCAGGAACAATGAGCCCCATACCCAAACCATAAAGAACCAAGGAAATAGGATCGACATTTCCCACAAAATATGATAAGTCTATCCCTCATTGTCAAACCTCTAGATGTCTGACACCAAGTACTCGGCACATGGGATGTGTACCTTGTCGAATGGAATATGTAACAAGCTCTCCATGAATGGGTATGTAGAGGATCCTCCACACATCCTCTAGGGTAATGGTGGCCTCCCCAATAGGTAAATGAAAGGATGAGGTCTCTGAGTGCCACCTCTCCACAAGAGCAACCATCATCCCTTTATGGCATCTAATGGTAGGAATATAGCAATTTTTTTGCAATCCAACAACATCTAACACATCTCGCTCTAGCTCCTGGAACCTAGCGATCAAGTTAAACAGATCACACGGTCATCACTCCCTCAACTGGAGCGGATTAAGAACTACCTACAACCATTTGACCCACGATGTTAGGAATTTACTACAAAATGCCAAACACATCCCAAATGGAAAACAAATTGACTTAAAAATCCAAAATAGTTAAAGTGAAACTTTTTTTTCAAAAGTGGTAAATTTTTTGACAAAAGTAAACGTAACAGCAAAAAGCAAACAATTTTTTTGTCAAAAGCAAAACATAAATGCAATAGGAAAAAATTCAAAAGCACAAATGTTTTTTAGAAGTGAAATTTTACCACAAGAGTGAACCAAATGAAGACAAAAAGTACAAAGTGCAAAATTCATGCAAGGGTGAAAATGAAAAGCAAAAATTTAGGTCAATTATGCAAGTTTTGAGCAAGTGCGAGAAAAAAATACAAAATTGAACTATTCATAAAGATCAAAAGTGAGAAAAATGGTGTAGAAGAAAAAAATTCCTAAACCTAGTGCGATTGACTACTTTGACTTTAGGAATTAATTATGCAAACACAAAAAGAGGAAAATGGAAAATGAAGGGGTACATACCGGGGCATTAATGCCTGTAGGCCATTTGAACTCACAAATCGCATCCACACGATGTGGGGCTCCTTGAATCCTTACCATAGCTCCTCGACAATCGACAAAACAAGAAATCTAGAGGAAATAATTTTCTATAGGCTCAAAGTGTAAATGAGGTAATTTGAACCCTAATTTTTTACCTACAAAACCCTCCTAGGTTATAATTAGGACCTCCTGGGAACATTTAAACTATCAACAAGAGACCTATATGTTGGCTCTCAGTTGTGATCATATGGTTTGTCCTTGATGAAAAAATCCCTTTCTGTTTATTCTACTTGTTGAAAGTTTCAGATTGGTTTCTCATGCTTTATCTTGGTACAATTTTTTCTATATGGTTTACATGTCTTAGCATTCAGTGGATAGTTTACATTCAGAATTTTAATATCTTATGGTACTGTTCAGTTTGAGCTTCGTGCAGTCTCAAGTTATCTTTTTGTACATTGTTTCGGTGACAAGAAAGTTCATATCGGCATGTGTTGGTCAAGGGTTTTCCAATCCATATTGTTTTTCTGCTTGTATGAGTCTATTTTTCCTATCAGCAAGACATATTTGATGTCACAGCGATCGGGATCCATCTCCGGGCATCTATCGGCATGACAAACACATTGTCTCACCAACCAAAGGAAAAGGAACATATCGGCAGGAGTGTTGTATTCAGTATGTGGTCTCACCGAAGACATATTGTCTCACCAACCATGCACTGAAAGGTCTTATCAGCAAAGGTTGTGGCTTTGATGAAATGTCATAGCGATTTCGTGGTGTCTTACTGACTTGTGCACAAAGGTTATATTGATATGAGTTAATGATATTCGAAGTAATGTCTCAACGACTTTGTTGGGTCTTGCCGACTAAGTCTTATGAGGGGCTTTCGCCGAGAGGTTGATATTGTCTCGGCGATGCATAAAACAAAAGGAACTTTTCAGTATGACTCATGTGCAATGAAGAAAGGTCTTGGCGAGTTTGATTTCTTATACCGACTGACAACATAAAGGTATTCATCTCGGTAAGAGTTAGGGTTTTCGGCATGAGGTCTCAGCGAGTGACCTCCGGTCTCGCCAATGGAACACAAATTGACTTTGTTGGCATGAAGATTTATTTTTCTCAGCGACACACAAGATGGTTGGTGACTTTCGGTATGACTTAAGCATTCTACGAGAGGTCTCCCCGATGTCGGTATGTTATAGCGACCCTCATAAGATAGAAGAATGCATTGGCGAGAGAACCATTATGTTATAGTGACTTAAAAGGGGTAAAAGGAGACTTTTGGTGAAACACAGTGTGATCTGCATAGGGTCTTTCCGATATCAAAAGGTTACGGCGATAGTGAATGAAACGAAAAGGGGATCTCGGTGAGAAACTTTCTTATGTCTCAGCGATTGGAAAGAACATAGCATATGAGCTCTCGGCATGACATAATGTATTCATTATGACTTCTCCCCGACTCTGATGGGTCATGGCAAAAGTGATATCTAAGGGGAATGACTAGCGATTTAATTGCCTTTGGCAAGACTATCTGGTTGTCTCACCGAATGGTTAACAAAGTCTCAAACACTATGGCCGACATGGGAATTTCTAAATATAGTTGCAGGCCGACATCATTGGTTGGCATCGAATCTCTAGTATTTATGCATTTCATGCTGCACATATTGGTTTATAATCACCATTTTTAGAACTACTCTCTACATCTCAGTTACTAATGTGGCAAATAATGCCCTGTCAGAGTATTGTTATTCATGCATTAGAGGTTATGATTTATAGTGGTGGGCAGTCGTGCTTTTTAAGCAAAGAAATGATTTCATATGTTTTAGATTTGTTGTTTTCTGATTATGGGTTTTCAGAAATTCAAGTTTGAAATTTAGGGTTTTCTGAAAACAATCGAATGGGCATTTGGGTCATCAAAAATTAGTTTCTAAATGATATTTGTGTTCATTAAATGTTATTCTTTGTAGTGTTGGGGACGGCTCTTAGCTGGGTGAAATGACTCTTATATTGGCAAATTAATTTCACTTTGATTTATGATTGTCAGTTTATTGACAGCCTATTGGATAGGCATTACTCCTGCAACCATTTACTATTTGGCATCTTTCTTCTTGAAAATAGAATGAGGTTTTAGTTTTCCTTTTTGACCTCGCATTCTTTGAAGGCCTTCTTCATGACAGACATACTTGAAATGTATATAAAAACCAATGTTGAAAAACTGAAAAATAGTGGGGACTGGATGTAATTCTAGAATATTGTTCCTAGGGTATTAGGTAGATGAAGCAGAGAGTTATGAGCTTAACTGAAAACAGAGAGATCCTCTAATATATTATTATTGTTCTGAAAATAATTTGAGGGGTTGGTGCTCCTTGAAATTGGTGTTTCAAAAATTAGCCTATAAGGCATTGTTAACAGTGGCTTTTGAAGATTAAGCCAGTAAGGCAGTTTAGGAGTGGTTTTTCTACCCCAGGAGGGTTTTCCACTCGAAAAAATCTTGTGTCTCTTTGTTCTTCGGTGTGCTCACTTTTTTACAGTGTTGGTGTTGTTTCAGTTCACTGTTGGGATTATTACTTTTCTCAATTTTGTTTATGAATGATTACATTCAACTCATGAATGCATTAATCAAAGTAATATTGAGATCAAATCTGAGCTATGTTTATGAATTTTTGAAAATTGGTCAAATCTGTTAAGACACTGATTCACCCCCCTCTCAGTGTCATTTTAACTCCAACACTATAGGCTTAATTTTTTTCCTTCTATGCATCTAAACTGAAATGAAATAGTGTTGTGAGCCAGACCTCAAAAGTGATTTTTTCAGCCAACCCTTTGAGGGGGTAGCCCAGAGTCCTACCATCATTTTTCTGACCACTGGGGCATAGTGGGGCATTTAATTTTTTTAAAAACTTGATCTTAACATCGAAATCTTTGAAATAGAGCAACCAATACTTTATCTCAAAGAGGGGCAAAATGTAGACATGTAAAATTGACCTAACACTTATCACACATCCTAAATGACATTTTCTCATCATCGACATCATTATCATCGAATATCACTTCATTTCACATCAAAAGCATCAAAAATCCTAAATTCCTCTATTAATTGAATAATATTACATTATTTAATTAATTCACTTTTTCATCATTTTTGACCAATTAAATAAATTTTGTTTATTTAATAAAGTCATAATTTAACTTTATTCCTCCTGATTAATTAAATAACATCAATTATTTAATTATGTCTCTAATTCACCTTATTCTCCTAAGTCAACTAAATTACTAAAACTTAATAATTTAAGTAAATCACTTTCCCCCAAACTTAAATGATTGAATTTAATTATTCAAAGACATCATCAAAAAGGTCAAATCAAAAAATACCACTTTGTTTGCAAAAGTAAAACTTGATTTGCATGTTCAACTCAAAAAGAATAATGAATTAAATCAATTAATTAATTATCCACACCCATTTTCATGATTGATTAAATTTCTCCAATATAATTTCCTCAATCCCATTGAAGGCTCAAAATCATTTCATCAATTTCACATATTAATCCATCTATTTCTTCAATTTCACAGATTGCTCCACCTATTTCCTCAATTCCACTGAACACTCAAAACTGATTTCTTCAATTAGAACAATTATGTAATTAAAATACATTGATTATTCCCATCTAAATCCTCTCAATGGTTTTCAATAGTAGATCAGGATATTCTACTACGAGATTCATGGAACCCTCAAAAAAAAATTGTTCCATCTTAAACCCTTGTTGCATTTGGATGTAGGGTATTATCTGAGGGTTTAGGGTTTTATTCATTATAATTTCTCATAAGGTTCTATTTGGTCATTGACTCCTTATTGCCCATTTCCTATCATTCTAAAACATCTTATGTCTATCAAGGTCGTCAAGTGACCGACCCCTCTCGCCTAGGTCTGAGTCTCTCATATTATAAGGTTAAGTTTTTGGTATCCCCTTCATTAGAACAACTTAAGTGCACATGTTTAAAATTTTCACTTAAGTCTCGACAATCATTTTACTTTATCGCTCATCGCTGATTTCTTCAAAAGTGCATATTTTGAATAAGCGACGAGCGATGAAGTGGTAATCTTATGCTATCACTCATAGAAAATAGCCACCAGGGCCCTTCAATAAAATGTGTGATGAGCGATGTTCTTGGTATTGTTGAAGGACCACTCATTGCTATGACTTTCAAGCTCTCAAATTTGTAATAGTGATGAGTGATGCCTCGGCCTTATGTTCTTGTGTTCTTATCGCTCATCGTGGATGGTCATAAGATGATAAATTTAGGGTCAATGATGAGTGATATGATTGAATTTCCTTTACATCGTGTGATCACGAATCTATTTTAAAGGCTAAGTCCCACATTAGTGATACCCGATGCACATTGTAAACTTTGTAAATCCTCTTATCGCTAATTGCTTGCAAACTGTATGAGGAGAATTAGCGATGGCCAATGGATTTATGTTTTATTGTTCATCGTGGATTCATTTCAAGGCTTAAGTTCCATATTAGTGAAGAGCGATGGTATTCTTTTAAAAGGATTCTTTCACTAATTTGAGTACATCTTATGCATGATGCCTTTTGTGCCATTGATTTTTGTGCAGGTGTATGTGTCTAGATCTTATGCCTTCATTGCATCTCTCGTTGCTAATAGGAGCCTGGGTGCAAAGTTGGATTAGTGATGCACGATGGAAGGATGGGCGTAATCAAAGGATAGGCCACAAATTCAAGGGATGAGATTCATCATAGGGATGTTTACATCACTGATAAATTAAATGAAGGATAGGATTCATCCATGATTAAGTAATAACCATTGATGGAACAAGCAACGTGGCAGGATTCTGAGGACTTCGCATAAAGGAAAAGGAAAGCGGCAAAAGGATTGGAGAACTATTGATATAATTTTAAAAAATAGAATGATCCAACAGACTAAAACTCATTCATGAATATTTTCATCGTTGGTTGTACCCTAAAAATTGGGGAAGATTAGTGATGAGCGATGAAGTGTATAAGGAAATTTTCTCTCTAAGAAAACCTTATCTTATGTACTTCACCGATATTAATGAGAAAGCATAGATTAGGTTGGCGATACATACTAATTGATAGATCACAACATTTGAGTTGGCATCACTATTTTTATGAGTAAGTTGCTAAAGGCATAAAAATAAGGCTTAGATCACCATGGATGAAGTTTTAATTTCTTTAGGATCAATGGCCTAGATTCAAAGCCGAGCTGTTAAGTTACCAACTCGCTCGCGTGAGGAGATTTTGAATCATTAATGTTGCATGCTTCAAACTACCTATTTAATGTAGATTGCTTGTTGATCACCTTTGTCATAATTCAATGTGTAGTGAATGAGAGGCATGGGTTAGTGAGGAATTGTGCAAGTATTAAACTTTTTTGAGAAGTGTGTAGGCATTCTCATTCTAGACAAGTATGTTTGCCATGGTGGTTCAAGAGTTTGAGAGGCTAAGTTTACTTAAGTCAAAAGAAGATGCTATTAAGGACGGAATTGAAATATAGGGAGCTCCTAATACACCAAAGAATAGAATGGGACTCAAAAAATTCAAGAAGTATAGTGACAAGGAGAATCACCATCTACAGGGCTAGATATTTTCAGAAGAATTAGTCAAACACAAGGAGAGGAGGATGGCTGAATATGAAAAGAAGGAAAAAAAGGAGAGTAAGAATTATAAGGCTTATCAGGAAGAATGTAATTCTCCATGTGGGGTTTCAAACAACCCTTTAGACATTGAGGGTGACACTGACCCAGAGGGTGATTATTATCCCCTCTCCCTGGTACCATTTGAGCATTCTAACAAGGAGGTGGTGATGGTTATTCTAGTCCCACCACAAGAAAAAAATAGGTGAGTGTCCTCTGAGATTGATGACTAAAAGTTATGACTACACCCTATTTTTCTTTTTGAAAAAACCATGCCCCTTTTCTTAGGATTGTCCTCTTCAACACTCATGTGATTTCTTGTTTCTAGCACTGATCAGGAAATTTTTCAGGCTAGTGTGTAGGGGAAGTTCGAGACTAAAGGACCTTGGTGGTGTGTATTCAAATTTTTGGAGTTGTTATTGGAGAATCTTCTTTGGTCAACAAGGATGAGGATTCAACATAGTTGCAACAAACTCTGCCCTTTGAGGAGCTGGTGTGTCTTCATTCAGGGAATATGGAATGTGGTCTTTTACTCTTCCATTTTCCTTAATGATTGCATGTAACTAACTGAGAATGTCACAAATTCTAGTACAAATGAAATGAAATGTAAATTTAATTAAGCCTGAAGCTTGTTGCTCCCTTGTTCTATAAAAGGGATATCAGGACTTATTACATGGCGTCAGATTTTAAGTCTAAATAGGGTCTCAGTTGAAAGCTAAGTTCAAGAAAGGCACTTAGAATAGACTACTGATAGATAGACCAATAATTTTTCTTGGGCATGAAGTCTTGTATATGACAGTCTTAAATGAGTTTTATAGAAACTACTGATATCAAAATAAATCTTAGTCTAGGAATAAATACTCTCCAATGCATATTTATTACAAGTTATGAATGAGAAATACTAATGGTTTTATCATTTATCTTCAAGTTTTCCATTTGAATGTACTATTTTGTTTTTAGCTTTAACTCGAGGAGTTGATTAAAATTCCTAAATAGGATTATAGATTTCATAAGGAATTGCTTAGAATTTGTAAGAAGTGAATGTTTTCAGGCATTGTGAGTTTTCATAAACATAAAGTATTATGAAATAATCCATCGAGATCTAAATTTAGTAGTTCATATATTACTGAATCTCATGTATTTGAATCCGATCCAATTGATGAGATGTTGGTCAGTTTGTTAGAAAATTATGCATGAAATGAGCAAATAGTATACTTGGCCACAGACTTAAAATAAGAAAAAAATTCATTTAAAATCTTTCAAATCTTTTTGAGGATAATGTGGGTTAGGAATATCCCCGATTACTAGCAAATAGATAATCATTCATTTATAGATCAGTCAAATCTGCAATGAATTGGGTTGTATTTGCAAACAAAATAGGAGTTAATTTGTGAATAAATGTGTTATTAATTAGGTATATTTCAGGAAAACACAATTGGGAATACCCTCCTAGATTTCATAGAGCATGAAGTGAAGGAGCGAGGATTACAAAAATCTTGTACTCGTGTTGGCCACTAACCCTGCAGTTCTTTATTATGAGAGTTCGCTACTCTTTAGAGAATTGCTTGGTTCTGCTAGAAAAATCATCAACATAAATGGTGACTCTGCTACCAGGAGACTTGAGATAACTCAACAGAAGATCATATAGCCTTAAGAGTCATATTGTTTGGTGAATTTGAACCTCCGGTTCAGATTGAGAAATTCTTAGACCTAGAAGTGGTGGAATAGCAACAATTTTAAATGAATCATTGTGTGACTCTGTAGTGGAAGAAAACCCAGAGAGAAATTCATTTTTGAAATAGCTTCATATTGCTTGAAGTTTAGTCCTCTGTAAAAATAGGTGGAAACTCTGTCAAAGAACTTGATAATGTGAGGAACATTTCAGATCTACAACTATTTCCATTTAGGAAGAGGAACTTGTAGCAGCTGCACATATCCAGGTATTTCTCAGTTTTTGGTTTTCAAAGAAAGATAAATATGTATATGAAAACCATATTTGTAAGACTTGAAAAAAGTTAGATTCCCTATTGAGTGAGAATAAGCACTAAGAAAGGGAGTAGAAGTAATATGGGCTTGCATACTTTTGTATTACTAAATGGCATATTTATTTATAGAGCTATGTATGAATTTTTTTTTAAGAAACACATTTAGAAGATATTAAGCAAGTAGAGATTAAATTTTCATTGTAAGAGCTTAAGATCATGTTGTAAAAAAAATTCAAGTTTCCCTGTAACTGCAAAGTTAGTCTGAAAAAGCTTGTAAGGGTTTAGGAAAAAGTGTATTAATATATTCATTCTTGTATGGTTCCTAGTGCAACCATGGTTTGTAGTCAGCTCCTATCATGTAATAAAAGAATTTTCAGCATCAAAAGGTACATGGCCATAAATTTTTATGGCATTTGTGGTTACCCAAATGTTATTCCATTTGAAATCAGAAATGAGCTACCAAAGTTCAGTGGTACAAAATTTGAATCAGCAAGTAAGCACCTATAGGAATTCAATAATCTCATGGATGATTACAAAGTAAATCATGAGGATGTGATCATGAGGTTGTTTGTTCAGTCTTTAAAAGGAGACCCAAGATATTGGTTCTCTGATTTACCAGCATGCTCTATCTATTCTTAGAGTGAGTTCAAAGTTGTGTTCATAGAGCAATTTGGAGAAAGAATTAATACTGGTTATGTGCTCAACAAATTTATGAACAGTGAGAAAGAAGAGGATGAGTTAGTCCCAACATTTAACTAGAGATTTGATAAAACATTAAGGGACATTCCTGATGTTTTGGAACTAAGTGATGTAGTGTGTTTGGTTGTTTATTTGGGAGCTTTTAATAGTAAAATGAGCTATTTGTTAAGAGATAAAGATCCCAAAACCTTGCATCAAGCATATGGGATAGCCATGAACATTGAAAATAACTTGAAATATGGAGTCTGAAGATGTTGTTGGTCTACAAGTGTTTTCTTCCACGAAACATCAAATGTTGATAAGAGGTGTAAGCCAAAAGTTAGAAATGAATATCAGAGCATTTACACCCCTATTGTTTTAGCTTATACATCATTTCATAGTGTTGATCATATTAGCCTTGTTATGTAATATGATTCAAATAATGAGATGTATGCACATGTGGATTATGTTCTTAAAGTTTCAAATGCACTACATAGCATAGCTGATAAAGAAACGGAAACAATTTCAGATATTGAACCAATTATACCTTGTAATAAGATTACTAGCTATAACAATTATGAGATTACAAAAAAAATTCATTAGTACTCTTATGGTTCAGAGGAATCTGGTAACTTGATTGAGGATAATAATGATGATGAGATAACTTATTCATCACTCAACATGCAAGAACCATATAGTACTAACCTCAATATTGATTGGATCGAAAGCTTTGTCAACAATGAGCTTAGTATCATTGAACCTATTAATGCATATTCAACTCAGGACTTGGTAAATCCTACTAATTGTTATTTTTCTAGTCAAAATATTTTTTGTGGAATGGAGTTGAAAAGTTTTATTTCAATTAAGGATAACATTAGAATACAATATGTTGATGACATAGGTTCACTCTCAGATGATTATGTTGTGCATTGTAATGGGGATTTGAAGCCACTAGTTCTGGTTGATAATGATACACAGTTGGAAGAGCTTTTTGAATGTGATATTTCAAATCATGTGGAGTAGACAGGACTTCTTGATGTTTGTATAGGACAATCTGAGGGTAGAAATAAAGTTGAAAATGTTTCTATTTGCTCCTTTAGTGATTACAGTAATTTTGAATGCAATAATAACTTGAAGGAATTAGACCTTCATGTTGAGGAAGTTGATACTTTCATGTCAAAAATTAATGTAATGGAAAATGACTTATTTGATGAGATTCCATCTTCACTATAGATGAGAAATGATGATCCTTATTGGTGTAGAGATAATCCACTTTTTGTTGAAGACTTTGATGATGCATCTGATACAGGGTCAAAATGTGGTCTTGAGAAAACAAAGCAACACATTGATGAGTTCCTTGAGGGCATGTCTTATGAATGTTTTACATTTGATACAAATGTTGTAGATAAGGTTAAGTATCATGATGCCAGCTACTTAGAAGAGTACGAACATTTTCAATTCCCAATTCAGTTGGAAGGTATTATGATGGAGCATGACAATGAGGTTAACAACAAGGAATGTTACTTTCAGTATGAACATGTTTCATGTTATGAACATAACACACATGTGTCATGTAATGATGAAATTTTTTAGTTTATTCCTGATTATACAATAAAGGATGACAAAGATTACATTGGAAATGTTCTATTTAGAAAATTTGAGAGAGATGTTAATGGCAATGATTGTAATTAGGTAGATTCTCACTTGTTCCGAAGAGGAATGACACTTATTCTGGCAAGAATAAAGTTACTCTTATTGTAGTGTTATAATAGGGACACGTATGGATGGAAGACATCAGTTCTTTCAAAAGAGTGGTTTTTGATAGAGATGAGAATTGGCCTGAAGTTCCAGTGGCTTAGTGCCACCAAATAGGAGATACGCCTGGTTGGATTGAAAAATGCATAATACAATTTTCACTGCTAGTGAGGTTTTAATTCGAATGAAGATTGGATCTCCCTTTCCAAGTCTTTTAGGCCTGTGTAAATACTATACATATGTTGTTTCTTTTATTTTGGTTTTTGTGCCTTCTCTAATTCACCTGAGATTCTGAGATCTCACCACACCTTCAAGAGGCATGCATCCCCAGTTGGAGCCACTGATGGAACCCTAAAAAAAAATTGTTCTATCTTAAACCCTTGTTGCATTTGGATGTAGGGTGTTATCTAAGATTTTAGGGTTTTATTTGTTATAATTTCTTATAAGGTTCTATTTGGTCATTGAATCATTATTTCCCATCATTTTAAAACATCTTATGTCTATCAAGGTCATCAAGTGACCGGCCCCTCTCGCTTAGGTCTAAGTCTCTCATACTATAAGGTTAAGTTAAAGGCTTGCTTGGCCTTTACATCCTTTGCATTTCATGACTTAGAATTTTGAGCCTATTATTCTCATATCATCCTATGGATACCCTTCATTAGAACAACTTAAGTGCACGTGTTTAAAATTTTCACTTAAGTCCTAACGATCATTTTACTTTATTTCTTATCGTTGATTTCTTCGAAAGTGCATATTTTGAATAAGCTACGAGAAATGAAGTGGTATTCTTATGTTATTGCTCATTGCAAATAGCCATCAGGGACCTTAAATAAAATGCATGATGAGCGATGTTCTTGGTATTATTGAAGGATCACTCATCGCTAATGACTTTCGAGCTCTCAAATTTGTAATAGTGATGAGCAATGCCTCGGCCTTATGTTCTTGTGTTCTCATCACTCATCGTGGATGGTCATAAGATGATAAATTTAGGGTCAATGATGAGTGATATGATGGAATTTCCATTACATCACATGATCATGGATCTATTTTAAAGGCTAAGTCCCACATTAGCGATATGTGATGCACATTGTAAACTTTGTAAATCATCCCATTGCTAATTGCTTGCAAACTGTATGAGGAGAATTAGCAATGGGTGATGGATTTATGTTTTATTGTTCATTGCGGATTCATTTCAAGGCTTAAGTTTCATATTAGCAAAGAGTGATGGTATTCTTTTAAAAGGTTTCTTTTGCTAATCTGAGTACATCTTATGTCAGTTTCCTTTTGTGCCATTGATTTTCATGCAGGTGTACGTGTCTAGATATGATGCCTTCACTGCAACTCCCATCGCTAATAGGAGCCTAGGTGCAAAGTTGGATTAGCGATGCGCAATGAAAGGATGGATGTAATCAAAGGATAGGCTGCAGATTCAAGGGTTGAGATTCATCACAAGGATGTTTACATCGCTGATAAAGTAAATGAAGGACAAGATTCATCCATGATTAAGTGATGACCATTGATGGAACAAGCAATTTGGAAGGATCCTAAGGATTTCACATAAAGAAAAAGGAAAGCAACAAAAGTACTGGAGAACTATTGATATAGTTTTTAAAAACAAAATGATCCAATGGACTAAAACTCATTGCATGAATATTTTCATCAATTGTTGTACCCTAAAAATTAGGGAAGATCAGTGATGAGCGATGAAGAGTATAAGGAAATTTTCTCTCTAAGAAAACCTTATCTTATTTCCTTTGTCGATATTATTGAGAAAGAACAAATTAGGTTGGCAATACATACTGATTGAAAAATCACAACATTTGAGCTGGCATCACTTTTTTCTATGAGCAAGTTGCTAAAGGCATAAAAAACAAGGCTCAGATCACCATGGATGAAGTTTTAATTGCTTTAGGATCAACAACCTAGATTCAAAGCTGAGCTATTAAGTTACCAACTTTCTTGTGTGAAGAACTTTCGAATCACTAAATTTGCATGCTTCAAAATACCTATTTAATGCAGATTGCTTGTTGAACACCTTTTTCATAATTCAATGTGCAGTGAATGAGAGGCGTGGGTTAGTGAGGAATTGTGTGAGTATTAAACTTTTTTGACAAGTGTGTAGGAATTCTCATTCTAGACAAGTATGTTTGCCGTGGTGGTTCAAGAGTCTGAGAGGCTGAGTTTACTTAAGTCAAAAGAAGATGCTATTAAGGACAAAATTGAAATATAGGGAGCTCCTGATACACCAAAGAATAGAATGGGACTCAAAAAATTCAAGGAGTATAGTGACAAGGAGAATCACCATCTATAGGGCTAGATAGTTTCAGAAGAATTAGTCAAACACAAGGAGAGGAGGACGGTGGAATATGAAAAGAAGGAAAAAAAGGAGAGTAAGAATTATAAGGATTATCAGGAAGAACATAATTCTCCATGTGGGGTTTCTAACAACCCTTCAGATAGTGAGGGTGACACTGACCCAAAGGGTGATTATTATCCCCTCTCCTTGGTACCATTTGAGCATTCTGACAAGGAGGTGGTGATGGTTAGTCCAGTCCCACTAGGAGAAAAATGTGGGTGAGTTTCCTCTGAGATTGATGACTCAGAGTTATGACTACACCCTTTTTTTTTTTATGAAACAATGCCCCTTTTCTTAGGATTGTCCTCCTCAGCACTCATGTGATTTCTTATTTCTAGCGCTGATGGGGAAATTTTTTGGGCTAGTTGTAGGTGAAGTTCCAGACTAAAGGACTTTGGCGGTGTGTATTCAAATTTGTGATGGAGTTGTTATTGGAGAATATTCTTTGGTCAATAAGGATAAGGATTCAACATGGTTGCAACAAACTCTACCTTTTGAGGAGTTGGCGTGTCTTCATTTGCGGAATATGGAATGTGGTCTTTTACTCTTCCATTTTCCTTAATGATTTCATGTAACTAAGAATGTCTCAAATTCTGGTACAAATGAAATGAAATATAAATGTAATTAATTATGATGCTTGTTGCTCCCTTGTTCTATAAAAGGGATATCAGGGCTTATTACATGATGTCAGATTTTAAGTCTAAATAGGGTCTCAATTGAAAGATAAGTTTAGGAAAGGAACTTAGAATAGACTATTGATAGATAGACCAGTAATTTGTCTTGGGCATGAAGTCCTATATATGATAGTCTTAAATGAGTTTTATAGAAACTATTGATATCGAAAAAAATCTTAGTCTAGGAATAAATACTCTCCTATGTATATTTCTTACAAGTTATAAATGAGAAATACTAATGGTGCTATATTTATCTTAAAGTTTTCCATTTGAATGTATTATTCTATTTTCAGCTTTAACTCAAGGAGTTGATTAAAATGCCTAAATAGGATTATAGATTTTGTAAGGAGTTGCTTAGGATTTGTAAGAAGTGAGTGTTTTCAGGCATTGTGAGTATTCATAAACAAAAAATTATTATGAAAATAGTCCATCAAGTTCTAAATTTAGTAGTTCATATAATACTGAATCTCATGTATTTGACTTCGTTGCTCCAATTGATGAGACGTTGGTCAGTTTGTTAGAAAATCATGCATGAAATGAGAAAATAGTATAACTAGCCACAGACTTAAAATAAGAACAATATTCATTTAAAATATTTCAAATATTTTGAGGATAATGTGGGTTAGGAATATCCTTGATTCCTAGCAAATAGATAATCATTCATTTACAGATCAGCTAAATCTGCAATGAATTGGGTTGTATTTGTAAACAAAATAGGACTTAATCTGTGAATAAATGTGCTATTAATTAGGTATATTTCAGGAAAACACAATTGGGAATACCCTCCCAGGTTTCACAGAGCCTGAAGTAAAGGAGCGATGATTACAAAAATCATGTACTCATTGTGTTGGTCATTGACCCTACAATTCTTTATTATGAGAGTTGGCTACTCTTTAGAGAATTGCTTGGTTCTACTGGAAAAATCACCAACAGAGATCTCAAGCATTCATTTCAAAATGAAAATTCTATATAAAAATCATCTTCTTCCTCAAAAAATGATTGAAGAATCAACATATTTTACACAACGAAGTAATGCAAAGATCTTAATTGATATTTTGACAAATCTTCAACACATATCTTTGATCAACACATGCACATTCTTCAAGATTTTGCATGCACAATGGAGGCTTCGCATTGATACAAATAACCCAACATCTTCGTGAAAACACTTTGACACATGATGGTAAAGCTAATTTGTTATTGAGTTCATTTTTATTGTTTTCTTTCAATTGCATTCTTGAATTCATTAATTATGGATTCCCTTTACACCAAATTTACTTATTTTGACAACATATAGTTATCATGAAGTGGATGGATGAAATACATAGCATAGTGTGTTTCCTTATGAATTTTTTGAAGGGGAAATGGAATGTGGAGATGCGATGAAAAAATCAACTATGGAGAGTGAATGAGAAGAATTTTCTTTGGATTGAGAAGAGGGTGAAGGGTTATGATGGAGTTTGTATAAAAATGAAGAGCCATAATTACATTTACTAAAATTAGTAAGTTTTTGCAACCATACTAATGTGGGTGTCAAGAGCATTAGGGGCTCCTTTATTCTTTAAATTTGGTGGAGGGAATATAGCCTCAATTAAAAAATTATTTTAGCCATGTGAGGTACAAAATAGGATAATTATATATAATAAAATTATTTAATTATGTGTGAGAGGGAAAATGATTAATTAAATAATATAATTGGTTAATTAAGTAGGGTATATTAGGTGAAGTGGATTAACTACATAATATGCAATTATGTAGTTAGTTTTGGACAAGATTGTAGTAAGAAAAAATTAGGTATCTATAGGTTAGCCTATAAGTTCTCACCATACTTGCTCACATAGTTTTGGCATGAATCTTTTGAGTTATGATATATTTACTAATCCATAAAGTCTTTTAGAGTATTTTTTATCCCAAAGTGGGCCTATGCTATGAAAGAGGAGCCTTCTTTCATGAAGAATACCACATAGGATTTTGTTTCTCTTCCTAGGGTGAGAGAGATGGTTTGGTTCAAGTGGGTGTATCAAATCATGTATGAAACTGTTCGTTCTATTAAAAGGTACATAAGGCACATCTTGCACATAGTTTTTTTTTCATAGGTTAAGGGTATTGACTACTCCAATAAATTTTCCCTATAACCATATGGGATTTTTCCCTTGTAATGTGAATTTAGAGTTGACCAATTTACTAGATAGATGTGAAGAGTGTTTTCTTACATGGTTATCTTTATGAGGAGATGAACATAGAGTAGCATTCAATATTCTTGCATGAATTTTCACTCATTTGTGGGCTTTTATGTTCATTGTATGTTCACAAACAATCCCCTTGAGATTGATATGAGAATATTGATGATTTCTTTCTTGCATTTGGTTTCACTCATTACCATTGTTAGCAATAAAAAGGGGGAACATGGACCAAAGTTATGAGCCCCAAGTAATTTGTGTATGTTGTATGTATACCCTAGACTTAGATATACAAAGGGAGCAAGAAGTTAATCCAAAAAGTGCCTTAACTAGCTAACATGATATTGAAACATAGAGAATTCATAAGATATAATTTATTATATATGGAACTCTGGTATATTTTAATATTGAAGATCATTCATGTACATTCATATAGGTCTTTTTTCCCTTTATATCTTCTTATCACATTCTCTATCTCTGAGACATATTACATATTACATCTCTCTTATATCTTCCCTCTCTTCTAAATTATATCTTTAGATATACAAATATATATCTTATGGGATGTGACCCATTCATACTACTAGTCTACATGATATCCTTTCAGTTTGCGGTTTCATAAGATATTTGTGATAAAGTGTAGTAGGATATGTGGTGACTATTCCTTAATTGCTACTTTCTTGCCAATATCATCCCTTCTTTCAAAATATTTTCTTGTCCTCAATCCAACTCTATTGTGGAGGAAGAATCCCCTTATAAATTATTTTAGATTAGAAAAATTTCTCTCATTATGCCTTAGCTTGTTGTAATTGTTGAATATTCACCAGGATCTATGTGAATAGATGATCTTCCTTTGGAAGGGTTATAGGAATTTGAATATGGTAGCTCAACTTTTGTGTGTCCTTGATCCACTTGTTACCATTTCATGCCACCCTTATGACCCATTATTGAAAATAGATCTGAGAGATCTCCCATGGGTCATACAACATGAGTGCCCCTTGAGAAAGTCCTAAATTTGGCTAAGTCTAGGTGTTTTAGGTTTTTAGGCTATCACTTCCCTCCTTCCTGGCATGCTTCCTTCATTGCCTTGATCTTCCATCTCTTCCACCTTCTTCCTCTCTTTTACCCCTTAAGATTTTTGGGTGTCATCTTACTTCCTTACCCCTTGAGCCTTACTGCTTCTCTTCACAAGTTATAAGCCTCCCACACAACCCCCAAAGTCTAAGTCCTTTAAATTTTTTCCTAAGTATATTATTTTTAGACTTCAGAGGTTGGGCTTCCCTCTTATTGCTTATCGTTCTTCTACTTTTCACTCACTTCCTTCTCTCAAGCTTTGATTCTTAATTTCCCTTTCGAGCATCAGGCGTTAGGATTTTACCTTACCTCTTACCATTCCTCAGTAAGAGGTAGTTCGTCTCCCCCAAATCCTTGATCCCTGAACTCATATTTCAATGGTTGGAGATCGAGCTTCCCTCTTCCACCTTCCCTTCATCCTTTCACCTCCTCCTTTTCTCCCTAGCTCCTTCCATCAAAATTTGGCTAAGTGGTATATTTTGGGAGTTTGAGGTCAGGTTTTCACCTTACCACTTACCATCCAATGGTATGAGGTAAGCCAATAGACTAACCACAACCCTTGACTAGTTCTAGTCTTAGTAGTTTCAGTATATTCTTTCTTCGATCCTTCAACGTGCATCTTGAGCAGGTGGCAAGTGGTACTCCTGACGCATGAGGTCTGATGTTTAATGCCATGCATCAAGTGGTATGAGGTAGGCACGATGCTCGACCTCCGACAGGAACACTTCTTCAAGGTTCCAAGCTATTTAATTCCAAATCTAGCAAGGGTTTCCTTTCGGGCCCAAGACCCTGACATTCTACATATTGGTGTTTTTTTTCATGGTGGCACCATTAATTCTTAAGTGACCTTCTCACCTTCCCGTTTGAATTTTTGGGCTCGAGGACAAAATTTATTGTTGTAAGTCCATGTATATTATTTTTTTCATTGATGTCAACAAAATTTTGTTGGCATTGGTGTCAACATGTGTTGGAGGAGATTGGTGTTAAAGATGAACAGTTGGTATTGTCTATGCTTTGATTTGTTGCATTATGTTGTCATCAGTTAAGCTACTGGTGTTAACCTCTAGTGTTACTTTGATAAGCTTCTACCTATGGATGTGGTAGTTTTGAAGATGATAAGGATGTACCTCTAGTGCTTTTGAGAAAATTTGATAAAAAGAGGAAACAATGTGTTGCAATGTTGTTCAGGTTTTTCTCCACATTTCTTCTAGATTGAATATTTTCATATGAAATTCAGATATGTTGGTCAGAAGTGTTTATAGATGTTATATTCAAGAGATGGTATGTTGGATCATCATACAATAGAATTTATGTTCACTAGTGTGTGATTGTGCATTATAGAGGTGTTTGGGAGAAATGTTTTCCTCCACATTTCTCTACAGTTATGCTTTAGGTCTTGTGATTCTGAAGACATGTTGATGGTGTTGGTAGTTTACCTTATTCAAGAGGATTTGATGTTTGGTGCTTTAGAATATTGTCTTTCAAATAACAATGTGCGTCAGAGTAGTTTGAGTGTACTAGGTTTCTGCATTCTTTAGGTGAAAGTTGTTGCGAAGGAGTTGGATGGATTTTAGGGTGTTTAAGGATTATTCTAGATCATGTTCAAGCATGATGTGTGGTTTATGAGTTATCTTTAGGTTTGAGGAAGCGTGTAATTAAAATTTTAATGGTGTTTGCACGGGTAATGACTAACCTGGTGTTTACACTACATGTGAAGGATAAAAATTGTTTGTGGTAGTGTGTGGTTGAGTGGTGTTGATTTGGGTCCCAATTAAGAGTTTATATGGTCCACATTCACTTCTATCCACCAAAGAAGTGTTTTGGTGCTAACCTAATTTGAAATTTGCATCTTTGAGGTGCATAGCTAACCTTGGAAAGGGTTTCAAGGTTAAGGATGATATAATTATGAGTTGAATTGTTGAAGGAGGTCAAGATGGATGAATGTGTGAAGTGAGAAATGCAAATGATGTGAAATTGAGTAGATTAGTGTGAGCTTTCAAGTGGTTGATTATTGGATGTAGTGAGCAGAAGGTGTCTAACATATTGTGAATGTGTTGGATCTATTATGGTGGATTTTTTATTACATTGAGATCATGTTCTCTATGTAAAATTTATTCTCTATCTTTTTTTTTCTATTTTGGAAGTGAGCCTTCAGTTGTGAGCCTTTCTAGACAGTGTGTCCTATTTTTGTAGTGAGCCCTTGGAACTAGTTTTGCAATTACTTATATTGTGATCTAATCCTCACTTTGGTTTTTCTCTCCTTGGGTTTTTCACATAAATTTGGTGTTCTTTTGTGCATGGTGTTAAAGTTTTTTCAGTTCCAGATATTTTCTTTTCATGCTAATTCATCATAAAAAAATTAAGGGTTTAATGAATGCATGTGGATCTAAATGTTAATGAGGGATTTGATGTTTTTATAAGATACAATTGATTCACCCTACCTCTTTGTTGTCTTGTTCATTCAAAAATTGGTATCAAAGCAAGGTTCCTTGTAGAGCAGCTTAACAACTTGAGGTAGATCTAAGATGGTGAACACAGAGGAGATCCCTATGTTTGATGGCATAGACTATGCATTCTAGAATGTAAAGATGGAAGGCTATTTGGTCTACCTTAGATTCTCATAGTCAATGAAGACTCAATATTCCATACTTGCAAATGGACCGAGCACAAGTGATGAGATCAAGGCCTATGAAACAAATGGTAAAGAAAGGTTTGTTCTCTTGAGTAGTCTTACAAATTTTGGATTAGTGAAAGTAATAGATTTGAAAACTACTAAAGAAATTTGGGATAATCTAGAAAGTTTATGAAGGATATGTTAAGGTTAAACAAGCTAAGACGTAGAATTTGAAGACACAATTTGAGAACCTATGAATGTTTGAAGAAGAAAATATAACAAGCTACATTTAGAGAGTTGATGAAATTAGTAGTGTAATCAGAGGTCTTGGAGGAAAAGTCAAAGAACCAAAAGTGGTAAAAAAATTCTTAGAACTCTTCCTAAATATTATGGTTAGAAAGTTTCTACTATTGAGGAAATTATAGATTTTAATACTTACACTAGAGATCAGTTGTCTGGTACACTAACTGTATTTGAAATGAGAGAATTTGGTATGAATATTGGTATGAAAGTTGAGATTTATTTTAAGGCTAGAAAATCAGAGAAGACTAAAGATTCAAATCAAGATGATCATGATGATGTAGAAGCTAACTTTTTGAGAAGGATGAAAAAGGGCACCGATAAGTACAAAGGTAAATTAGCTTTCAAATGTTTCAGTTTTGGACAAATAGGTCACTATGCTTCAAGATGTCCAAACAAAATTGTGAACAATAAGAATAAGGAAAAAAGGTAAGATGATCAAGAAAATATATTATGTTAGAGAAGATGCAAGTATTTCTGATAATGAATATAATTGTGGAGATTATGATGATAATGAATGCTTGTTCATGGCTTTAAAAGATGAATCTATTTATGCTCACTCTGAAAGATGTGTGAAGGAAAGCGCTCCTTAGACAAAGGTTAAGATTGAAGGTACTTTGATATCTTGCTTTCATGTTAGATAGGATAAGAACTATTGGATCATTGATAGTGGTTGATCAAATCATATGACTAGAGATAAGAGTAATTTTATTAAACTTGAAAATTTTGATGGAGGACTTGTTAGATTTTGAGATGATTCAGGTGCTAAGATTTGTGGAATAGGTTCAATCAGTTTTGATGGTAAGCATAATATTGATGATGTTTACTATGTTAAGAGTTCAAGGAATAACCTTTTGAGTGTTGGAAAAATGAGTAGCAAAGGATATAATCTTATGTTTCAAGATGATGGATGTGAGATCAAAAAGGGTTTAGAACTATCATTGCTATTGGAAAGAGGACATATGGAAATGTTTATTAGCTCAAGGGTGTTGATGGTCATTATTTTATGAATCAAATTAATGGAAGCTAGTTATGGCACAAGAGGATGTGTCACATTAATTTTGAAAACTTAGTTAGAATTAGTTCATTTCAAGCAGTGAGATATCTTCCAAGGATTACAAATCCTATCAATGTTGTCTGCAAGGAGTGTCATATTGGAAACAAAACAAGAATTAGTTTCAAGGGTAAAGAACAATATTCTACTTGATTATTGGAATTATTGGATATAGAACTCTATGGTCCTACAAGAGTGAGAATTTCTCAAGGTGATAGGTATTTCATGATTTTGATTGATGATTATCTAGAATGACATGGGTTACTTTTCTTAGAGAAAAATTTGAATCCCTAGATAGATTCAAAGCATTTAAGGTTATGGCTAAGAATGAGATAGATTTGAAGATAAGATATTTGAGGTCTAATAGAGGTGGAGAATTCACCTCTGATGAATTTAACATGTTTTGTGAGAATCATGGCATAAAGAGGCACTTGTCTGCCCCTAGGACTCCTCAAAAAAATGGAGTGGTTGAAAGGAAAAACAAGACTATTCAAGAAGCTACAAGGACTATGATGAAAGAAGCTAATCTACCAAAAGTATACTAGAGAGAAGAAATTCATATGACTATTTGCATACTTAACAAAGTTTAAGAAAAAGAAAACAACACAAAGACTCCTTATGAGTTGTGGTATGGAAGGATCCCCACTTTCAAGTACTTTAGAGTGTTTAGAAGAAAATTTTATATCAGGAGAGACGATGAAAGCTTAGGAAAGTTTGATTCAATGTATGATGAAGGTATCTTCATTGGATATTCTACTACAAGCAAAGCTTATAGATGCTACAATAAAATATTGAGAAAGATTATTGAGAATGCAAGTGTCAAGGTTGATGAAGATCTACATAATTCAATGGTGATAGATGGGTATGAATAAGATGAAATTTCTTGTAGAGAAGAAGAAGAAGAAAAATCTAAGGAACACGAAGCACATGATGAAGAGGAAGAAGCTCCAAAAAAGACCCCTAAAACCCCTAAGTATGTGAAAAAAAATTATTTTGAAGAACAAATCATTGGAGACACAAGCAAAGGTGTGTTGACAAGAAGAGGTAAATTTGTGTTTACTTTCTAAATTTGAAACTAAAACAATGATTGAGGCATCCAAAGATGAACATTGGGTGAAAGAAATGGAAGAACTTATGCAGATTGAGAAGAATTAGACTTGGGAACTTGTCCCAAGAACAAAAAATAAAAACATAATTGGATCTAAGTGGATATTCAAAAAAAAACTGAAGGAGAATGGAGAAGTGGTAAGAAATAAGGCAAGGCTTGTGTGTAAATTCTACTCACAAGTTGAAGGAATATACTTTGAGGAGACATTTTCTCCAGTGGCTAGAATGGAAATAATTAGGATGTTTTTGGCTTTTGCAACACATAAGTATTTTAAAATTTATGAGATGGATGTGAAGTCTACTTTCTTGAATGGAGAGTTGGAAGAAGTATACCTAGAACAATCAGAAGGATTTCAGTTATTAGATAAACCTAATATGGTCTACAGAATGAAGAAGGCTTTATATGGATTGAAGAAAGCTCCCAAAGCTTCGTATGAAAGGTTGGATAAGTATTTGATACAACAAGGATTCAATAATGGATCTATAGATAGTAATCTTTACTTTAAGGTTGAAATAGATCAAATCTTGATTGTAGTTGTGTATGTTGATGACATAATTTTTGGAGGAAATGAAGCTATGTGTAAGAAGTTTATAGAAAAGATGTAGAAAGAGTTTTAGATGTATATTTTTGGGGAGATGAATTTCTTCCTTGGGATGCAAATCAATCAGACAAATAAAGGCATATTCATTTCATAATAAAAGTATGTCAAAGAAATGTTGAAGAATTTTGGAATGGAAGAATCCAAACCGGTATGTACTCCTATGGTTACTAGTTGAAAATTGAGCAAGAATGATGAATTCCCTAAGGCTAATCAAAGAAAGTATAGATCAATGATTGGTGGACTGCTATATCTAACTGCTACTAGATTGAATACCATGCATGTAGTTTTTCTTATGGCTAGATTTAAAGAAGATCCTAGAGAGTCACATGTTGCACTAATAAAAAGGATATTCAAATACCTAAAGGGTACTTTGGATCATGGTTTATGGTATCCAAAGGATACTAATTTCACATTGAGTGCTTACACAAATGCAGACTGGGTTGGTTGTCTGGATGAAAGAAAAAGTACAAGTGGTGGTGCATTATTTCTTGGATGTAGATTGGTTTCATGGATAAGTAAGAAACATGATTCAGTTTCTTTATCTATTGTAGAGGTTGAGTACATTGCAACATCTTATTGCACATAGGTGTTGTGGATGAGGAAAACATTGAAGGATATAAGAGTGGTGTATGATGAACCTATCTCTATATTTTGTGACACTACAAGTGCAATAAACATTTCAAAGAATCTAGTGATGCATTCAAGAATAAAACATATTTCAATCAGATATCACTTTCTAAGAGAGAAGGTTGTGGGGAATGAAGTGAAGCTTGAATATGTTCCTATAAAGGATCAGATTGCTGAAATATTTGCTAAGTCTCTTCCTAAGGATACTTTTGAGTATCTCCAGGAGAAGTTGGGGGCTATTTCCCCTCCTTCTTTAAATTATATGCATAAGGAGATGCATTAATCCAGTGGATCTCAAGATCTATCCTTATTTTGGACTAATATTGGTGGCTACCTCTCATGGGGAGTAAGTAGTGACATTACAAATTGTTGCAGATTGGTGTGTGCTCCTAAGGGGCAGTATTCAGAGAAGTTGTAAGTAGATTGTGTAATGCCAAAGAGAGAGAATAATGCAAAAAATTCTATCCTTTTCCATTCATTTCAAAGTGGGAGAGAGAGTATCATGTGAAAAATTCATAAACATAGGGGGAGAAGAGTCATGTATAAGTAATAAGGGGGAGAGAGTCAAGTGAATCATGTAAGGGAGAGAATGAGGAAAGAGAAAAGAGAAAAGGAAACATGTATGTTTAGAGCTATTGTATCTTTGATGGTTTTTCACATCATGTGTTGCCATCAATGACAAAGGTGGAGATTGTTGCAAGTATGTGTAGATTGGTGTTATCATTGATTTCAACAAGCTTGTGTTGGCATTGGTGTTGAAGATGAATAGTTGGTGTTGTGTATGCTTTGATTTGTTGTATTATGTTGTTATCAATTAAGCTACTGGTGTTAACCTCCAGTGTCAATTTGATAATATTTTATCTATGGATGTGGTAGTGCTAAAGATTATAAGGATATTCCTTTGGTTCTTGGCTTCCAAGTTATTTTGAGAAAATTTGATAAAAAGAGGAAATAATGTGTTGCAGTGTTGTTCTAGGTTATAAAGAGGTGTTATGGTTTTTCTCTACATTTCTTCTAGATTGAAGATCTGCCTATTCTATTCAGATATATTGGTGAGAAGTTTTCAAAGATGTTATATTCAAGCAATGGTATGCTAGATCATAATACAATAGAAGTTGTGTTCACTTGTGTGTGACTAAGCATTACAGAGGTGTTCGAGAGAATTTTTTTTGCTCCACATTTATCTGTATTTATGCTTCGAGTCTTGTGATTCTAAAGATGTGTTTATAGTGTTGGTAGTTTACCTCTTTCAAGAGGATTTGAGGTTTGGTGCTTTAGAATAGTTTTTTAAATAAAAATGTATTGCATAGTAGTCTGAGTGTATTGGGTTTGTACATTCTTCAGGTGGAAGTTGTTGTGAAGGAGTTGGATGGATTTTAGGGTGTTTGAGGATTATTCTAGATCATTTTCAAGAATGGTGTGTGGTTCACAAGTAATCTTTTGGTTTGAAGAAGCGTGTACTTAAAATTTTAATGGTGTTTGCATAGGTAATGAGTGACTTATTGTTTAAACTACATGCGAAGGATAAATATTGTTTGTGGTAGCATGTTGTTGAGTGGTGTTGATTTGGGTCCCAATTAAGAGTTGATGTGTTCTGTATTCACTTCTATCCACCATCAAAGTGTTTTGGCACCAACCTAATTTGAATTTGCACATTTGAGGTGCATAGCAGACCTTAGAAAGGGTTTCAAGGTTTAGGATGGTATAAGTATGAGTTGAATTATTGAAGGAGTTCGAGATAGATAAATGTGCAAAGTGTGCAATGTGAATGATACAAAATTAAATAAAGTAGTGTGAGCTTTCAAGTGTTGGATTACCGAATGCAGTGAGTAGAAGGTTTTTGTAATCATTCAAAAAGAATGTGAAGGTGTTGGATCTATTGTGGTGGATTCTTTGTTGCATTCAGGTCATGTTCTCTATGTAACATTTCTTCTCTATCTTCTTTTTCTATTTCAGTAGTGAGCCTTTCTGGATAGTCTGTCCTATTTTGGCAATGAGCCCTTGCAACAGGTTTTGCAATTAATTATATTGTGAGCTAATCCTCACTATGGTTTTCCTTCCTTGGTATTTTCACGTAAATCTAATGTTCTCTTGTGCATGGTTTTAAATTTATTTTCAATTTTTGATATTTTCTTTTCATGCTAATTCATCATAATAGATTAAGGGTTTAATTAATGCATGTGGATTTCAAAGTTAATGAAGGTTTTGATGATTTAAAAGACACAACTGATTCACCCCCCTCTCAGTTGTTTTGTTCATTTAAAATTTATTACATTTTTTGAGGGTTGTAGTTTATTTCCTGGGTGCCCATGCCCATTTATTACTGATTATTTTCCTCCCTTTCTTGCCCCATGCTCAAATTGTTGATTTTGCGTGTACAATTTTTGAGGGGTTTTTGGATGACATTTATTGCAGAGGCATGGTGTGCAAGTTTTTATGCATCTTGGGATCATCCTTCAACATGGTTCTCATGATCTCGGGGCCTCATCTCTCATTGGGACAAATTTCAGCTGAGCTAAAAGGGACAAGATGAAAGGGGGGACAAACATAATTATGTTTCCCTTATGCTTTATGATAGGAATTTTCTGGAACTAGGTGAGCTGACCATAGAGGTCTCAATTTTCAGACTGAACAACTCTTTGTCATAGGAACACAACACAAGATTCAAAATTTAGTGCATCATGTTGGAGTCTCAAAGACATTTTGGCATCCTATATGGATAGAGGATCAAGTTATAGATAGAAACATGTAAGGTATACTGGCAACCCAAATGTTCTAGTTTTATAGTTTGATAGAAAAGTATGGGAATGCAAAGTACAACAAGAAGAATACTATAAAAGCTATATGATAAAGAAAGAAGAAGAATTCCAACTTACTCAAGGTCTAGTTCTCCAGCTAGCTCCAAGCAAAAAAACCTGCACCTACACACATAGTAACAAGAAAAATATTGGGGCTATGTTTTGAGGTTTTCCTTAGTCAAACCTTTGTTTCAGTGTTTCCATCTCCATGGACAGCCAATATAAAATAAGATGGAGAAAAGTGATAAAGAAGTATATAGAAAAGACACAAGATAGTATAGAAAAGATAGCCTAGATGATACTATACAAGAACTATAATGCAAATAAGTAAATAGATACAATATCACCTCCCTTTCTGTGAGTACTCAAGGCTGAGAAAGGAAGGAGAAGAACAATGAAACCATGCTAATGGAGTAGAGCTTCATGAATTTACAATAAAAATGGCGCTGGAGCAAAGAGATGTCGTAGAAGCCAAGTATGGAGCTTATAGTAGTAAGAGAGAATAATAGAATGAAGAGAGAACTTGAGAGAATGATCAAGAGAGAAAAATGAATGGAGAGATTTCTTGAGAGAGTGAAAGAAGTGAGTTTAGATGGGAAAACTAGAGGGAAATAGTCATTCCCAACAGTCAAAATTCAACAAGGGGACATTATGTTCATAGGTGATAGAAAACCATAACAGTTTTGTTGTTTCCTAATGCAGGAATCTTATCAAGAGGGTAGTGCAATGTGAAGACAACTATGTGGTGCACGCGCATCCGAGACATGAAATCCTTCATTGACACAAAATGATAGGGACATGTGTGTAAAGCGGGATAAAAGTGGCAGGTTTTCGCATCATCAGACTTGTAAGGCTAAATTAAAGGTAAATTAATGGGAAATTTTCCTAGGTGCAAATTTATGCCAATACATTTTTCCCCCACTTTAATAGCAAGCATACATGTCAATGTTATGTGAGCTAAAGTAAAAAGAGTAGAAGAGAATATACCAAAATCATCAAGTAGATCTTTGATCTGGCATACCTTGAAATGAAAGAGGGATCTCTACTAATATGCAAAGATGACATGAGTCTTTGATCTAGCAAAGTTAGCTGCGATCTCACCATAAACTTGTTAGGCTATAGACAAACATGTTAGTTGAAAATGTGAATCATAATAGACATCATTTCATAAGACACAAGAAGACACAATTTGAAACAAGTCAACATAATAAGACACAGTCTGATCAGATAAGACACAAGACATAATCTAATTAGATAGGTAAGGTAGTGGTTGTTGCAAACTACATTGTAGGACAATCACATAAAAGACAGGTCTAGTTAGGTTGGCCCCAAGCTAGATGCCAAGATATAAGATGTCTAAAACCAAGACACATGACATTAAATATCAGATAGAAGACATGAATTTCAAGACATCAAAGAATTCTTTTGAGAATAAGGCTTTCAAAAAGGGGTTCCTTCAGCAAGGAACCCTTCAAGACACTAAGGGGCCCTTTTGAGGGAACACTCCAATTGAAAGACATGATATTTTTTGCAAGTGATTATGTCATCAAGGAATCCTTTTGAAATATATTTCGTCAAGGAATCTAATGGAAAGAATGATCCTTTTTCAAAGGAAAAATTTCAAACTCTTTCCTTTTAGAAAAAGAGCTCCTTTTTTTAAAGGAAAATTTTTAGACTCTTTCACTACATAATCCTTTTTGAAAGAAAATTTCATCCAAGAGTCTTTTTTGATAGAATGCATAATTTTGGAAAATGAGTGTTTTCAATAAGGGATTTTTTTGTCATGGAATTCATTTTAAAGAAATTTGACACCAAGGAATCTTTTTCAAAGAAATCACCTTATTGAAATTTAAATGAGCATAGTAGCCCCCCCTTAGGATGATGTGTACTACATGAAGGAGCACATGGAATCCTAAGGAGAGAAAGGAGAGAAACAAGATGTTTTGGTATGCAACACATAATGAGATGTATTTGTGGTATGTTATCACACACATGAAAACCACAACATCATGAAGTAGACAAGTAGATATGAAGAGATCAAGTGATAAGGGGATCTAAGAATTCAGGATTAGAACTATGAATAGATATAAATAGATAGATATAATATAATGTACATATGAACTGTCATCAATCCGCAAAGTTCTTAGAATATGAAAGTGAAAATAAAAATTGGGTCAACATGGGAGAAGGCCTAAATTCCCCCAATGCTTTGCATCATCCCCAATATCGAAAGTAATATTATGACATATACAAGAATGATGACACAAATAGAAGAAGTGTACGAAAAAAATTGTGTGCCTTTATCCAAGTGCCTATAAGGGTAGCAAGGGTTCTCCAGGTAGGATCAAAAACATTAAAAAACAAGCACTGGGGAACACGAAAAAATAAATAAATCTAATCTATAGATGTAGAAGAGGTACCACACTAGTCCTCGTCGATCAATAAGTCATCCTGCTCTCAATCTAGATCATTATAAGGGGATGGAGGATGAGCCTACAAAGGCAAGATAATAAGGGTAGTACCCTCTGACTCTCCTACAACAAGAGCTAAGGAAGAAGGCCCCTCAAGGTCTTCTTCATCGACTTCCTGTGAAGAAAAAATCATCAATTTCATAAAAATTGAGGACAAAGATGGGATTTCTTCCACTGAATTAAACATTCACTTTTCGGGGAAGGGTGAGGCACCCGAGAGTCACTGTTGACCTTAGGGAGAGGGGCAGGGACTAGCTTTGGAGAAACAAAGGGTGCTTCCATCACTAGGATAGTGCAAGACAAGATAGAACTAGACTGTGAAAAAGGTGAACCCTTATTACGACCATCACTCATGGTGAGGTCATCCTCCAACTTACACTTTAGTGAAGGATGTTGAATCCCCATAGAAGGAGCAAAAGTAGAGGAAGAAGAATACAAAGACAAAGAGGACACCACTATTTTATTAGGCATGTTTGTAGGCTGTCAAAAAGGAGAATTTTTGGGAGGGACATGAAAAGCAAAGGCTTCGCCAAGGGAGCAATGAAGACCTACACCCTTTTCAAGTGAGGGACATCAAGACCTGCTAGAGGTGTCGAAAGCAAGAAAAAAGTGATGGGAATTGAATAATGAAAAACATAAGAAGGTGAAACAATAGAAGAGACAGGAACATTGACTAAAAGCTCCTCCTCAGTATTTTGTGAGGTAGCATGCTCCACAACTAGAGCCTTTCACTGGTGCTTGTGCTCATGTGCAAGACAATTATGTCGGCTACAGGTATTGGAGGACACAACCTAAGAAGAAGCTAGAGATGATTTATCCACTACAAGAGCATCCTTCACAACCATTATTGATGGAAGGGTGGTCTCTTGGGTGGGAGAAGGAGGAGGCACATTAGCAGAAACAACAACAAGAGGAGAAACAGACACAAGGGCCCTAACAGTGGGTCTCTTCCAATTCACCGCTTGAGAGGTGGGTAAAGGAAAATTTGGAGGCCATAGAGGTTGAGACATAAGAACAACCCCACAGGAATGCTTCCCTTGCCATATATATTCATTCAAGAAACTATGGGAAGAACAAGCAACTAAAAAGCCTAATTCTTCATCTTCTGCCATGTTCGAACCATCACACTTCTAATGCGAGGCATAGGAGTAGGAACCAAGGATTCCCCTACTAGTTGGGAAGTAGAAGCAGATGGAGTAGAAGATGTAAAGGGAGAAGGCTTTAGAGAATGAGAAATAGTCTCCTTCACTTTTGAAGGGGCCAAAGAAATAGCTTGTTGCTGCACTATCATAGAGGCCTTCATAGAAATGACATAGGGAGACATTAGATAACTAACCTTCAATGTTGTGCCCCCAATATTATATTTAACATAAGATCTATATAAAACATCCCCCTTGGAGGGAGAGGTCCAACTAGGGCAGGCCAAAAATGATCTAGAGAGAATCCCCCATGCAACACTAGTGGTTTATAGCTAGTGTCATGCACTACATGCACAATGCCTTCGTGGGGAAATTTTAAGCACTTGTGGATTATAGAGGAAACACCGCTCATAGAGGCTAGCCATGGAATACCTAGCATGACTCTAAACATGTCAAACTTTGGGATCACAACAAATGACACATCAATTGCCTTGGGTCCCACCAAGACTGATAAAGAAATGGTGCCCATAGGGGCAATAGAAACTCCATCATGAGTATGGAGAGTGGCCTATGACTCTTCGTATTTCTCCTTATGAAAACTATTAATGAACAGAGTTTCCTTCATTATCACATTCACCCAACTTTTCAGATTGACCATGATTCTAGTGACGGTGTTGCCATTAATCTGGGCAGGAATGTACAATAGGGAAGGCTCCTTGTTTAGTGGAAAATCATGCGAGGTAAAAGTTATGTCAGGCATCGCACTCACATTCTCAACAAGAGGTATACATGGGAATGAGACCATGTTCATTTACTCAAACAAGACCAACTCAAAATATGTAGAAGATTGTGTGACTATATTGGAAGAATGAGAAGGAAATGGATTATTATAAATCTACAATTCATTGTTAGCCTCAACTGTAGATTTATGGGAGTTTTGTTTCTTCCCATTGAGATAGATTGTACCATCATTGATGCAGTCTTGAATCTCATGAGGCAGGTGCACACATCGCTTGGTTCCATGTCTATGCACTTGATGGAATTGATAGAACTATTGGGCATCATACGACTCTAGATAAGGCTCAAAAAGAGGTTGAATTTCTAGAAATGTTAAAATTTTATCTTTTAATAGTTTTTGCAGAAATTTGGTATAGGATTCAAATAGTTTTATGAAATTTCTATGGCGCCCTATACCTTTTTCTTTAGGAACAAAGACCATATTCACAATGGCCTTATTCTTTCTTACATCACTAAAAACTGACACTATGAACTAGTTATAAGGATAGGAGTGCGAGCATGAACTCCCAAAATGAGTGACTTTTTGTTGGTACTTGCACAATCCTACACACAAACATGTAAAGGAAGGATACTTCATCAAGAAAAAAATTTATTTCCATGGTTTTTGTAAGTTCCTGATGAAGACCTTTTGAACATTAGAGTCAGGTAGAGGATAAGAGATCTAAGAAAAGAGTGCTTGATAATGAGTGATAAAATTAGTAACCTTTTCATGGTTCCCCTAGTTGCATCGGACAAGATCAAAGAATTCCATCTTCAACCCAATGTTAGCTTGAAACTGTCTTAAGAACTGATTCACCAATTGATGAAATGAAAAGATAGACTTATCTAGGAAGGAGAAATACCACTCAAAGGAAACATCCTTAAGGGATCATGGAAAAATATTTTCCATCAAAGAATTATGGTGGAAGAATTCAGTGCACATAGCATTGAATGTCGATACATATGTCTGAGGGTCTCCATGACTACTATTATTTTCAAAATTAGGAATATCCATCCCCTGGGGAATAGGAGTGTTCAAGATGGCTATGGAAAAAGGAATGCGATGAAAGAAAGGTTAGAAAATAGGTTGAGAAGAGGAGCTAGATAGGTCTGCCAACTGGTTTTGCATTTGTCCCATTTTTACAATAAAGCATTCAAGATAGGATCATAGGGTGAAACAAGAACAATGGAACCACCACCATAACCCTTAGAGCCACCAACCCTCATAGCGGTAGAAACCTCGATACCAAGACCAATAGGGATTCTAGTGTTTCCACCAACAACAAAAGCATTAGGAGTGGCAGAACTGAATCCCAAAGGTCTTATTCACTTTAAAAATAAGGATCTACTTAGGCCATGAAGCAGTGTTAATAGAAGGAGCAATCTTAGCCATACATCCTGACACTCTAGGCATTAATACATGCAATTGTATCTTAGTGGTCTCAGATCCAAGATCTCGGGTTGCGCCCAAGTTAGGATTGTAAGTTGGGACATGAGTATCCACAATATCTACAAGACCCTAGAGAATTTCTATACCTCTTCGATCCTTGTCTAGCATAGCTCTTAATATATTAGCAATATTAGCTGCTTGGGAAAGGCTTTTATCTTTTTCTAAATACTTCTTAAATGCCTCAAGCCTGTGATCTAGGGAAAGAAGTTACTTAACGAGTACCTCAAGAGAATCATCTTCCTCCATAGAAGAGGCATACAGAGAATTAGGAGGTGTAGGAATATGAGGGGAAGCTTCCCCAAATGGACTAGAAAATCTAGTAGACATTTCTAAAACTATTTCCTTAAAAGAAGTACCAGTCTAACCAAAAGTGAGCTTCCTAGCTTCCATATTTATGTGTCGTAGGCTCCTTCTAACAACATATTTGGAGGTCATAGATTGGATTATAAAGCTCATAAACACCTTACAACACACAAATCTATGACATGCCTAAGATGCGAGAGAAAGATTTCTAACACAAAGAAAATGAAAAGGACATTCACGTCATGTTCACCAAAAATATAGAGAAGGGGGATTTGTTTCCCCTAGGAATCTCAGGTCATGGAAGAGGCTTAGGGAGAAAACTACCCTAAAATACCTCATAATACCTAATAATTTGAAAAGGACAAGTTGAAAGGGAGGGGAAAATAAAACTTTGTTTCCCTTATGCTTTATGAAAGATGTTTTTTGGAACCAGGTGAGCCGACCATAGAGGTCTCAATCTGTAAATTGAACAACACTCTATCAAAGGAAAACAACATGAGTTTCAGACTTCAGCGTGTTGTGTTGGAGTCTCAGAGATGTGTTGATGTCTTGTATGGACATAGGGTCAAGTTACAGATAGAAACACGCAGGGTCTACTAACAACCTGTATGTTCTAGTTTTACAGTTTGATAGAAAATTATGGAAATGCAAAGTACAACAAGAATAATACTATAAAATATACTCTAATATTGAAATGATAAAGAAAGAATAACTCCAACTTACTCAAGGTCTAGTTCTCCAGCTAGCTCCAACCGAACAAACCTATGCCCACACAAACAGTAACAACAAAAATGTTGGGGTTGTGTTTTGAGGTTTTCCTCAATCAAACCCTTGTTTGGGTTTATCCATATATATGGACAACCAATAGACAAAAATATGGAGAAAAGAGATAAAGAATTAGAGAGAAAAGACACAAGATATTAGAGAGCAAAGATAGCTTGGATGCTTCTCTATAAGAATGATAATACAAATAAGTAAATAGACACAATATCATTTTCCTTTCTACAAGCACTCAAGGTTGAAAGAGAAAGGAGAAGAATAATGATAACACACCAATGGAGTAGAGCTTTGTGAATATGCAATAGTAATTGCATTGGAGAAAATATTTTTTATGGAATCCAAGTATGGAGCTAGTCCAGTAGTAAGAGAGAATGATAGAATTAAGAAATAACTTGAGAGAATGATCAAGATAGCATATTTCTTGAGACAATGAAAGAAGCGAGTTTAGATGGTAAAATTGGAGGTAAATAGTCATTCCTGGCTTTCAAGATTTGACAGGGAGACGTTACATTCACAAGTGACAAAGAATCATAGATTTTGTCATTTCTTGATATAAGAATCTTATCAAGATGACGGTGTGGCATGTAAACGTCCACGTGGCACATGTGCATCCCAGAAAAAAATTCCTTCACCAACATAAAATGATAGGGACACACATGCAAAGAGGGATAAAAGTGGCACATTTTTGCATCATCGAACTTGTAAGACTAAAATAAAGGTAAATTAATGGGAAATTTTCCTAGGTGCAAATTTACACCATTACACTAGGGAATATTGCTTATAAACTTCTTGGTAGGGCATGGATTCAGGCCATGGATTCATGTCATGGGTGCAATTTCATCTACCCTAAATTAGTCTCTTATTTTTTTTCATAATGGTAAAGTTCATACAATAAAATTTGTCCCTAACCCAAATTTCAATATTATCAATAGGATAAATTGGGCCATTTGAAGCCTTTTTGTTCTCTTTGTAATTGTGTACTTTCTTTTACACCAAATATAAAAACATCATAACCACTAGTCATATATTGATGATGATGATGTGAATTATTCCTCTAATACATGTATTAGTGATGACTAGGGCTCCTTAGACTTCACTCCTCATTGGCGTAGTGAATATATCTCACTTAACATGTGTACATTCACCAAGGATTCAAATTCTTTGGCTAGAATTAGTCCTCCTTCTTTCATGAATTTTTCTATTTCTTTTTCTCAAACATGTGCATATAATTCTCATTTTTCCAAGGCTATTGATGTTGATTCTCCTTCTCTTTTTTATTTGGAGACACATTAAATATCCCTAGATTCAAAACTATTTCTAAGCATGGATATAAAGGAATTGGTCTTCAACACATGTAACAAGGAGATAATATCCTTGTGGAATTGAAACCACTTTTGTCTAGTGGGTTTAGGTTACCTACCTTCTCCTTTTTCTATGTCCCTTACTCCATTTTTTATGTTTATATAATTTCTTCTTTTCAGAAATTGTATCTTTCTCTAGAAGAAAATTCTTGCTTCCTACTTATTCTTCTACTCTATCTAATCAATAGCATATCTTTCTTAAGATCCTTAAGTCCCAATTGATCACTCTCCCTCCTCCTAAATTCAAAAATATCAAAAAACACTTCCTTTCTATGCATATCATTGAGTGCTCAATCATTCCACTAGAAAATGTTGAGCCTTGCAAGGCGATATACAACTTCTTAATATAGGTACAATCACTTTTCTTCCTAATGCACCTCTCTTCTTTAAATGATGCATGACATTGGGGATCATTTTTTTCTAGTTCATTCTTCTTCCTCTACTATGGTGTTGAAATTACCTCTATTATAACATGAGCAAAATTCTACACAATTACATTGATTTTCCTTTGCTATGGCCTTGAGTCACCTCTATCATAAGATTAACAAACTATAAAATTCTTATAAAAATAACATATTTTGTATTTCACCTATATCTTGCTCTCTTCTATTTTCTTATGATTTTTTCACACCTCCCTTCATCTATTGTGTTGCTACCCACTATTTTTCACTCATATCTTTCTTTATTTTCTCTTTTTTTTTCATACTTAAATACAATCTCATGTGTAGCCATATTATCATGGATGTCCTCACCTATATTTTTGGGGACATGGACAACTTGTTCTTAGGGTATATATCCTTCTTAACAATCCCCCCTCATTTTCTGCATATTATATACGTAATTATTTTTAAGGGGGGCACTTATTCTGCTCCATGTGCATCCATACATGCACCTTACTTTATTTTTATCCTTGTGGAATTTATTTTTTATGTCCCCTATGCATGTTGTTTGTGTCCCCTATGACATTATTTAGTATTATACTTCTTGAAGCATGTGCTTCATGTAGTACTAATAGCCCATGGTCACGTAGCATAACATAGCTTGATAACCCATGATCCATGGGGGTATTATGATTTGCATGACCCCTAGTGATAGATCAAGATAATACATGAGTCATATACTCTCGCATTTGTATTGATTGCATTCCTATCTATTTTTATGTAGTTTATCCTTGAAGCAATTGATTATCTCATTACATTTGTATCATTGTTTAAGAGCTCTTATTTTTTATTTCTTTTATTTTTGTTACATTTTGGGGATGACACAAAGTATTAAGACACCTTTCATATGAAGGTTTCTTTCACCTTGATGACTCCAATTTTTTCTTTTTTTCTTTACTATATGTTTCCTCCTCCATGTATGTGTTATATATATTTATATATGTTTTGATGTCTTGATATAGTGGCTTTTCAAGATTATATTTTTGTAATGTTTCTAAATTCTTGTGCAAGTTTTTGTTGTCTAATATATAATTTGTTTCATAGGTTCTCAGTTTGGGAGCTTGGTTTCTCCACTTGAAGATATTTCTACAATATCTTGTTAGGCTCTATGATATTATTTCATTTTTAGTATTTCGTTCTTACTTTAGCATTCATATTCATGTAGGTTTAGAAGTTGTTAAAGTGGGGGGGAATTTTTAATGTCAAAAATTGCACACCCTTACAATTTCATGCTATATTTTCTACTCTCTTTGGTGCCAATTCCCTTATTATCTCTTTAGGTTTATTCTAGCCCCTACATTAGCCTTTCTCCTTCCCATGGTGCTTAGTTCTATTTCCATTGGTCTCCCTTTTTTAGTTTTATGTCACCTTTATGTTAGCCTTTTCTTTATGTCGAGAGACGTTTTACAATTCCATTTGGGTTTGTTCAGAAAAACTCTACCTTAAATCAAGGAGAGTTCTTGAAATCATCACCCTTTATTTTTTTATGTCAATCTTGAACACTAAATGGAAGTTATAATAGTTTTTAAATGCATTTTATTCAAACTTGAACACTAAGTGGCAGTTATAACAGTTTTTAAATGCATTTTATTTTCCATCAAATGCCTTATCACCAACCATTTTATAAGTCATGGACTCATGTGGGAGTGGCCTATAAATATTAAGTCAATCCTTTATGAGGCACATTATTTAAAATTATTTTGTAAGCCACAATGTGGCAGTTTAAAGCCTTTAATAGAATGGCATTTATAATGTTTGGTTGATCCCATTCATGGCATGGTGGTTACTAAATTTTAGCATGTTATTCTTTTGCATTGGCCCCAATAGAATGTTGTTTCATATATGATTTATTTTCTATATAGCTTATCCCTGGCTTTAATTTCGGAGGGAACAAGAGAAACTACACTCTTTTGAGAAAAAAAGCAACAAGAGCAACTATGCTCTTCAGAGAAAAAAGGCATGTCTACAATCATTCTGGAATATTTGATTTCATTAATTTCCCTATGTAACCTTGGGCAACATATGATGCTTTACATTTTATCCAATGTCTAACACTATTTTTCAACCGAAACTAGATTGCTAGCGAATCAGATTCTTTGCTCTATAACTCTCTTCACCATTGTTGGAAGAGAGACTAAATTGAGTTGTTGGATTAGAGTCGTCCATGAGCTTCATCCACAAAGAAGAAACAACTTCACCCATACATATCCACTCTCATATGCTTTAGCTACTCTTTTCAAACTTTTAACAGTTATTCAATATTTTACAGGATCTGGTCACCTATACGAAGTTCAAACAAAAAGAGCCAAGAAATATTTTTCTCAATATGTTATTGAAGGGTTTTGTGAACTGAACATTTCTTTGAAGGCGGAGTCAGGTGTGGCTAACAACCTGAATTTATTGTTTTAAGCTAAACTATCAAAGAAATTGTGTGCTAAGGCTTTAGGGTTTCTTTGCACACGATTTCTTCGTTAAGGCTTTAGGGCTTCTTTGCTCGCAGAACAAGGATGATGAACTCTATGTAGGTACGTTTTAAGCTAAACTATCAAATGGTTTTGTCTATTCTAATCCTTCCTAAACAATTGATGGGATCTTTGAAACTGTTTTAGAGTAGGAAGGATGTATGAAGCTTCTGTGTTATTAATTATTTCATAATTAATATTTAACGGTTTATGTGTTGTGCTAATGGTCTTTTGAATACACTTTTATGAGTGTGATGTATTTCACTTATTTATACTGATATTTGAACAATGTGCAGTCTATGAGCAACCCAGCTGTACAGAACAAAGAATTGAGGCTCTCCAGGCGCGATCAATGAAATTAAAATGAGTTCTATGATTCCATACTATTGCTCATAGTATCAAATAAGAATGGACTGAAAATAAAGTGGTAAACCTAGAATTGTGAGATGTAGACAGTAGAAGTCAAATCTCTATAATTACCACTAAAATTGATAAAAGCACAGTAATGTTGTAGTTAATATCTCCACCATTGTCTATTTGTCTTATTCTTGCATGTGCATATATATTAGAGTGTAAAAGTTACACAAAGTTCTTTACAAGCTCACTAATATCCTACAAAAGCCTTCCATGAATATACTGGAAATTCCTCAGCTAGATTTCCTTTCAAGTAGCAAGCCAGAATATGGTCCTCACCAAACTCCAATTTGTAATTTCTTAATTTGCATGGTTTTTGGCATTTGTATATATAAGAGAGTTCAATTTTAGTTTCAATTTGTAAGAATGATGAAAATATTGATTTCTAAGTAGGTAATGATTTTACCACCATTAAGAAGGAATCAATGATTCCATTTATTGGAAACCATATGAGAAATATTCAATTTTGATTCCCATTATAATTTGTTGCAACCTGAATTTATTCTTTTCCCATAGAAACATATTTCTGATGTTTTCAATTAACAGACATTTTGGGATTGAAACTCTTGTCAAACAAATGCATGCACTCTTGTAATTATGTGCTTTGACTTCATCAATGATTGTGATTTGTTAATTTTGAGTCTAAGAGACTTCCATGGTAGCAGAAATTTTAAGTTTCAAAAGATTTTTTCTATTTTCAAAAAGAATGTTATGCCTCTAAAGTAGACTTGATTGTTTATGTGGTCGGTAGGCATATATATAGGTGATATTGAGTTGATGTTAGAAGGCCAAGGTCCATGGAGTATTTTTTCAAACTTTGACATTATTTTCACACTAGGACATTCACAGGTGGGGGGCTAGCATATGGAAATTCAGGGAAGATTACTTGCAAAATGGATTAGCATATTTTGTGCCCACATATAATTTTATGATTGTAAAGAATTTTTTTCGTTTTAATCTTTTTGGTTTTTGGATTCTACCATTTTCAGCTTTGGGAAGAGTCTGCACTTAATGAAGAGAAGACTGCTTTGAAAGGAACACAATGCACCACGTGGTGGTTGTGTGGATTTTTTATATCACTTTCCTTTTGGGTGTGAGCCAAGACACGTGTCTGCTTGGAGGGGATTTTCTTCAAGGCCATTCTCATAAATCTAAGATTGCTCGCCCGCTCAACACATCATCTATTCATTAGAGCAATTGTTATTTTTGTGGAATGATCTCTTCAGGTGGAGTTTTTCAGAATGTGGTGGGTGTCATGTCTTCAGGGTGGAACCTTCGAGTTAGCGCCATCAATTTGTATAATTGATCGATCATAATTTTTCTAGGTTGTACTAGAATCTGATTATTTTTTTATTACAATATTTGCTAAATATATAATCCATTAATAAAGTAGTTACACCAGGACTTATTGAGAAAAGATTGTTGTGACCTAATCAATCTAAGATCAGATCATGGGCTATCAGGTGCAGACACCTGGCAGTTTCTACTTCTGGAATATTGGTGGTGATGTTGAGTTATAAATAGGGGTTGGCAGCATAAGCAAAAAAAGAGTTTTTTCAGGTAGAAAGAAGTTACTTCGAAATCCTTTTTGAAGTAGATAGATCTAGTAGGGAGTTTTTTTTTATGTTTTCAAAAGTAGAAAGTTTTATAGAATATTGCTATTCTTTGGCATGTTATATTTTAACTCAAAATATCATCGGATTGACATTCGACCTTTGTTTTTTAGTTCATTTAATATTGAAGTTTGATCTATTTAGAAGAAATCTTTGAAACTGTGCATGTTATGGCCTTTGTCAAATTTCTTCTTTATGTTTTTGTTCATGTTAAAAACATTGTGTTAAGCTTATTTTGATAGTTTGGGTAGCTAATTTCCATGCTATTAAACTTCTATATTGAATGATAACTTCCGAAAATCAAATTATGTCTGTTGAACTTTTCCATTTTCTGTAAAGGTTTTTATTTTCATATTATGTCGTAAAGGGAGAAAAGGTTTCTATAATTTTCTGGATATTTCTGTTAACTTATAGTTTTTTTTATGTCTGATCAGACCTTAATGGATGCTTCCTGTGGGGAGATTTGAAAGACTACATTGTTCTTTTACTTAGCCTTTGTTGCTCATTCTCTTCCCAAATATGAAGGTTTTGTGGCATTCTATGTCTATTATATCATTCATAGGAAATAAGTTGACGTTTGAAATGTTGTAAAAGCTTTGGCACATTTCCCTTTTCATGTTTTATTCACATTTCTTTCTACCTTTTTCTCCCAACACAAAGAAGAGCCGGTGGTCTATAAAAATCCCAGAGGTTATTCAGTGAGGAAAAAATTGGTCCCCCACTTGCTAAATTTCCTATAAGACTATCAAAGAGGTGCAATATTTGATGATTAATAGTTATTATTTTTGCATGCCTGATGGAACCAATGTTTTCTTGAACGTCTGATTCGAAGTCAGAAATATTTCTAAAATCAGACCAAGAAAAGAAGCTAGAAATTTCATACCCATAATCCAAATAAGAGCATCCTCAAGAGGCCATTTCTAGTACTCCTAGTTACCTACCTCAGTATCAAGGAAAAGAAGACTGACAGGTTTCATATCACCTATAAGGAGCAATAGAGAAAGAAGCGAAAGCCCAAGATCTAGGGCTTTATCCACTCCACCAAGAGGCTGAACTTTTCAAATCAGAATACTAGTATACTCTATCCATAGGAATCTATTTTTAATGGCTCATCTAGTTGCTCCTGCTCCTATAAATTTTGTAACCTAGGATAGCAGTAGTCTGCTAGAACCGCCTACACCCCAAGACATATGGCTTACCATACCCACCAATGCCCTCAATGCCATCACAAAGTTTTATGGGGAGGATTTCAAAACCCCCTTCGAATATCTCCAAGATATAACAGAGGTATGCGGAGTACATAACATAGCAGAAGAAAATATTGCTCTTAGGTTATTGGCTACATCTTTTAAAGGAAAAGCTTAGGATTGGTATTGATCTTTGGCTTTCGATTCTATACACTCTTGGGATCAACTCAAAGAGAGTTTGTTTGAATGTTTCTCTAAGAAGGGAGATTGCTCCTCATTGTTGCATCAATTAATCACCATCAAAAGGGCCTCGCAAGAGGCCATGAGAGACTTCAACACCAGGTTTCACAAAACCTGGCAAAGAATTCTTGTCACTACTGGGCCTCCAACCACGATGGAATTTATGTTTTACCTAAAGGATTTCAATTCGGACATCATGGTCATGATAACCTCTATGAGAGGAGATATTCTTCCCGACACATACGAGCTAGTTGTACATGCAGAGAATAGTTTGATCAACATCGGAAAGCTTCCACCACACTCGTTGATACCCGTGTTCGCAGAAATCTATGGTGGCCCTCAGGAAGAAATCACTCTGAGCACCTTTGCTCCACAACAAACCACATTGGCTACACCACCATCCATGTATGTATACCCTGCTATGTATCCAAGCATGTTGGGCTCCTCTTCACTAGAAGCAGACATAAATGATATGAAGAATCTCATGAGGTCCTTTGCTAATGAGCTAGTCCTCATTCGATGACAACAAGAAGCACCTCTGAAGCAAACCATGTAGACCTATCAAGGAGGAAGTCCATCTTATCAACAGAATGCATACCAAGGAGCCTTGAAAGGAGGAGGTCAATAATTGATGTCCATAAATTAGATAGTCACGGTTACCATGCCACTTCAAGCTATCAAGAGTAGTCTAAGCAAGGATTTAGTCCCAGCCTAAAACAACTTGGCGGAAGACGAGAACACATGGTGCTTCCTGTGTAATGATAGTCATATGCCCTGAAATTTTTTGACGGGAAATATGCAACATAAAATAGCAGATCAAAGAAGCTAGGGCATGTTCTCAAATACAGAGGAATATCAGTCTCCCAAAATGGAGAACACCCACTTCAAAGCACAAACACAAGGAATTTCTTTACAACAAGAGTTGGATATTGCACCAAACCAAGTGATTTTATCATGGTTGGGGGAAGAGGATGTAGTATTTACAAATGATGCTCTAAAAACTAGTGCCCCATAAGTACATTCAAACTACAACACAGGGTCTAAAGGAAGGCTCACTGGAGAATACGTGCAACAAGCTCCACTATGTCTACAACTACATCAACCACACCCACAAGAAAAGAAAGATCCACAAGTCATCCTCCAACCTACTCAACTGTCACAAGATTTTCCATTGCCAGAAAATGAGATGGATAAAGCATCGAGTCTACTCATGTCAAATCGACTCCTCTCGAAGATGAGAGAGATACCACCATTCAAACCCAAGACCCTACCAGTCAAAACGCTCAACATGGTCAAACAATTAAAGAAGGTGCTCGCTAACATATCCATGTGGGATGTAATATCCATTCTTGAACAAAAGACATTGCTCCAAGAAGCATTAAAGAAGGAGAAACAAATAGCGTAGATGAATGTGATCCATCACATGATTAAGTTAAAGACAAAGGGCTTGCACTGGAACGCCAACCTTCAAGAGTCATGGATTATGTCAATGTCATGGACAATGCAAAGGAGAAAGAGGTAAGCAAGACAAAGCCCACACCTTTCTTTTTAATACTTAATGTGGGAGATAAGATTTTTCATAATAACATGATTGATTTAGGAGCTAGTACAATGGTCATGCCTAAACAAGTGGTCGATACCTTGAAACTCAAGTATGAGCCTCTTGAGAAAGGAATCATGTAATTAGATGGGAAGAAAGTTTTGACCGTCATTCATATCAAGGATCTATCTTTGACCCTCTTCTCATGTCCAAGCCAAATGGTCACACAAGAAGTAGTTGTGATAGATATCCCCCCAGTATTTAGGATGTGTCTTTTGAGGGACTTCATAGCAAAGCTTGGTGGATATTTAGCACTCGATTGGTCTCACCTAATATTGCAAACCAAGCATGGGGAAAAAATGAAGATCATGTCTGAATCCTTGCATCATGAACACATAGTAGATAATGTGTTCCTATGCTTTAAAGCAGTGCATACCTCCTTCTCACAAAGGGAAACATATTGTGTAGAAATGTTAGAAGACTAGGAAGGCATGAGCGATTAAACCCCCAAAGAAGACGTCCTCCTCAACTAATTCATTGACTTTGGCCCATATGGAAACTTTCATGCTATTGGGTTAGGAACTTATGTGATCTTCGAAGATGATCAAGTTTTCCCAAAATTGGTAAAAGAATGGAAAGAGTCTAATGGTATGGGTGACACCAGCCTATGGACATTATATTTTGATGGTAGCAAATGCAAAGCCAATTTTGGATTAGGTTTCTGACTTGTATCCCCGATAGGGTCAGAGACCTTCAAAGCTTTTTGTTTCCAGTTCCCATGCCTAAATAACAATGTAGAATATGAGGCCTTGGTCCATGGTTTGTTCCTTGTAGAATGGATGGGTGTAAAGAGAATACAAGCATTCAAAGATTTAGAGTGGTTGTGAGTCAAGTTCGTGGGCAGGAAACTGCCAAAAATATAAGAATGAAGTTGTATAGACACAGAATATGGGCTCTAATCGAAAGTTTTGAGGCTTTTAACATCTGGGTTATCCCACATTCCCAGAATGATGTTGTTGATCAAATAGCTTTTATTGGTTCACAATTTGAACTAGTTTCTAATTTAACAATGAAGCAGAATGTAGTACAAATCATCATCTGACTGGAAATTCTCGACAATGATTAGAATTGGTAGGTATTTGAGGATGATGTTTAGATCATCACTTTTTTACAAAAATCAAGAAAGGCTCCCGACCATTCACAGTTTGAAGCAAATCCCTGCAAATGGTAAGTAATCCAGTTAAAAGGCAATAAGATCCCTCAAGGTTTAATCTCTCTCAAAAATATTTTCGACTGCAAAGACGTGAGAAATAGCAAACAAAGGTTCACTATTGATGAGAAAGACTATGAATATCTTGATGTCGCAAACGGTAGAAAATTTAAAATTGGAAGGGAGGTTCCACATAAGTACAAATAGAGATTAAAAGGGCTATGTTCTAGATACAACGGGGTCGTAGCTTGGACCTATGATGATCTCAGAGGATACAATCTTGGAATAATTCAGCATACTATTGACTTAGCCAAAGGTTTGAAGCCCGTCTGGAAAAATTAAGCATTCTACTTAGGTGTCTAATCTTGTGCCAGTTCAAAAAAAGAATGGTGATATTTAACTCTGTGTGGATTTTAGCAATTTAAACAAAGCTTTGCTAAAAGATCACTACCCTTTTCCATCAATGGAGTAGATTATGCAGACTCTAGCTAGATTGGAAATGTTCTCATTGCTTGATGGTTTTTTGGGTTATAACCAGGTCTATGTCAAAGAAGGAGATCAACATTAAACAACGTTCACTACTAAGTGGGGAATGTTCGCATACTCAAAGATGCCCTTCAGACTCTCCAATGATGGTGTGATTTTTCAATGAGCAATGGATATTGCTTTCATAGGTTTAATTAATTAGAATATTCTAATATATCTGGATGACCTAATAGTCTTTTCAAAATCAAAGGATGATCACTTAGATCATCTAGAAAAGGTTTTCTAGAAATGCCAACAGTTCAGGATTTCCTTAAATCCCAAACAATGTGTTTTTGGAGTACCCCAAGGCAAACTACTTGGTTTTGTGGTATCAAAGGAATATAAATAGATCTCGAAAGGGTGAAATATATAATGGAATAGCAATATATCTTGAAAGGGTGAAATCTATACTGGAGCTACCTCTACCAGTCAACTAGAAGGGACTGCAATCTTTTTTGGGGAAGATTAATTTTGTTAGCCGGTTCATTTAATACTTCATAGGCATTATGATACCTATCACGCTATTGCTTAAAAAGAGTCTAATGTTCAAATGGACCCCTAAAGAAAAGATAAATTTTGATCGAATAAAGGCAGTCATCTCTGTGGCCCCAGTGTTAGCTAACCTAGACTTCTCCAAGGATTTCTTTCTCTACATCTACAATGGCCAACATAGCATAGCTTTGGTGCTCACTCAGAAGGATGAAGACAATGCAGAGAGCATCCCATCACATTCCACTCTAGGAATCTCAAAGGATATGATACTAGGTACAACTTTGTTGAGAAATGGGCTTTTTCTATTATTAAAAGCTTAAAGAAATTCTAACACCTACTATCGGCCAATAGAATCACCATTCTTGTCAACCATCCCAGTGTTTGGGAGTATATCATTGAGGGAAAAATAATTGAGAAAAGGGCCAACTGAATCACCAAGATCCATGACTATGATGTGGATAGTAGACCAACCAAGCTGGTTTGAGGAAGAGGTCTTTATGAATACCTTGCACAAGAATTAAGTTCCTTAGTGGAGGAAGAGACCGAGCAAGATTACACAAACCAGTTCAAGTCTAATGAGTCATGGGTAGCTAATCAGATGTAATATACACAAAAAGGGTAGTACCTGATCAACATTTCACCTCACAAAAGGAAATACTACTAACTACAAGGTACCAGGTATGTACTAATGGAGGGTATTTTGTTCAAAAGAAATTATGACAACATCCTGCTCCAATGCTTAGATAAGCTACAAGAGGAAAGAGTTTTAAATGAATTTCGTAGTAGTCCTGAGGGTCGATATTTCTCCGTCAAGACTACTACTTTGAAGATAATGTGGGAAGGATATTACTAGCCTTCCATGTTCTCTGAGGTGCACTAGCTAGTGCAAAAATGTACTCAGTGCCAATATTTTGTTGGCAAGCGAAAGAATTTTTCCATGTCCCTAAGCCCGATTGTAACTGAAGAACCCTTTGCTCAATGGGGTTTGGATTTTTCAGAATGATAAATCCTCTTTCCAGTGCAGGACATAAGTGGATACTTACGAAAACCAACTATTTCACAAGATGGATGGAGATTGTTGCTCTGAAAATTGCTACGAAAATTGAAATTGTCAATTTTCTTGAGGAGTTGGCGGTAAGGTTTGGTTCACCAAAAACCATCATATCCAATAACACGCAAGATTTTGTGAATTTTGGAATTTCATATTTCTCTCTCAATCATGGGGTCTACCTCAATACTTCATCGAATTACTACTGGCAAGAAAATGGGCTAGCAAAATCAACCAACAAAAGCCTAATAGGTTAATCAAGCACATCAGGTTAGAAAGACAAAGGGAGTGGCACAAGCACCTACGAACCACTCTATGGGCCGACAAAATTGCACCCAAACAAACCTTGAAGGCTTTCCCTTATGAGCTATTATATGTAAAAGAGGTAGTTTTACCTATTTCTATGGAGATTCTGGCATTATAGCTATTAAAGGATTTGAAAGTCAAACAGAGTAGCAAAATGGATGTAAGGTTGGTAGAACTCCTGAACCTTGATGGAAAAAGGGAAAAGGCCTATGAATCCATGATTGGTCACCAGTAGATAGTTAAATGATGATTCAACAAAAAGGCCTCTGACCTAGATTTCAGGGAAGGGAGTCTGGTGCTAAAATATGATGAGCACGTTGCAAAACTAGGGCAACATACAAAATTTGAAGCCTTATGGAAGGGTCCTTTCTACATTCATACGTGCAAAGAAAAGAATGTGTATGAGCTAGAATACATGGATGTTAACGTTTTGGATATACCAGTAAATGGTATTCATCTAAAATTGTTCCATTAAAGTGTGCAAGTTCTTTTAAAAAAATTCACAGTTATGTACCATATGTAATTTTTTTGTAAAATATGTTTTAGTTTTGTGAATAAAGCCATGAGAATAACACAGGGAAGAAGCAAAAGTGTGTTATATATTATGTTCATTGAAAAAATTCAAATATAGTACTAGCCCGAAACTCCAAGAATCTTGAAGCTTTCTTGAGAAAACCCAAAAAAGTACATTGTAGAAAGGAAAAAGGAGGTACGCTAAAAAAGATAGTGAATATAAAGCCTTTGGGACATTGCTAGGTAGTCAAATTGACACTTCGTTGAGTTCTTCTTCTTCTTTTTCAATAGGGTGGCAAAGGGGGTCAACACATAGCACAGGAAAGCTCGACACACAGAGGACTGATAGGTTGTCATCAGGTCCTAACACTCTAGTTAATAAACACATTAATATATCGATCGGGTAGTGTCCAAAGGTTGTATGCAATAGAAGACATCTCGACTATCTCTCTTGAGTTCTCTAAATACCAAATAGCTGAAATAAAACTCTAAACTAAAAAGCCACTAACCTTAGAAAGTAGGAAATCATCTATCTAGAAAGCTTGAAATAACTACACTAGAAAGCATAAAACTATGAATCTAAAAAACATTACCACTAAACTAGAAAGTATGGAAATGATTAAACTAAGAAATGTATAGATTGTTGGAGAAGTAAAATTGGTAAAGAAACTAGGAAACATTGATCTAATCAAAAGATAACAATCTAAAACAACTAGCAAAAAATGATTTAAAAAAATAGAACAATTGAAAGAAGATGCTTTGGAACTTCATACACTAAATTCAAAGACTACAGACTTAGCTACAACTTGCAAGATTGATTTTGACAAAATTACACATATGAAAATAAGCTCCAATTTTGATTATTATCTGCTAAAGGAAAGTAAATAATTAGAAATAAAAATACTTATCTATCTAATCTATAACCCTTGAGTGGCTAGCTCTCGGGTGCTTCTACACCTATCTCAAATCACATGCACTATAGCTCCAAATTATCTCATTCAAAGAACTTTGTTCACATCATTCAGTAACTCTAAAAATGGCGAGAAAAACTCATTTTATTCATATGAAAAGTATATCTTAGAAAACATATTGGCAACATAATGATATTCTTTTGTATTCATCGTTTTCAACAGTTACATATTTATACGAAAGTGGCTAACAAAATCCTACTTTTCAGTTGATAAATTCTTCAACTAATTGTCAACAACTAATAGACTTTAAAGCCCATGGTATGAAATATTAAAGAAGCTCGACATGAGCCATAAAGTCATTAGAACTAAAAATAATAGAAACCTATGAAAACTTGGTCCATAATGTATGCTCTTGAAGTTCCGGCACCCATTCACTTGTCTTCAATTGTGTTGAAATCTATGTTAAAACCTGTTTGACTAGAATGGTAACCGATGGTGGAAGTTGACATGTGGAATACTCAAGAACTAAACCATTAAGTTAGCATAAATTAGCTTATTTTGACTAATTTCAAGAAATAAAGATTGTATGCTTATTCACAAAAAGAAAGCAATTACTTATCCTAAAGATAATTAATTGGTAGGGTAAGGTTGGCTCAAAGGTGTAAGGTTAAGTATTGAGTCCATTATATTGATGAGGTTATTTTTACCTCATCATTTCCTCCCCTTCCTAAGCCTAAGTAGGTCCTTCTACACTCTTTGGTGTGTCCCCTATCCTTCATTACCCTTATTCATCTCCACATACTTGGCACTGAGATCATATAAGTCATCTACCTCTGTATCCAGCTCCTCTGGCTCCCTTAGAAATCCTTGATGAAAAGTGACCCTTTGTACCCATCTTGCAAAATTTTCATCACTCTGGTCTAGATTGGTATATGCTAAAGGAGGTGGTGAAAGAAGGATATGAGGCCTATACCTCATACCAATCCAATTAACCTTCAATTCTTCAAGGATTTTGGCTAAGGCTACTGCCCTTCTATAGGACCATCTAATATTAAGGGGTTATATTAGTTCCCCTTTCTTGAGATACATAGGAAGAGGGGTAAACCGTTCTTCACACGCATGCCAAGCTTTTCCTATAAACTTTGGTCCTTGATTTTGAAAGTGATCATAGCATAGATGGAGGTTATTATTGTACTTGACTTGTACCTCTTCTCTAAGTTGAACACCCAGAAACTGTACCTTAAAATAGAAGGGCTTCCTATGGGGGTATCTCATTTGCAACCCAACATTTTTCTCTGCTTGTGCATATTCTCTTGACAGATCTTTCTAGTGAAGTTGATTGTGCATTGTGGATAGGAATGATATTAATTGGACTTCTCCCACAAAAAATTAACAAAGAAATCTGTATATTCTTCCATGAGCAGATAATGGACAAAGAATTCACATAATAAATCTTGTTGTTCAAGAGTTGATTGAACAAATATCTTCACAAATTCTTCATCATTAGGAACATGTGGCTGATTATGGAAAATTCTCAGTAATTTTCATCTTAGGAGTTGTTCATTGAGGAACATAGAGTACAACCTAGATGGTCTTCTACAAGCTAATAGTAATTCAACAATTCACAAGCATCTTGTTTACCTCTATATGCTTTGTGAAATGATTCCTTTAACAATACCAACTCCTTTTTCAGCCTATTATTTTCAAATTCCACATCCCTTAGAGGATAGCATCGTTCTATCTATTTCATTAGTATTGGAGGGATGTGTACCTAGAACCATTCTAAAACAATAGGTTCAGTTTGTGTCTCCTTGGATTCCATTATTGGCTTAGTTTCAGTCTCTTGTAAATCATGCTCTAATTCCACAATCTTACTCAAAGAAGCATTCAGCTCAATTCCCTTCCTATTTCTTTCTTCTTCAAAAGCATTATATAATTGCATTAAGAAAAAAAAAACCTTGAATATGCTTATATATTTCAAATAGATCAACAATGTGTTGCTTTCTTTGTTGGTTCTGTTGCTGGATTTGGAACTATAACTGTTCAATGAGTCTGTCTTTTTGTTCCATCTGCAACGTCAATTTTGCAATTTCTTGATCCCTTTTATTTACAATTGCAGAATGTGCCTCAATTTCTTCTTGTTGCTAGGTGATATGTTCTTCATTACTCTACAACCTGGATTTTAATTCTATAATTTATGCTTTTAATTTCTCTAATTCCTCCTCTTTTTGCCTAGATTCTGCATCCCCTATGTCCATAGAGAAGAAGGGATTGGGAATTTCCATGTCAATATGAGGTACATTTTCCTCAATTTCAGGTACATTTTCAATTTTGTCAAGTAATGGAGAAATTCTCCCCACAGGCTCATCTTCAATCTCCACAGAGTGTGGCAACTATTCTTTTTCTTCCTCCCACTCCTTTGGAGACAGTGTTCTCTTTTCCTCATCCTTAGGGGATTGATCAACCCGCTTCTCTATTTCAATTATTTCTTTACTACCAGGCTGACTTTCGGTTTCCACTACCCTTGCTTGAGTCCTCACCTTTTTCTTTTTGAAAGTACTTCCTATGTCATGGTGTTCAGTTTCATTGGACCCTACAGACAACCTCTTACTTATCTGTAGAGGAGGGTTTGTTTGAAAAGTAACATTATTCTGCTTCTTCCTCTTACGAGGAGGTTCTTCTTCTTCTCTAGAGTGCACAATTCCCACATCCCTTGACTATCATGGGGTTTCTAACTCATCCGGAAAGGTTTTCGACGCATCGCCGCTAGGAGTCGTTGAGGTTTGTTGGGATTCAGGAGCACCTATGGCCTTTGAGGAGGGTTCTTCAAAATATTTCTCTTTTCATTTAGAGGACTCACCCTCCTCAAGTGGTCTTTCAGATTCCTCTTTTTCAAAATTTCACAGGAACTTGTGCCACTTCTTTTCTAGCTTTTTGCAAAAATGATACATGCATATTAACTATATAAGGCTATGATGTTTGAGAGGCCCTACCCAAAATTTTTATTTTTCCATCATGGAGATAACTGAATGACAAAAAATGGATGGTAAGTTAACCCTAAGAGAATGGTCCTCAATGTCGTGGTGAAAATGAATTAGCAAGCAAAAAGGGGTCCCACTACCATAGTTATTTGTCCTTCACAAGTGAAATATTTGATTATCCAGGCTACAACAGTTCTCTAGGGTTCTAGAATAGACATTCTATGGAAACCTTTGTTCTTTCCTGTGGTACTTATGATGATTACAGGTTGAGGCTCCCCCTCCCTATGAAATAATTCTACCACTCTTTGATAGGTAACATTGGCAGTTTCATTCAAATCAATTCCTCTATTTTCAAGACCAGAAAGATGAGTAATTATTTTTGGACTTACCTGGAATCTCTTGCCACTCACCATGGTTTGTTCATCTGCAAAATTCTCAACAAACTCTTTTACCAATTTCTTTGTATACCCCTCAAACTTTTTATTGAATTCCAACCACCTGACCCTTTGAAATAGACCCACAATATTGCTCAATGCCAGCAATTGAGCTACTAAAGTTGGTTCAAACTTTTTCTTGGCTCCTCCCATTTTTTTTTCTTTCCTTTCCACTCTACCAAATTTTGTGTAACTCTGCAATATTTTCCTTACTGAATTATAGATGAAAAAGGGACTCAATTCGATATAACCAATGAAAGAGGAATTAATCACCTTGCTTGTCACCTTACTAAATAATTATGACAATTTTTCATGGGAAATTATGCAACCATTGTCGTACTTCTAGCAATCATGCGATGGAACAAGTTTCAAAATGGTGAGAAGGAACAGTTGAATGCCAATTAATTGATCTTTATTCAAAATAATTACTAGCTTTAAATAAATAAATTCATACACTCCTTATGTCTTGTCATTAAATCAAACATCATTCACCTACGTTGACATGAATGGATAGGTACATGATTTGGCGAGGGTGGTAGCAAATAATAATGACATGGATGGGATGGTTTAAAATGATGTGAAAATTATTATGACAAAAAGGAGTGTCATAATAATTTCATTTATTACAAGAAGATATGATATGATATGGTGAAGTGATTATTAGGGGGTAGATCTCTAGGTGGCAGAAAATAAAGTGATGGGCATGTGTAGAACTTAGGAAAGATTGAAATACTAAAAAGAAAGAAAAAAGCTTAGAAAAATCTGAGGCATTGCTGAAAAATGCAGCCGAGGTGGAAGAAGAGAAAATTCTAGAGCATCGTGGGGGATTTCATTGAAATGCAACAACAAAATGAAGGATTCTAGAGCATTTTCAAAAGATGTAGCTAGAACAGTGACCAAATATTTCTGGAGCATTGTTGAAAGATGCAACCAAAGTAGCAACTAGAATTTATGGAGTATTGTCGAAAGATGCAGTCGGAGTAGCAACCAAAATTTTTTGGAGCATCGTCAAAAGATGTAGCCAGAGAGGAAACCAAAAATTTCTAGAGCATCATCGAAAGATGCAGCCAGAGCAACAACCAAAAATTTTTGGAGCATCATTGAAAGATCCAGCCAGAAAGAAGAAACAACAGAATTCTGGAGCATCGCTAAAAGATGCCGCTGGAGGGAAGAAGAAGAATGTGATATTTTGGCCTTTGGCTTTCTGAAGCATCGTTGAGTGATGTATCAAAATATAGGGTCAGAGTGAGGAGCAAGACAAGTTATTTGTACAAGTTTTAGATCATAGCAACAACAAATTCCAGAGCATCGCAGCAACCAAGCCAACAAATTTTGGAGCATCGCAACCAGGTGCGCCAGAATTTTTGTTTACCAAACAGATGAAGTCCTACAAAATATAGACAAAATTTATCCAAATACAAATGGTGAAGTTGATGAAGAAATTGAAAGAATAATTCTGTAAAATTCACACAGCCTTCTTTTTTTTTCCCTTTTTCTTAATATATGGTTTATTAAGGGAAAAACTATATTAACTCTTCCATAATAGAGTCAATGCAATGGATTTATCCCTGAATTTCTACCATTTTCATAAATTCCGCTTTATTAGCAGGCTTATGGTAGACATGTAATTGGTGTCCATTAACTAGGAGAGTTCGGGTATCACCATCAATGGGTTTCAGCTAGACCGAACCATTGACAAATACCTCAGAAATTTCATATGGTCCAAGCCAATGCATTCTAAGTTTCCCTTGATGATCCTTGTATCTGGAGTCAAACAATAATTCCCAATCCCCATTATGGAATTCTTTCTCCTTGATATGTTTATCATGCCAAACCTTGGGGTATGTGTAGGATCATGATGGGCCAAAAAGTGGCAATATGATGGGTATGTGGCTGACGACTATTTTTTTACCCAAAATTGATGAAACAAAAAAGGTTTTTAAAGGAGATTCTCAGCTTTCCACCAATATAAATTATTCTTTACTTTTAATTTAATAAGTAATTATTATTCATTTTCTATTCAAATTATGACTAAAGTCCTGATTGATAGGTTTATTGAAAAAAATCTATAGATTTCAAATGGTATGAATTTTTTTGAATCCAAAACATGTGTCACACTCTATGCTTTGCATACTATAGTATTAAAAAAAGAAAAATTTAATTTCATGAAGTTTTGACCAAGTTAAGGTGGTTAGATAAACGAGTTTTTATATTTTTTAAAAAGTTCTAATAAAAAATTCATAATTAATTATTTAATTGGAAAAAATTACAAAAAAATATGAATCACATCAGGGCATGAGTCCTCTACTTATACCTAAAATATTATAAAAAAATATTATCATTTTATTGTGGTTAGGGTGGTCAGACAGACACCTACTTCTTATTTTTTCCCTAAAATTTAAGTACCACTGCATTGAAATTTCAAAATTTCAGCAAATAGATTTAAAAAAATAAAATAAACCTAGTACTTTGGAAGCTGCATTCAATTTGCTATAGATTCTATTCTTACATATTTTTGAAATAATATAGATAACTTATTCAAATTTTTACGTCAAGTTGCCTAACTCTGATTTTTCTGAATTTTTTGCCACTTAAGGGCTTGTTTTTTCCATGACGATCTTGCACATACCCCTTGCATTGTTGTTGGACCAACTCAGTTTGATGGACGACATCCAAACGGAGTTCATCCAGTTCATTAAGTTGTATAACTCTCTCAATTTGGGCTTGTTTGAGATCTATGTCTAACTTTGTGGTTGTCCTAAGAGTTTGGTGTTCAAATTCAATGGGCAAGAGGGACTTCTTCCCAAAAACTAACTCGTATGGACTATAGCCAGTGGTTGATTTCCAAGCAGTCTTATAAGCCCAAATGTCTTCAGTTAGTTTCCTAGCCCAATCTTTTCTTCCTGATGAAACCATTTTTGTTAAAATATTTTCCAACTCCCAGTTAGTGACTTTGACCTATTTGTTCACGTGAAGGTGGTAGGGTGAGGAATTCTTGGGACTCACTTGGAAATGATTTGTGAAGGCTAACAGAACTTTGGACATAAATTGGGGACCCTGGTCTTTGACGGTTGTCCTAGGAGCTTCAAATCTAAGGAAAATTCTATTATAGAGGAAATCAACTACTTGTTCCTCCCTGGCAACACGTAGGGATTGCACTTCCGCCCACTTAGTCAGGTAGTCGGTACAAACCAAAATGTACTATTTTCCTTGTGAAGGAGGGTCTATAGGACCGATAAAATCTAATCCCCATTTTTCAAATGGTTCAAGGACTACCTGAGGCTATAGGGGCATTTCATTAGATGTAGTTGGTCTTCCTACCCTTTGACATCCATCACATCTACAAACATATTTCTTGATGTCCTTATGCATAGAAATCCAGTAGTATCATGCTCCCAAAATCTTGTGAGTTTTCCTTTCAGCAAAATAATGCCCTCTAGAAGGAGCATCATGGCAAGCTCTAAGGCTACTATAGGTCTCGTTTGCTCTAACACAATGTCATAGAACCATATCAAGTCCACATCGAAATAAGATCCCACTAATCCATTTGAAAGGGGAACTTTCTCTAACAAGGAATTTCTTTTGTTTTGATGAAAAATAAGGTGGTACTTCTATAGTGACCAAGTAGTTTGCAATATCGACAAACCAAGGGGTTTTAGTAGAGGTGGTGAACATATTTTCATCTGGTAACTCATCCTATATTGGAGCACAATTTCCATCATGTTTAATCTGAGATAGGAAATCTACAACTACATTGGACTTCCCTAGGTTGTCAATAATTGTCACGTTGAATTCCTAGAGAAGCAACCACCTAATTATCCTTGCATTTACTATAGGTTTATTCATGAGGTACTTGATGTCTGAGTGATTTGTATACACTGTGAATTTGCATCCTGTGATATAATGTCAAAATTTCTTAATTGCATGAACTACAACCAAGAATTCTTTCTCTGTTGTGGTATAATTCTTTTTTGTTGGCGGCAAATTCTTATTGATGAAATATATGGCATATTTTCCCCCATTCTCATCTTCTTGTCCTAGAACCACTCCAATAGCTTCATATGATGCATCAACATAGATATGGAATGAAAGGTTCCAATTAGGTCCACAAAGGACAGGAGTGGAGATGAGTTTCTCCTTGATGATTTCAAATGATGGCTGACACTCAGGTGTCTAGATGAACTCTATGTTCTTCTGAAGAAGGGAAAACATAGGGGTTGCTATTTTGCTAAAATTTTCTATGAATCTTTGACAATATCCAGGATTCCCTAAGAAACTTCTGACATTAGTCTGGGTTTTTGGTGTCTTGATTTGTTGTATTACTTCAATTTTCTTAGGATCAACCTTAATCTCTTCAGCTAAAATATGATGTCCCAACACTATTCCTTGTTCCACCATTATTAGAAATTTCTCATGGCTTAGGGACAAATGATGATCCTCACATCACTTCAAAACCTTATCTATATTTTTGAGGGCCTCATCAAAGGTTGAACCATATATAGTGAAGTCATCCATATAAACTTCTACACACTCATTCACCAATTGAGCAAATATAGCTAGGATAGCTCTCTGGAATGTTGTAGGAGCATTACATATCCCAAAGGGAAGAACTCAATATGAAAATATCCCCTAAGGGAAAGGTCATCTTGTCTTGGTCTTTTTTCGCTACCTGTATCTGGTTGTAACCACTAAATCCATCTAAAAATGAAAAATATTTCCTCCCAGCTAAGTTATCCAGCACCTGGTCTATAGATGGTAGAGGGGAATAATTTTTGTGTGTTGCTTTGTTAAGTTCCCTATAGTCTACACACACTCTCCACTTTTTTTTCTTCTTCAGAACCACAACCAAAGGTGACACCCACTTGCTATCAGAAATTGGGTAGATAAACCCTACTTGTAGAAGTTTCTCAATTTTACTTTTAACAATATCTTTCGGAGCAAGATTGAGTCTTTGTTGCGGTTGGTGAATATGTTGAACATCTTCAGTATAGATATGATGAGTACACACACTTGGGTGTATTCCTATCATATCTATATAGTCCCAAGAGAAAGCTTTAGATCTATTCACCAAGGTGTCAAACAATTTGTTTTCTTCTAGGTTAGTCAACCAACTATTAATGTTCAAAGTTTTTCCTGGTAGCAACATAATGGTTTTAACTCCCGGATGGTTGGATGTGATAGTATACATGGGCCTTATCAGGGTGTCAAGAGGACAACTATGAGGTATGGTCTTATGAATCCTGGCAACGTCTACAAAGAAATTGTGTGTTTTTGGAACTATATTTGTCAAAGGACGGGGCAATCCCATGAAACTGGCATTATCAAATCTTGTACGATCTATATTGATTGAGTGTCCTAGGATTTCTTCTACATTTGTCATCTCTTCACCACTCGCATCTATAGTAAGAATTTCCATGTTTTCTAATTCATCCTCTAATTCTTCACCATGTTGTTTGATGACTGCCATGGCTAGTGATGCTAGATTTTCCTGTCCATTGGGACTTTCCTGTTCATCAATCCATACTTTATTGTGTTCAACAGGATTGACAGGAGGGTATAGAAACAAATGTTTGCTATTAGGTCCATGTGAAATGGTCATTCCTCCCTCTCTATAGTAAATTTTGGCTGCAACAATAGCTAGCCATGGCCATCCAAGAATTATTGGATAACTGTCTTTAGGTGTAAGGGACTCAATTATTTGAAAATCTACTAGATATTCCCATCCATCCACCTTAACAAGAATGTTTTCAATGACACCCTTGGGAATAGCTATGGATTGATTTTCCATCTACAAGACTGTAGTTGTGGAATGTAAATTAGTAAGTCCCAAATTTTCCATCAAATCAATAGTCATTACGTTAATGGTTGCTCCAAGGTCCACCAAAGCATTTGGTATTGCTACTTCATTAACCATTACTGTTATAAGTGGACTACCTGGATTGTCATATTTTAGAGCAGTGGTCATCCTAACCAACAAGTCAACTAGGTAACCATTTATGTGGACAACATTTATTCGTTTTGATTTCCTCCCTGGAATTTCAATACACAATTGTTTGATCATTTGGTTTAACTTAGGAATCTCCTTAATCACTTGTAGCAAAGGGACTTCGATCTACAACTATTTAATTTCTTGTATCAATGAAGTTTCGGTAGATGTGGTCATTTATGAAGTATTTTTCATAGTGATTGGTTTTAGACGCTCCAGAAAAGATGCTTTGATTTTGTCCTTAGGAAAGGGATCCTTCAAAAGTTCAGTTGGAGACTGACCCCCCTCCTCCTGAGCTAGGTCGAAAGCTCCATCTGAAGATGACGGCTCAGGCTTCTTTTGAGTATCTTCTAGGGCTGGTTCTACACATGTAGGCATTGTTGTGGTTTTCCCAACAAACTTTTTAACAGGTTTGAACATCTAGAATTTCCTCAATAGTCAACTGCAGAAGTGTTTTCCCAGACCTTAATTGCAAGTTTCCACAGTGTATTGCATTAAGTCCAATGGTATTGTCCTGTTCGATGGTATACACTAGAGTATTTAGGCAATTGTCCTTTGGGTTCAAAATAGGTTGTGCCAAAAGTGGTGGTTGGTTAACTTGTTTGGTTTGTTGAGTATTCTATGGAGGTGGTAAAATATTTCGTTGTTGAGTAGGCATCCTTTTGGTACAGTATTAAACTGATATTGAGGTTGATTCCATTGAGGAATGGGATTTTGAGGGTACCACTACTGTTGAGGTTGGTTAGGCCACTGAGGATTTCCCCAAGATTGATTCTCCCATTCAGGTGGTCCCCAAGGATAAGTTCCCCAATTAGTTGATACTAGAGGTGGTGCCTGAGGCCAGGGTGTTTCCCATTGATTATTGTTCCAGTTAGGTTGAGGTCTCCAGTTAGAGTTTGAATTTTGGCCATAGGGAAATTTTTCTCTAGTTCTTTGATTTATGACGTTAACTTCTTCGTCAATTGGGGGTGTTCTTTTCTTGGAATTCTTGATGGCATTCAAAAGCTCACACTGATCGGTGGGGTGATTTTTGTCACATACTTGACAAATGCCAATTTTTCCAACTTTGTCCAAAGGGAATTCCCTTAGAAAATGTTTTTTTTGGCACCTGTGGCAGTAAATGGACAAAGTTTTAGGATTTCACATCTTAGCCTATATGCCATCTAATGTGGTGTTTAACTAGACTAGGATGTCGGTCTTGAAGTTGGCTAGCTCTTCACGTAGTTTTCCTATTTCATTGGAACCTCTTAAGAGGGTGGACTTTCGGATACGTCCTTGAGTTTGAGAGAAATTCTGACACAATTCCATAATATCATCCAATCCCAGTTGGGACACGTCTCCTTTTCCCATTAAATCCAAGCTCCTTCGAGCTTCGTCATCAAGACCTTTAAGGAATAGGGTCTTTAGAATATTAAGACTTATGACTTCTTCACCACAGTGTTTAGATAAGAAGATAAACCTATCTAGGTAATCCTCTAGACTTTCATCCTCATTTTTCCTTATTTTGAATAGTTCTTCTTTCTTATCACTAAGCCTACAGTAACTTTGGTACTTCTCCAAAAAGGTAGAATCCATTTCATCCCATGAGGTTATTGATTGAGAAGCTAATCCCATAAACTAGTGCATAGTTGATTCTTTCAGAGTGGAAGGGAAAAGCTTTAGTTTCTAATTATCATTCTTGTAGTCATATGTCTGACACAAGACTTTAAACTCAAATAGAAACTGATTAGGATCCTCAATGGATAAACCTCGAAAGGCTGGAAAAAAGGCCGGTGATATCTTTTTCATTGTCATATCGTCATCTGCGTCAATAGCAATAGGATAAGTGAATGTGTGTGGTGGTGGAGGGTTATTATTGTTGTTGGTGGCATTTCTACAGTCACCCATGATGTTGAAGGGGATGTGATCCCCTTCCAAAAATTTTTCAGTTGGGCGAGGTCCTGGAGTTTGCAAAGGAATATGCTCCTCTACAACTATGTGTTCTCTTTTTGGGGTATGTGGGAAGGTCTCAGGCTGACCTTGTTTGGTCAATTCCTTAGTAAGTTCTTGATCTGAGTTTCCTTCCTCCCTACTTGTAGTTGGTATGTTGATTGGGGGGTTTTTGGTATGAATCTTTTGTGGGGTCCTTATTTCCTGACCATGCAAAAAAGAAGCCAAAGGACTATTTTTTGTGCCTAAAAGAGGTACTCAAGGAGTCTCCTACCAACACTAGAAAAATAAGGCTATCCCAGGCAACGACGCCAAAAAGTGATAGGTTGTTGTCAGGTCCTAACACTTTAGTTAATAAATGCATTAATATATCGACCGGGTAGTGTCCAAAGGCTGTATGCAATATAAGACATCTCAACTATCTCTCTCGGGTTCTGTAAATACCAAATAACTGAAATAAAACTCTAAACTAAGAAGCCACTAAACTTAGAAAGTAGGAAATCATCTATCTAGAAAGTAGAAAACTATGAATCTAAAAAGCATAACCACTAAACTAGAAAGCATGGAAATGATTAAACTAAGAAATGTATAGATTTATAAAGAAGTAAAACTAGTAAAGAAACTAGGAATCATTGATCTAATCATAAGATAACAATCTAAAACAACTAGAAAAAAATGATTTAACAATCTTGTAAGAGAGGGGGGTCGTCGTGTGCAAGACCCCAAGTCATGGAGGGCCAAGACGCAAGAGGCTACCCTAACTTACCTCAACTAAGTATAGTGTTAGGAATGCAAGGCAAGAGTAAAGAGGACCATGAGGCCTCTCAGTCGCTCTGCAGACCCAAAATGTAGGAAGGGGCTAGGTGAGCCAGTTTTCAGGTCCAACACTATGCCTTAGGAAGCTCTCTGCTCGAGGATGAAAGTGCGGTCTTTGGATGACAACACAACACACTAACATCTCTAAAGCACGCTTGCATCTGTACAGCCAGACAACAATGAAGATGAGGTCAAACCTAGAAAAACTAACTAACGGCCCAGCTAACTAACTAAAGGGCCAAAATGATATGATTAAGTAAATGAAATATTCTCTAAAATTATAAAGCATAAATGCAAGAGTGAAAGGGAAAGGAGGATCTCACCTAGAAAATTTTTCACTAGTTGGTTCCTCAAGAAAAGCACGTACTCCACCTCCACTAAGAGCACTCAAGGCTACTTGGGGGAGAATATGAGAGTACTTGATCCTCTGCTGTAATGGCATGGTCCCAAAATTTCTCTACCGAAGTGATGGACTGTTGTTTCAGTTGCAATGGAATGCTTGTATGCTTGGAATAAGTAAAAGTTAGCTTGTGGAGTGATATAATGAATGCTTGAAGTTGTGAAGAAGCTGGATTGAATACTTAGAGGATTGGAATGCTTGTTCAAGGAGTAAATTTGAAGAAGGAATGAAAGAAACGACCATATTAGGGTCGGTTGGCCGAAGGGCATGTTACAACTTGACTCCCAATGAGAAGTGTAACGCCTCTGCAGGTTCAATTGTAGGAATCTACCAGGGATGTAAGCATGTTGCGCGGGCATCCCCGACATAAACACCTCCACCGACACTCAAAGTTGGTGCCAAGTGGGTTGCAAGCAGCGGGCTTAGGTGGAATTAAGCATTTGAGCTTGGTTTTCTAAGGTGGATAAAGGAAAAAAGGGGATTTGCACATGGGGTGCAAATTTACTCCTATAAAAATCTAAAAAAATTGAAAGTAGATGCTCTGAAACTTTAGACACTAAATTCAAAGACTACAGACTCAGCTACAACCGGTAGAATTGATTTTGACAGAATTACACATATGAAAGTAAGCTCCAATTTTGATTATTATCTGCTAAAGGAAAGTACAAAATTAGAAACAAAATACTTAGCTATCTAATCTATAACCCTCGAGTGGCTAGCTCTCAGGTACTTCTATACCTATCTCATATCACATGCACTGTAGCTCCAAATTATCTAATTCAAAGAACTCCAGTCACATCATTTAGTAACTCTAAAAGTGGTGGGAAAAAATCATTTTATTCATATGAAAAGTATAACTTAGAAATTATATTGGAAGCATAACGATATTCTTATGTATTCATCATTTTCAACAGTTACATATTTATATGAAAGCGGCTAACAAAATCCTACTTTTCAATTGATAAAGTCTTCAACTAATTGTCAACAACTAATAGAATTGAAATCCCATGACATGAAATATTAAAGAAGCTCAACACGAGCCATAAAGTCTTTAGAACTGAAAATAATAGAAACCTATGAAAACTCGGTCCATAATGTATGCTCCTGAAGTTTCGACACCCGTTCACTTGTCTTCAACTATGTTGAAATCTATGTTAAAACCTTTTTGACTGGAATGGTAACTGATGGTGGAAGTTGGCATGTGGAATAATCAAGAACTAAACCATTAAGTCAACATAAATTAGCTTATTTCGACTAATTTCAAGAAATAAAGATTGTACACTTATTGACAAAAAGAAAGCAATTACTTATCCTAAAGATCATTAATTGGTAGGGTAAGGTTGGCTAAAAGGTGTAAGGTTAAGTATTGAGTCCATTATATTGATGAGGTTATTTTTACCTCATCAAGGACCTCAGTCCTCATTCCCACGACTATAAACGAGAAAATCAAAATGTTGTTTCCAGTCTAGCCCAAGAATGTGCCCCACACTGAACTCCCTCAAAAGGAAGGAGGCCGCAGGATGAGGTAGTGAGCGATGCCTCTCAAGGTCCATGGTTCAAAAATTAGTAAGGAGAGGCAACCAGACCACGTCTTCCCTATAGTCGATATGCTTGTAGAGGTCCATGGTGTTCAGAATATTGCCACAAAGGATGGCCACTTGCACAATTTCACCAAGCCTATCCAAATACAGATATTCAAACATGGCATGACATAGCTCAATTATCCAAGGCTTGGATATATCCAAGTTGATAAGGGAAGCCACAAAGAAAGAAATGACATTGGAGTTACGCAACAGTTGTTTCTCGTCCTTCACATAGTCCTTGTCTAGCACCCACTTGAATGCCACCACAGTAAGGCATTCATTCTTCCTCGCCATGCATTTAATTCGGTCACTGGTAAATTCACCCACGAAGGAGTATTGTGGCCTTCATGCTAGGAGCTGAATGGGAGTGCCTATATCTAGATGACATGGTAGCAAACAGGCTAAAGCTAATGGAACGAGATATAGTGAGGAAAGATTGCTAACTTAAAGAGCTTTAAAAGTGAATATTTCACTAAGGTGGCATAGCTATTTATAGAAAAGGGCATGCTGGTGAGCTTGAACAATGGAAAATCCATTGCCCATTGGATGGAAACAAAAAATATCAAAGCAACCAGGGGGAAAAAGATGAATCATACACAAAATCTTTCATCAAGCCTGGAGAAATAAATTTGGGCGTTGGGAGTAAATGCTTACATATTCTAATCACTACCATGTGTCCATTGTAGTCATCAATGCCAGCTTGCTTGTTTACGTGAAAATACATTGATTAACGCGCTAAGTCTTGACTAATTAAATATGCATGTCTTTTTAGAGTACTTTACACTACTTAAGCACACTTCCCATGGCTAAAAGCATGCTTTCCAAAAACATAAGGCTTATTTGTGAAAAAGGTAGCAAAGTGAATGTACTAATTCCATTCTTGTGGAGAATTCAACATTCCTGAGGGATACAGATCCCGATTCCACATGTATCACCTCGGTGGAAGCATTTAGTAAGCTAAAGGTAATGATAGTGCCTTAATGCATGTACATGCAAGAAGAATTGAATGCACCCAAAATAATTTTTTGTTGAGTAGAAAAAGGAAAGCAGTTGTTTCTCTAAGGAAGCTCTCTACAAATTTTCAAGTACAACAATGGTGAAAACATCGACTTTAGGTAGAAAGGCTAGACCCTCATCTAAAAGAGTAGGCTATGTTGATATTTTTGGGAGAGAATCGTTCACCAATGCTACAATTCCAGAAGAACGATGTTTTTCCCATACCAAATTGATGTATGGGAAGGTGATCATATTAAGGAGGTCGTGCTAGATTTTGCAGACAACATTTTTGACCCAAAGGTGTTAGCGAACCCTAAGAGCCTTAGGGAAGGGCCATTTCAAAGAATGATCAAACATGGGGTAGTTGAAGGTTTTGCATCTCAGCTCTAGAATTTTGGTTTTCCATAATTCATGCTGCCTATTGTACACCCAATCTCAGAGTTGGTAGATGCATGTTCTAGGAGGTTTGACAAAGAAACAAGGGCTATAGTCAGTTGTAGGATAAGGGTTACAATCAATGCAGTAGCCATCTGGGATATGTTATTTATCCCTACAGACTGGGTCATCGAGAGCTTCAACCAGGAAGTAATGGAAGAGTTTTGGAACACCAGAACTAGAAAAATGGCTTTTTATGAAGATAAAATCGAGGAGAAGTCAGAAGGAAGTCAACTCCCATCCCATATACCACATGGGAAATTCAAAACAGATCTTTAGGCTGTTTTCGTAATGTTGGCCTATGTCTATGGCTACGATGATGATAAAAAGGTTTATCCTTTTCAAATGGGCATGGTCTTTATGCTCAAGAGGGAAAAGAGCTAGAAATATTATGATTTCGCAGAAATAATTCCTAAAAAGATACTGGAATAGCCAAGGAACTATGACACTAAATGCAAATTTAGGTACTCTTCTTTTTTGGTGCATTTGATTTTACACAAAAACTCTAAGTTCCTTGAAAGGTACTTGTCATTGTTTAAGTTTTCTGTAAAGGGGTCATACCATCCAATTTTAGTTTGGACCCATGTGCTTTCAAAGTCATGGGATTATTACTAGTTTGTGGATTATTTTATGGGGCCAGTACTCGTAGAATTGTCCCCATGCCCTCTAGGGAATTTCTCTCTTGAATTTTTGCAATGGATAAAGACCTCATAGACCCTAATGGATTATTTTCTGGGAGCTGAGTTTACATTCATCAAATTTCATGGTTTTATCAAGGAGCCTTTCAGGCTGCCAAATTTGTAACAGATAGGGTTTTTTCTTTACAGGTGTGTCATCAGGTAACTATTGCCGACAACACCTATTGTGCCAGAAGGCACAAGACAGGGCTTTACCCAACTCCCCTCGCCATCGCCAATAGCCAAGTAACACTGATAAAAAGGAAGGAACAAGAGGTTCTTATGAACAAATTTGCGCACCTAGTCTTGGTTCTCATTTGTGATGCATGGAGCTACAACTTGATAAGGAGCCTCCTAAGTTTGAAGCATGAGAGTCGGAAGTATTTTGAATTAAGAAAGAACCTGACTGAAGAGAGGCCAAATTTGTACATCGACTTAGCCTACCTACCATTTGACCGACCACCATGGCTTGAATTTTATGTCAAGATGCTAGAGTATCAGCCAAGCCTTTTGATGGGAAAGTCTCTAAGTAAACAATTGAAGTGCCTATGGTGGTTGGAGAGAAAGAACGCAGATTTCTAGAGGTTCTGACAGGAAATGAAGAGCCTCAATGCCATGTATGGAGAGCTCTAGCCACATGATGAAAATTTTGATGAAATTTATGATAAAGAGGCTAACACTGAGGATAGTAATCCTGAGATCGATCAAGCGATTGAACAGGGAGAGCTTTCGCTCTACACTTCTTAGCCTTAGGAGCCCAATAAAGGAAAGGGGTTGAAATAGAAGGACTCATAGGTCACATCCTCTGTCAGCACCCCACAAAAAGAAAAAAGGAACCGAAGGTCCCTAAAGAGGTCTACTAAGGGTACAAAGGGCCAAGTTTCGATGGGATCAACCACCAAGGGATCTGAATCGACTGGTTCTTCTCATACAAAGAGGAGATGAGTCCAAGACCTAGGTGGACATGGTGCATCAGCCAGAGGAGAGGAAGAAGTGGAGTCCACTCCGCCGGGATATTCGGCTTCAACGACCTAGGTAAGTTTTGCTCCCCCTCTTCTTTCTACCTCTGCATCTTTAGTCATTCCTCCACCCCCATTTGTGGAAAGGATTCCTCCATCTATGGACTATGATATTTTTTGTTCTAAATGAACCCTCAACCATATTCAACAACAAACCCCATGAGGAAACCCCACACGTTGAGCGAGCATCATCTGCGTCAGTCGCGATTGATTCCTTAATCACCCTGTCAAGGGTTCCCATTGAAAAAGCTGAAGTGTCCATGTTGCTAATTTCACTTAATCCATCTGCTTTTGGAAAAATGTTACTTTTTCAACCCACTTCTCCTTTCACTCTGATGGGTGTTCCCCCTCTACAGTCCCCATATGGTATCCCACTATTTTCAATGATAATGCTCCCCTTCACCTCTCACAATCCCATACAACTAAGGCTTCTCCTTCTATCACCCTATTCAATCTCCCTTCAGGTGCTTCCATTACTACACAAAGCATCAACACCCCACAAAGTCTCTGAGGTCATTTCAATGCAACAAAGCTAGCCCGACAAGTTATAAAATGGAAATTGTAGATAAAAAAACATGACACAACTAGCTACTAAGAATATTGAGGCTTATTTCAATGAAGAGAAAAATTCCCTATTGATTGCTACCATGAAGCCGCTAGTATCCAAGCCAGAGGGAGAAATGCAGATGGAAGATTACAACATCAAAGCTATGGGCCTAGACTTAAGTGACACTCGCCCATGTGACAAGGTGGTTCTGGCTAAGCCCACCCAAAAAGTAGTCTATATTGATTATGAGAAGTTGGACAAGAAATTGAAGAAGCGTGAAGCTGAGCTGGTAAATGTAAAGGACACATTGAGTAGGCTACAAGCGAAAATCAAGGGAAGAGAGGTGGAAATGGCTCGTGTAAGAAAAATATAGGATCATTAGGGAGAAGCAACTAACTTGCTTGAGGAGGCCCAAAATGAATAGAGTCGGCTTTATGCCGAGGTAGAAAAGTTAAGGGTTGATCTTGCTGTTGAATCTCATACAAATATAGAATACCAACATATCCAGGAAAACATGCAGGAAGAATTGGAGAGTGTCTAATATACGGCTTCCAGTAATCTACGAAAGGCCCAAGCGAAAATAAAGAGGAAAAGCAAGAGAAGTAGGAGATCGTGACCAAGAGGTTGGAAGGTTGAACAAGGAATTAATAAATTCCCTCCTGGAGAAGAACCAGATGGAGGAGAATATGAAGGCAAGGGAATCTCAATTCCATCAGGAATTAGCTACAGTGCAAGGATCTAATATCCTCCTGATATTGAAAAGACTGATATACACTCATTGGGAAAGGATCATAGCTGTAGTTTCTACTCTAAATTTGGTCTTCCAGTTTATAAGGGATGCTCAGGAATTACATGAGAAGGTTGGCCTTGTGGTCGACCAAATTCTGCAAATTTATGCTCCCTGGGCTACGGAATCAAAAAACCTAATTTCTAGGTTATGCAAAGCCACTGAATAAGATTTAAGAGGTGCATAAATTCCTAATCAGAGGGTTGGCTCAAGGAAAGCAAGTGAATTCATCAATTGCTATAAGGTCACAAAAAAAAGAAAAGAACATCGAGTAGTCTTGAATAGAAAGGTTAATGAGATCAAAAAGGATTTCAATGTTCTGCTTGATTTTGGATTGCCGACCCTTTTCTCACCAGATGGAGGAGCGCTATCAATCAAGAAGATCGTGGATGCAATCAGACATAAGGTATAGACTTCTACAAAACTCCCATGTATAAGCTCATCACCCATTGTTGATGAAATCAAGAAGGAGATCCTTCCCCTTTCTCATCTCTATTACCATATTAGGGTTGTTTCATCAAGATGGGGGGTTTTTCTTTTAAAGAAGTTTTTGATTTGGATCAAGCATACGAGATTCTCCGCACTCTCATCTGGCCCACTGATTTGGATTGGGAGGTACAATGCTCTACCTTCCTTAAACTCCAAGATTTTCCAAAGCTCCAGGTTCGTGCCTCTGCAAGCGAAGGTTCCCTGTGAGTCATCAGAACTATAAAGAAATTTTTCCTTTTTAATCTTTTTGGCTTTCAGTTTCTACCTTTTTCAGCTTCGAGAAGAGTCCACACTTAATGAAGAGAAGACTACTCTGAAAGGTGCACAATGCACCACATGGTGATTGTGTGGATTTTGTATATCACTTTCCTTTTGGGAATGAGTCAAGACATTTGTCTCCTTGGTGAGGATTTTCTTCAAGGACATTCTCATAAATTTGAGATTTCCCACTCGCTCGACATGTCATCTATTCATTAGAGCAATTTATATTTTTGCGGAATGATCTCTTCAAGCAGAGTTTTTCAGAATTCGGTGGGTGTCATGTCTTTAGGGTGAAACCTTCAAGTCAACACCATCAATCTGCATGATTGATTGATCAGATTTTTTCCAAGCTATGTTAGAATCTGATTGTTTTCTGATTGCAATCTTTGCTAAATTTCTAAGCCACTAATAAAGTAGTTGGGACTTAATGAGAAAATATTGTTGCAATCTAATCAAGATCTAAGATCAAATCATGGTTTATCAGGTGCAAACACCTAGCAGCTTTTTCTTCTAGAATATTGGTGGTGGTATTCTCTTTTTCTGAGTTATAAATAGGAGTTGGCAGTATAAGCAAAAAAAGGGTTTTTTTAGTTAGAAAGAAGTTACTTCAAAGGCCTTTTTGAAGTAGATAGATCTAGTAGGGAGTTTTTTTATGTTTTCAAAAGTAGAAAGTTTTACAGAATACTACTATTCTTTGGCATGTTATATTTTAACTCAAACTATCATTGGATTGGCATCTGACCTTTGTTTTCAGTTCATTTAATATTGAAGTTTGATCTATTTAGAAGAAATCTTTGAAACTGTGTATGTTATGGCCTTTGTCAAATTTCTTCTTTATGTTTCCATTCATGTTAAAAACATTGTGTTAAGCTTATTTTGATAGTTTGGGTAGCTAATTTCCATGTTGTTAAGCTTCTATGTTGAATGATAACTTCCAAAAATTGGATTATGTCTGTTGAACTTTTCCATTTTTTGTAAAGGTTGTTATTTTCATATTATGTCATAAAGGGAGAAAGGGTTTCTATAATTTTTTGGATATTTTGTTAACCTATAAATTTTTCTTATGTCTGATCAAACCTTAATGGATTCTCCTAGTGGGGAGATTTGAAAGATCGCAGTGTGCTTTTACTTAGCCTTTATTGCTCGTTCTCTTCCCAACAATGAAGGGTTAGTGGTATTTTGTGTCTATTATATCATTCATAGGAAATAAGTTGAGGTTTGAAATGTTGTAAAATATTTGGTGCATCACCATTTTCATGTTTTATTCACATTTCTTTCTACCTTTTTCTCCAAACATAAAGAAGAGTTATTTTTCTATAAAAATCCTAAAGTTTATTCAGCAGGGTGCAAATTGGTCCCCCACTCGCTAAATTTCCCATTAGACTGTCGGAGAGGCACAAGCTTTGATGATCAACAATGATAATATAAACTATTACATTTTCAAATGAAGATTAATGAAAATTTCCCCAAATCAATCGATACGAATCCATATGAGACTCAATGTGTCTTACTTGTGTTTGTCTTTAGGGTTCTATTACATTGTTTATAAGCCATTGAAAGCATTATTCACTGGTGACCTCTCGATAGTTTCAAATGAAAACAAATTAAACATTTTAGGGGAGTGTAACAAGAATTCAGGTGCAAAAAATTGCCAACTTATTCATAATTCTCGAATAGACAAATAGTGCATGTTTAGGGAAAATATTTTTTCCATCCCAATTGCTTCTAATGAGGTTATAACTTTATGAAACCAAACATCAACTTGATTGCATCCAACATATTCTAGACTAGATAAAGATATAGAGTAGAAGAGATGGAGGGAGAGATGGAGTGAAATATAGAGAGAGGGAGACATTTCTAGAGATGGGTGAGTAAGAGAAATAAAAGAAGGATGGAGGAGAGATTAGAATAAATAGAGAGGAATCGATCAATGATTCAGATCGTCGAGAATCAGATCAGGAGATCGAGAGATCAAAATATCATCGGCGTCGGGCGAAAAGAATCGGACAATCAATCCGCGATCCGAAGAAAAAGATCCGGCATCGAACGTCATGCAGAAAGGAGGAATCCGACCGATCAAGGCTCAGGCGTCAGGATCGTCAAAAATCCGGCAAATCAGTCAAACGCGGATCAAACTCACGAAGAATCAGATCGCGTGATCGAAATCTTTCAAAATCCATCAGATCGAAGGATCGATCGTAAGATAAGTCAAAATCTCCGGATCAGTCAACGATAAAGACCGATCAAAGATCAAAGTCAAAAGATCATCAAGGTCATCGATCAAGATCGATCAAAAAGATCAAATCCGTCGGCGAAGTCTCAATCGCCGTCGAGAAATCAAGGATCTCTTCAAATCAGGCGCATCAGGATCAGCGATCCAGGCTCGAAAAAACGAGAATCAAAATCAAAATAAATCAATCAAAGATCTCAAATCAAAGGATCAAAATCATCGAATGTCCCATAAATAAAATCGAAATCAAGGTCTCGAAGTAACAAATCGTCGAAACCGAAGAAGTCAAAGTTCATCAAATCCGATCAAATGTCGATCAGAAATATAATCAATTTACAAATATGCATGTCCTATAATTTGATTTACTTTAGGAAATTTTTATGATATCTATTGCATAGTCGTACAAATAGATTATACAATTAAATTTTACATTTGTTCATTACTTACAGGAATATCAATGATCTTGGTTGGAGATCTAGGACAATTACCTCATGTTAACGACATACCACCCTATGCAAGCAACAAACGAGAAAAGATCGTATGGGAAGAATTCAAAATTATAATTACTTTATATCGGTTATTCAGACAAAATGGATCTAACAATGAACAACACTTTCATCATCTTCTAACAAATATAAGAGATGCAAACCCTACAATCGATGATTGGTATTTACTAATGACACAATCTACTAAAAAATTAGATTGAGAAACAAATGAAGAATTTGAAAATAATGTTCATTTTTTTTTCACAAATGAAAATTTCCATGCACACAATCAAAGGAAATTATACTCCCTGAAAAATCCAATTGCGTGAAGCATAAGAACTAAAAATGGAAGTGTTAATGAAATCCAATAATGAAATATTGTTAAGCAAAAATGCAAAAGTTATGTTAACATCAAACTTGTGGATGGAAGCAGGTCTTGTTAATGGAGCTTTGGGTTATATCTAAGAAATTGTATATCGCCTAGGAATAGCTCCCCCAGAACCACAAACTTATGTACTGGTACAATTTGATAGCTACGTAGGAAATACATTTGATAAACAACATCCTTCTACTATTCCAATCACACCAATTCAGAGGAACAACTCCCTACAAATTTGGTCTATTTCCTTTCGATTTTGATTTGGAAAGTTTGATAACCAAACTTATGTGTATATTTTCGCATAATAGAGTGAATGATGATGACACTCTTATTGTATATTATAATATAATTCAATGATATTAAATTATGATGCAACTAATGAAAAGTTTATTGCAAACACACAATATTAATATTATTCTGATTTTAGATTCCTACAATTGATATCTCTCGACATTTTCTATATAGACTATGTGATAGAATAGATATGCTAGTACTAGTGTCACATCATTTTTAGAGATTAAACTATTTATATAATGGTGCAACACATGGACGACTACACAACATGTTAGTATCCCATGACAATTTTGACTTTGGTTGCTATTTATAGGTATTTCACCACCTATAAATTTCCCATGTCAATGGTAATGACTTAGGATGAATCCAAATATTTTTCAGTATTTTCTTCTTGCTTCCTCTTCCACTTTGAATGAAATATTTTATTTTCAAAATCTCTTGGCTCTCTTTGGACTCTCTTCTTGCAACTTTGTTATTTTTAAAATCTCTCCGACATTTTTGTAGCTTCTTAAATAACTCTTTCTTTGTGTTATTCTCTCATACAACATTCTTCTTGTATATCTCTTTCTCTCTTAGCTTTGTCAATCCCTTGTAGGTGATATTATTTTTTTTCTTATTGTTTATTTTTTTATTTCATTATTATTATAACATTTCTTTCTTGTAGTTCCTCTGAACACCATGTGATCCTCACATCCCTTATTTTTCTTTCATTCTAGTTTTCACTATTGAAAAATCATAGCTCTTACCATTCCCTAACACATTTGGAATATGAAATTTCTCACACACTTTTATTTTGTATATCTATCTTGGCTACTATGGATGTATAAATACCAAACAAAACAACCTCAACATTTCTATCATTCTTTAGAAACACAAGTTTCTTCGAGTGAGGATATCCAGCTACTTGGGAGCTTGGTGATATCTTTCCTCTCTCTTTCCCTTTTATTTTATTATTATTCTTTCCAAATCTTTTTAATAAATTAGTTCATTACCTTGTTATTATATTTTTCTTTTTTACTAGTAATCTCATTTTGGTTTTTTGGTTTGTTTGTTTGTATGTGTAGGTAATATTTTTGTTAGCATACTAGTGTTCTAAAATTTCTAGTCATATGGGACTACAATTTGGGAGCTTGTTATGCATGGGTTGAAGTTTTAGACTTTATTGCTCCTTAGTTAAGCCTCAATACTAAATTAACAATAAAATTAAATGTTCAAAATAATTAAGTGTTAATAAATGCCACTATGTGGATAATAGTGAATAACATTGGGTCAATTATTGACTTTGACAATTTACTATTACAATCTAATGCCTAATTGTACCATATATTGTACTTTAAATGTGTGCCTTGACAATGAGTGTTAGTTGTTTGCTTGTTGAAGGATAAACTATTGTTGATGCTTAGAGGCTTTGATTGATGTGCTTGCAAAAGAAGAGGAAATTATATGCTCTTATGAAAAGACGTTTTTTATCATTTCATTATGTGTTATCGTATGTGAATAAACTAGGATAATTCCATTAAATATATGACCCTAAATGTATGATTTTTTCATGATGACTTGGAATGATCATATCTTGATAATACTTACGTTGGAATGCTTTAGACTTCAAATTTTTAAAGTGGGGAATAAGATCACACCAACAATCATGTCCAAGGGATAGGATCACAATTGTGATATTGTCCAAAATGAGCAAAGTGTTAGGAACTAGATTGGGAGGGTTTTGATCATGACGATGTGTCATGTCTAAGCTAACTCAAAATAAGGATCATGCAATAGAAGCATGTATCCAAGACATCAATCCAACATGACATAAAAATCATAGTGGAAAAATATTATGGTATGCATTTTTTTGTTGTACAATTATATACTTAAATTTCATACATGAGAAATAAATAAGTCAACATAAAAAGTGGTTTCTTAGGATCATTTTAAAAAATGGAAAATTAACTATATTATGCCAATTGTTTACTTTTAATCATAGAATATTATCAAAAATTAAATTAAATAATTTATTACACTTGATTAAATTAGATTTAAAAATTAATTTGATTGAATAAATGACCCTTATAAACTAAAATTAGTCGATCATAAATGCATTTAAAACTAACTTTTATATTGAAAGAAATAAAAATAACCTTTCAAATTTAAGCTAACCCAGTACAAACAATGTAGCTTAGATTAAAAGTGTTGGTATAGTAACTAAAATACATATGCACTTTTTGATATGAAAAAGAGGGATTAAGGCATAGCCTCATGTGTGATTTGAATACTTTCTATTGTAACTTATGTTTTATGATTCAAAAATATGTTTTAGAATTACATTTAAAATTGATAAGCTTTAATGGATGATTAAATGTATTGTTGTAGAATGTAAGATTTTAGTTTAAACTTTGTATATTTTTTTAGTCAATGTTTTAGATCACACTCAATAATCCACCATTTCTCCTTCTAATGATGGGTTACTAAGTGCAATCCAAAACATCAATTGAAAAACATGCATGGTTCAAACCAAAATCTTGCATTCTACTTTATCGACTATGGGAAACTCATACCGACTAAATGTATTATTTTTTATTCTTGGTTGAATCCACATATGTGAAACTAATCTTCATTCCCAAAGGAATGAACTTTGTGTGCATAAGTGAATATGCTTTTGATTGTCTAAATTAGTCACCTCAACATCTACAACTTGCAAATAAAAAAAAGTAATGATGATAAATGTCTTCAAGAAATTTAGACAAAATTTTTCTCTTTATTCAAATCCTTAAATTATGATTTTAACAAATTAATTACAAAAATTGAAAACAATAAACAAACATGAAAAAATCTATCATTAAATACACATGTTAATGTAGATGAATCTTAAACTAAAGATTAAAATCAATTCCTTGAAATGTGTGTAGTTAGAATTAGATTGCTTTAACTAATTTGCTAAACTTTTATAGCAAGCATTGCATTGAAAACAACCAAATCAAAATAAATAAGAAAGAATGTAAGTGATAGGAATTTACTTTTCAAAATCTTTATAATAAACTAAGCCAATAGATCATTTAAAAAAAAATAATATTATCACATGACACATGAATAGAGTGAAAATAAAAAGTACTACTTTTTATAATGGAAAAGCGAATTGAAGAGGCCTTGGAAATAATTTTCCAAACATCTCAGCTGTCCCAATATTTTACTTAATCAACAATAATGGTTCAATTTGGTTTCTTCACGCGGCAAAGGTTGAAGAAAGCAAGGCAGGCTTTGAAAATAGTGTTGCCCTCAGCCTTTGACCTGTAAAGTCTGCTCTGCCATTATCAGTTTCCATGTGTTTTTCCCAACAGACCACGTTCACCAACAAGATTCGTCGGACGCGCTATTTCCTCTGAATTACAGGCTGCTAAGATTGGTAGGCCCCACAGCCCAGGAAAAAGTCCACATACAACTAATTATATGGAAACGCTTATGAAACTTCAATCTATGTTTAGAGTAGCATCATGGCTAATCATACTCTGCATCGATCACCAATAAATAGAATCAACAAATAGAAGAAGACAGTTTCAGTGATTGTTTTGTTTTGATTTGTTAAGCATGTCGTTCAGGTACAGGCGCAGCAGCAGCAACAAGAAAGAAGACTGGATCATCAAGGAAGTTTCTCAGAGTCCAAGAAGAATTGTTCCCACAATCTCAGAGCCAAGGAAGACTCCTTTCAGGCTTTGTTCTGCCATTGCTATTGTTGCCATATTTCTCGGCCTTGTTGCTACTGTTACATTTGTTATTTACATTTCTCATAAAAATGTTTTGCCCTTTTCTTTGCTTACCAAGCAAGAGAAATTCCTGCAAATGAATGGATTAGAGATGCAGAGAGAATCAGAGGAAAGCAAATCAAAGACCCAGTTTAGAAACGAGGCGGTTTATATAGAGGATGTGGTTCTACTTTCTGATGAAGTGCTCGCCATGGTTCACCTGTCCTCTACATTTTCTAGTGCATTAGGACAGAGATCCATGGTTGCATGTGTATATTCTGATCAAATCGTTACTCGGGTCAATGGAATTGAATACTTACATGGCCGAGCTGCAGTAAGATGTCAACTACCTGAGAGAAAAGAAAAAGAGGACTACAAGCGTTATGTAAAAAGATTACTGTCCCTGTCACTATTGAACAGAGATCTAAACAGACATATCAGGCAAATGAATAGGCCTCCTTCTGATGAAAGTATCTTAAAGTGGGATTTTTTGGTTTATGAAAGCTTTTCTACAACTACAGATGTGGTTTTGTTTGCCAAAGGAGTGAATCACAGACAAGGAGTAAATACAGATCCAGAATCTCTGCGCTGTGTATACAATGGTACAGTGGAGACAGCAGTAACAGTCTCCAGCCAAGAAGTCTTCAGATGCAAGCACCCTAATAAAGCATACAGATCAGAGCTTTTGGGCACAAGAATTTCTCTCAGATGGCATGGAAGGCTGATTCCATCTGTGGCTTACTATCAACTGCCCCAGGATCAGCACAGAGAAGATGATTTCAACCACCGAGAAGTGCTCTGTTCATGCACCATGGTATTCAATGTGACAAAGTTTCTCAAGGAATGGATGATGTATCATTCACATTTGGGTGTAGGGCATTTTTTTCTGTATGACAACAACAGCGAAGATAACCTGGCGGAAACTGTGGCTACTCTGGAAGGTGAATTCAACGTGACCAGGCATCCTTGGCCATGGGTAAAGACTCAGGAGGCTGGATTTTCACACTGTGCTTTGCTTGCCAGAAACAGATGCCAATGGATGGTATTTGCAGATGTGGACGAATTCATTTTCTCTCCTGAGTGGTTAAATCTTGTGCAAGAAGATACCCAATTCATCGAAGAATCAAATAAGACCAAATCTGGATCAAACCCATCACAGATTGGTGGAAAAGCATTGAAGTCATTGGTGATGGAGAGAAGCAACATTGCAGACTCGGGCAGTGAGGCCCGAATTGGGCAAATCTCTATAAACTGCAATAACTTTGGGGCATCAGGGTTGAAGGTGCACCCTGAGAGAGGAGTCACCCAGGGGTACACATGTAGAGAAAAAGCCCAACACCGCCACAAATCCATTGTATTGCTTGAAGCACTTTCCCCTTCGTTGCTCAATGTAATTCATCATTTTCAGCTAAAACCAGGTTACACAACGGATCATCTGAGATCCAATGAGGCAGTGATAAACCATTACAAGTACCAGGCGTGGAGTGAATTTAAGTCCAAGTTCAGGAGGAGGGTTTCGGCGTATGTTGTGGATTGGAAAGAGGCAAAGAATACAGAGTCACAGGATAGGACTCCTGGGCTGGGAAAGGAGGCCATAGAGCCTCCTAACTGGGAAAACAGATTTTGTGAGGTCAATGATACCGCGTTGAGAGACTTTACTCTGAAAGTATTTTCATCAGGCCCAAAAATGCGTTGGCAGTTGTAAGGCCATCCATAAATCCCCCATCTGTTATTAACCAGAAAAACAGGAGGAAAAAAAGTATGCTTTTTAGGGTACAGATTTAAGTCCGAGCCTGCAGAGATTCGTTGCCTGTACTTACCTTTTTGTCCCGAAGATCTTGAAACCATTTTCAGTTTTTGCTATTGTAATTACCTACATTAATTGTAGTTTGTATTAATAAGTGTCTTACTCATAAGACAATGAGCATTCAATTGAGAAAAGTATGAAAACAAATATTTTTTATAAAATGCTTCAAAACAATTGACTTGGAATTGTATTCTTTGTTATTTGATTGATACTTCATCATTCTTATTTTTTAATGAGATATTTTGCAGCCCATATTAATCTACATGGAAGTGTTAAAATATCACACCTTGTGTCTTTCATATATCAATTTATGCATATTAAATTTATGTTATGATGGATATTGTAATGGTGATATTTATTTGCATATTCAAATTAATTCTTATTTAAGTTTAGGTTTATTTTAATTGAACAAATGTATGTGGAGAAGTGATGTATTTTAATGTTAAGTTTGATTCATTGTATAATTTGTATTTATTTATATGGTTTCATAATTATATATATTTAATCTTATTTCATTTTTATTTGTATTTATTTTCACACATGCATCTTATTATTAATTTAAATCTTCACGTATTTATTCTTAATCTTGATATTTGTATTTCTTTTATCTAGATTAATCTTGTAATACTTGGGTTCAATCTTGATGGGATCAAGATTGACCTCGAATTTCTAAAATTTCAAATTCAAATTCTTGACTCCTACCCATTCTTACCAGTTGTTGGGAGTTGACTTGATACATTTTGCAAATGTTATGCTTTCCTATTTAAAAATATTATGTGTATTTAATACATATTGTCGATCAAGAAGAAAATTATTCTACGAACATTTTAATTTGGAGTTTAAAATGAATAAATTTGCATCAAAATAAAAAATTGTATCTAGGTCACTTTCATGCTTGAAAATATTATCTTTGAATCTTCACACAACACTGTAATGTCAATCCATCAAAGGGGTTGAACTAGGAGAACTTGCCTCTAGTGATTCAACTTCCTTAAAGGTATTTTTAAATATTGATGTGCTTACACATTTTTAGATCCTAAAGATCATACTAAACCAAGTTGCAAAAGTTTGTTGTCTACCACATTAATTTGTGCATTAGAGGAAAAAATTGTATTTCTTAAGATCAATCCTAAGCCACTTCAGATTGATCAATAAGAAAATTTTAGTTCAAAATAGATTTGGATACTATGAGCACACTAACGGTATCATTTTGTGGACACTAGCAGGTAAATTTTGTGTGGTGTCAACATTATTCTTAATTATTGTTCTTAAATCTATAAGTTAAGTGTCATATCCATTTTATTTAGTTTCTAAAATTACCATTTCAATTTATTATTTCCCAAATTTGATTAATATATTATAATTGTGCTTTTGTTCCTTGTAGTATTTACTTGGCGTATGCCTATATTTTTATGAACCTAATATTTGCAAACATGACATAGGGTTTCACCTTAGGATTTTTCCTTCATTACAGTTTTTTAAATTTATAATTTTATAGTTATTACATCTGATTTATAAATCTAGTTAGGGTTTGACTTGAAATTGATCGAGTGATTTGGATTAATTTGGATAGATAGACAATTGGATTCATGTCCTAATTTTGTAGTAGTTGTTGAAGTACTTAATTGTTGCAAGAGATTATATTCATTGTTGAACGGATTCTTGCTAACAAACTTTACCGTTGCTAATAAAGATGGTGTTGGTGTGAATTAGGTGTTTTACCTAACTAGTTCACCTAGTAGCTCCTATTCACCATGTGTTAAGTTTACTTAGGTCCTAGGAATCTTTCTAGAAGTCTTAGTTAGCATTAGATCTTGTTTTATCTTATGCCATTTACTTCATGTCTTAGGCAATTTAATGTTTGATGTCTCATGTCATAGGATTAAGAAACTTGTCATGATCTTATCCAATCTTATATCTCACCTTGGTTATATAACCAAAGGGTTCTCATTTGGGAATCAATCAATTGTAATATATCATTTGCATCCTTTGAGAGAAGAACATTATTTTATCATATTTGATCTCTCTTGTACCTTCATAGAAGTTCCTAGATATTGGGTGACTACAATCTTCATCCAAATCTTGTGTGGTATATAGTATTTTATACCAACTCTTACAAGATATCAAAGCTTGTGGGATTGTTTCTTGATAGTCTTGATTGAGAGATATAGGTCATAGATCTTGGTGGATCCTAAAAAGTTGAGTATAATCTTCTTTTTATTTGAATGATGATTTAGAGAATTAAAAAAACTTGAAAGAAATACCAAATTTGGGGGTTTCCTCTTTGTGGCTTTGTATTAAAAATTAAAATTGAAGATTTTTGGTGCATATCCAAACTCACCATTGAGTTTAGAGGGTCCAAGAAAGTTATTTTTGCACTTCATTTGGTCTAAATCAGACATTGGAGTATGAGCTACGAGGGTTTGAAGTGGGAGGTTTGTTGCTAGATCTAACAAAGAGTTGTCATATTAGAGAATTTTTGGTCAACTATGACCCTTCCATCATGCTCAAGAGACCCAAAAACCCTTATTTTCATATATAATACTTTATTGTTACAACAAAACAAAATTCATAATTTTTTAATTTCAGTGCAATTGTCTTAAATTTGATGGCCAAACGACTGTGATCAAAGATTATCTTAAATTTGAAACTCAAATTATCATCAACATGATTATTTTAAATTTTAGAATTAAATGACCATCATCTACAACTATCTTAAATTTCATGGTCAAATGATCATCAATGAGAAACTCCAATCTGCCCCCCTCTTCGTCAACAATTTTTGATTTGTTGTACAACTTCAAATGACCATAACTTAGTCATCTAACCTCATTTTTATAGATTTTTCTAATTTGGGGAAATTTCCATTCTCTTCATAGTGGTGTAATCGGTTTTTAATTTTGGTGTTTGGTTTTTCCAAAAATATAGATTCTCAGAGGTGTTGTTGAGTCTTTCTTGTTTTGGGAAATTTTGGGGGGCCATTCTCACTTCTATGATAAAAAATTTTGGTGCAATTTTTTTAAAAGTGCATATTTTTTATGTAATTTGTAGTGGTGTAATCAAATTCATCTCATTCTATGTAAAATTATGCTTAAAGTTTTTGGCCAAATTTGACATCTATAAGAACTAAGATCAAGTCCACTTCATTGTTATTGGAAAGTGGCACCTATAATCACACTAAGAATAAATTTATAGATCATATATTACTAGGGGATTCTTGATTGAGTAAATTTTGGAGAGGTTAATCTTGTGGTGGTTGATTGCTTTCTTTTACTTGGTGTGTTCTTGTAATGGGGAAATATCAAATTGAACTCCTAACTCCATATTAGTATGCTTCATGGAGAAAATCAATATGAAATTATCTCATGGGAAAGGGTTATATAAGACATCTAAAAGAAACCATTCCTCAATCCACTGATGCTAAAGAATTAGAAAAATGGGAGATTAATCGGGAGAAAAAACTTGGATGCATATGTTTATTAGTCTCTTTTAATTTACAATTTCATGTTGAATCATGAAAAACACCTAAGGAGGCTTGGGAGAATTTTGAAAAATTGTATGGTAAAATGATAAGATTAGGGGATATCAAATTGATAATGATTTGATGAATCTTGATCCTAAAGGTTTTGACCATATCCAATACTAAATCTCCAAGATTAAGCAACTAAGAACACAACTAAAAGATTTCAATATTGAAAAGGATAATTTAAAATTTATTATAAATGTGTTATCCAAGTTTTTTCTTGAGTATTTAGTGTTTGTTTATGGCTTTCATACCCATCAAATTTCTATGGGAAAATCATATGAACTGATCTTAAGTTTGTTGAATTTGTAAATCTCCCCATCTAAAAGGAAGAAAAGTTAATTCATATGGGTCTAATCAAGTCTTCTAAGTCACAAGCATTGGTGGGAAGTGAGCCTAAGGTATTGAAAGAGTAAGGGAATCCTAAAAAAGAATAAAAGAAGAAAAAGAACAAGCTACACAAAGAATTTGAATCCTCTCCCTCTCAAGGGGAATCATCTAAGAAGGAGAAGCTTAAATTTTCATATTGCAAGAAAATAGTGCATGATTAAGATCAATATCATTATAAATATATTTATGAGTTGAAGGCTCATCTTTTTAAGAAGAATAAAATCAATTTACCTTAAACAATGTTAGGGGGTTCATCATCTTCTTCTTTATCAAAGTTAGAGAGACATATTGGGTAAGCACTTGATGCAGTTGTAGATTCTGAGTTAGAGAGGGTGATCCTTGATTTAGGAGCTTCACATCATATGGATTCATTATAGAGTATGTTCTCTTCACTTGAGTCTTATTCATCACCACACATCTAGATGAATAACATCACATATATGTGTGTTTGTGGGAAGGGATCTATTGACATGAATGACAAAACATTTAATGTTGTTATTTGTGAGCCTTCATTTTCAACCAATATCATTTTTGTCTATCATATCAAACATGGTAGAGAAGGAAAGAGTGTTTATTTCACACTATATTTTATCATAATCTAGGGTTTTCATAGAAGAGAGATAGATTATGTCTACATATTCTAATATTTTTCTCCTATTGTTCCTTCAATTGATGTTCACATTTAGGCATCTAGTGTCCAAACATTTTTGAGGAGATTCAAAATGGTCATTTGAATCTTTGTATTATTTCAACTATTGAGGTTCTAGGGACATGTGTTGATATTCTATCTCCATCTACTATTTCTTTTGATGATGCTTGTGTTGCCACATTTTTAGCTTCTTGTGATTTAGTGTAGCAAAACATACATTTTCTTCCAAACATGGCTACTTGGGATGCATAATTTTTAGGAAATAATACACGATACCCACAATCTTAATCCATTTCCTACATAATCCCATGAGAGATAAACATGCATACAAGTAACAATAATGCATAGATCAAATAGAAAATCCACAAGATAACACAAAACATACCCTGGGAAAACCCTCAAGAGGAAAAAACACAACCTCCAAAAGAATCCATACTCCATCTATTATTCAACAAATAAATAATAGACGCACTTACAAGAGTTATCATGAATACTTCTGAAGCATCAAGCCTCTCCAATGCATCCTCCATGTGTCCAAGCATGAATCCACAACACATGCCATGCTTCACATATGCACTCCTTAGAAAGACTCAATAATGACAACCCACTCACCCGACCAACCTTAACCACTAAACATGTGCTTGCTTTTATAGATACAAGCTCACACAAATACAACCAAGTGGTAAGATAAAACCATGAACCATAAAACCATGTGAATACAAAACCACTGACCCCTCATTTGATATTGGGTACTAAGTTTTCACTTCATTTAATATTTCTCCAATATTAAATTATTATCTCATGTCTCCCACACATTAAATAATAACCCAATGTTACAATACAGCATAAAGTGGTCCCAAAATAATTACCTAGTGTGATTATCCACACCTCCTAAGTGTATCACAACTAAATTAATTATTTAATTATAATGCTATAATATAAAATTTTATGCAATGGTGTACAACACCATAGCCCAACATTCTACCACTTGTTGTATACATTGCATAAGGGATCAATCAATGAAATAAATCATCATAGCCATACATGAAATCACATGAATCTTCAGCGTGATCTCGTGCTCCATCAATATACTTGCAGTAAAACCAAAGTGACCACCATCTCAAGAAAGAACTCCTCTCATCCTCTAATGTGCCACCTATGGAAGAAAATGAACATGCCAAGGTGAATATGCACCAATCCAAGAACACAATCATCAAATCCAAGTGATAACAAAGGCTGCAAATAAGCTACTATCATGGGTTAAAAACCCACATGATCAAAAATAGCATCCACAACACATGCTAATAAATCCAACCATCCATATATCCTAGATATCAACAACATCAGTAAACTCATTCCAACAACATATGCAACCCAATAAACCACAATCACAAGCTCCATGTATCAAACTTGCCAATGAAGAGCATACATATCTAGGAACTCCCTCTACATGGCTAATGTCAAAGCATATCAAGTATATCAATCAACACTATATCAAGGTGTGATAAATGATCAACAATGAAGTATCAAGAAAAATAACACTGATCTACACATGCAACATCAACAACTACATACTCTCTCAAAACATGTCACCACAATCCTCCCAAATAATATGAACATGAACCTCCAAGAAGGAACCATAGAAAGAAGAGAGAAAACCTATAAACCATAACATGTACTTCTACCAAAATCTCAAAAGTGCAATTATGTGTCAAGTATGATCTCCTTACAACCCCAAATGAGAAGCCTCAACAACACCCAAAACAATATTCAATCTCTTATATCAAACAACATATGAATCATATAAATGCCAACAATGGATATAAGCCTCCCTATTTAAGAAGATCAAACTCAAAGTAGCCATTCCCAAATCAAGAAATCAACCCAATAATCATCTCCTAAACTCCTCATCAATGAATGATAACATAAACTCAAATGCACAAGGAGATAACCATGAGCTAACCATCCCTCAACATGAATCCTCAAGAACTAACTATCCATAGCTCAAGATACATATCTATGAAAGATAAAGCAATATAAACTCATGCTAAACAATCCTTAAATGAGTCTTCCAAAATCAATGAGCACGACTCAACTCATTTTCATGAGAAATCAAAGCATGAAACATAAACATGTCAAAAAGAGGATGGGAAATACCTATTAGATGATAAACCATTGAGTAGACCAAGAGTGGAGAATGAGAATGCTCCTCCAAGATAACCAATTCATCATGACTCACTCCAAGAACAATCTCCTCTATCGGTCTATCATGAGCTCACATCCATATTGAGGTGAAATATCCTTGGTCTTCCTATTGAAACCTCCAAAGAGTAATTTTCTCAAGAAAATGTCTCTAATCACAAGAGAAATCCAGCCTCACCCATGTCTCCAAGTATCCATGACCACCTTGAATTGATCAATCCATGCTAAGCTCCAAATGCAACACAACATCCTCATGAAGCTCCCAAGAAAATGATCAATGTACTCAATACCAAGAGAACCAAAAAGATCAGGTCAAAGCTCCAACTATAGAATTAGGAACCCAACATGACATCATGATCTAACCATCTCCTCCTAGGATATCACATACAACAATGCATACATCTTGGTCTCAAGAGAACATGTATCATGTCAAACCTCTAAATTGGTATCAAGAGTAAACCTTGACAAAATACCAAAACACTCTAAACCAAGAATCAACATCTCCAGTCACATGAAGGTGACCATCTCCAGTGATGAACCATGTCACTACCAATAACTCCCATTGAACCGTGATACCGAGTTACACATGGCATCATGACAACCATCTCCTCCATGAAGATCGTCTAGGTCCACACATGCAACTAAAATGAAAATAATACCATGTAGAACCAAGATCTCCAAGCCAAGAAGATACAATCGCCATCAAAACATCAAAAATCAATCCTACATTGCTAAATCATCACTATTAAAAGCTCCCACTAAAAAGTGTAACCAATGTTAATAACCAAGCTATCATGACATCATGATAAAACCACATGCTAAAAGTACCATCAATCGACTAATCAGGTACTCTAACTATCCATCCTCTCATCTCAAAGAAACATACCAATACACAAATGACCATAGACAAGGCCAACTAACAAAGTCTACATCAAAACTAAACCAATATTATGGATATAGATAGTCCACAACCAAGTCATCCGACTACATTTGAATGGGTGGCCAACCCACACACGTGCATAACTCATAGATCCAAACAATGAAGCGTACAAACTCATCATCACATTAGTAACCTATAAATTGAGATATCAAATAAGATAATCCTATAGATGTCAAGGCTCAAACACCAAATTAACCATAAATCTAATTTTCCAAACATGTCCTCAAATGAGTAACCATAGTCAAGGAACTAATCAAGCACCAAAGAGATAAGAACAACCTCCTAATACCAAACCAAATCATCACCAAACAACCACATACATGATCATGTCATGCCAATTCTCAAATATAATTGCATATCCATGACACCGTATTCATAGCCAATGATGTACCTACACTCAACCATCACCCACACAAGATTCCAAGTCTCCACTCATGTCAACCCATGTCCACAAAATTGAAGACAACATGTGTACCTATCACCATCAAAGTCCAACTTTGAAAAATACCTATATACTTGTACCAAGAAGCACCAAATTGATAATTAGCTATACCAACATAAATATCATATAAAAACATGTACTCCATCAAGGTTTCACCTCTTGAATCATCTAGATGCTCACACAATCACATCCCAAATCTCAAGCTCCTATAAGTGATCAAACAAGTACCAACCTCATCCTAAACTACAATTTATGATAATCTACTTGATCCATTGAGGCTCTAAAAATTGGTCAAAATATTAAAATCATGAAGGTAAATGTGTACCACTATGTATTTCTCAAAACCACCTTTCTAATGAGTATGAGAAGTCAAAAATATGACATCATGGGTGAAAGTTATGCCTATTTGAAGAAAAAGTCCTTGAATTTGGCTAGATGGTGGCAACTAGACGACCATGGGTGGTCCACCCAGCTTGTTCATGGCATGCCAATGGTGCTTAAGTGGTGCCCGTGGTGCAATGCCAACTATGGGAAATGTGTTTGAATAATTTCCATTTAAAAATGTTTAAAACTTTAAAAACTTTAAATCTTTTAGTACATTCCAAGGATTATAAACTATTGTTTTTAAAATTACTAGTGGTTTAAAAATTTATACCCACAAGGGGCTAACCTGTGGTCCCCATGGGACCAGGGACTCCGTTGGAGAGGCTAAGCCCCTGTCGACTGGTAGGTTGACAACCTAAAATTTTCTAGCATGCCAACACAATAGTTGTATTATCGGTGAGGTGGGGGAGGGTGGGGTCTGAGACCCCAAACTTTAATTTTTTTCCTTTTTCAAAATTTCAAAAAAGGTTTTTTCAATAATAAATTTTATTTGTAGGATTTGACTTTTGAATAGGATTGAAAATATTTTTTTTAATATTTTATTTTTCTGCGACTGAACTTGTAGTTCAACTGCACGACTAGGGCTATGAGTAAAAAAATTGCATTTTTTTCAACTTTTCCAAAATAGGGAAAATTTTATGTCATTTTTCATTTCTCAGCCATCCTCGATCCAATGGTGAGGTCTGTTTTTTCTCAAGAGGTCATCAATAAAATTTCTTCTACACCAACCTCATATGAAAGTGCAATCCAAGAAAACCCTTCTACCCAAATTTTTCATGCCTCGGATTTGCAATAAACCCAACAAATCTCAACATCCCAAAAGCCCAAATTTGCATAATAACACTTGCAACATGTGTTCCATACCTTGTAATGCCTTAGATCTTTCATTCATATCCATGGATTCAACTTTGCACCAAATCTACTCAAACAAGGGTTATAACAAAAACATGGAAGGTCACACCTCCCACAACCACATGAAACCTCTAATAACACTTATTATGAAATAATACATGATACCCACAATCTTAATCCATTTCCTACATAACCCCATGAGACATAAACATGCATAAAAGTAAACATAATGCATAGATCAAATAGACGAGCCACAAGATAACACAAAATATGGAAAAAATAACAACACAAAAAGTTAACCATCACATTATGCCACTACTGGTGACTCACCCAGCCAATCTTAACCACTAAATATATTCTTGATTTTATAGATACAAGCTCACACAAATACAACCAAATGGTAAGATAAAACCATGCACCACAAAACCATGTGAATACAAAACCATTGACCCCTCATTTAATATTTGGTACTAAGTTTTCACTTTATTTAATACTTCACCAATATTAAATTATTATTGCATGTCTCCCACACATTAAATAATAACCCAATGTTACAATACAACATAAAGTGCTCCCCAAATAATTACCTAGTGTGATTAACCACACCTCCTAGGTGCATCACAACTAAATAATTATTTAATTACAACATTATAATATAAATTTTTATGGAATGGTGTACAACACCATATCCCAACATAATTGACAAACATTGGAGGCTTTTTTGTAGAGTTTCACACTTTAGATTTGGTAGACACCATTGGTTGCATACATCTCTTTGATGGAGATGTTTTTTCTTCAATTGTTTTGAGGGAATACTCTATCCCTCTTGTTCATTCTCTACTAGGTAAAAAACTATGGAATCTAATTCTATCCAAAAAAAATTCTAAGCTAGCCCCACTTATCATGCTCTTGGCACTCTTCATCAATGTCATGTTTATTCTTTCTACAACTCCATTCTATGAGATGTTTATAGAGTTATCTTATGTCTTTCTATCACACGGTCCTTTAGAATCTATTGAAAAAATCTCCACCTTTAGGGTGATCCCACAATATTGGTTTACAATTTTTGGCCAAACTAGACACTGAACTGATTTTTTCTAACTAAATCTTCACTTTTGAGCACCTATAGCGGCTAAACCGTGAGGAATTTGAGTATGATGCAAACTAGTGATTTGTGACATTTTGCCTAAAGATTCTAAATATATATTTTAAAAAAAAATTGGAATTAGATTGAACTTATTTTTCCATCTCCTTCGAAAACTAGTTTTTTTTTTAGTAAACACCATTTTTAAGGAGTGATGCACACCGTACACAATATAACTTTTTTTTCATGAAAGATAATTTTTTTTTTT
>VDFB02252616.1:109024972-109040745 GCA_007258455.2 Sequoia sempervirens | reverse complement strand
AAATAGATTATACAGTTAAATTTTACATTTGTTCATTACTTACAGGAATATCAATGATCTTGGTTGGAGATCTAGGACAATTACCTCATGTTAACGGCATACCACCCTATTCAAGCAACAAAAGAGCAAAGATTGTATGGGAAGAATTCAAAATTATAATTACTTTATATCGGATATTCAAACAAAATGGATCTAACAATGAACAACAACACTTTCATCATCTTCTAACAAATATAAGAGATGCAAACCCTACAATCGATGATTGGAATTTACTAATGGCACAATATACTAAAATTAGATCGAGAAACAAATGAAGGATTTGAAAATAATGTTCATTTTTTTTTCACAAATGAAAATGTCAATGCACACAATCAAAGGAAATTATGCTCCTTGAAAAATCCAATTGCGTGAAGCATAAGAACTAAAAATTGAAGTGTTAATAAAACCCAATATTGAAATATCGTTAAGCAAAAATGCAAAATTTATGTTAACATCAAACTTGTGGATGGAAGCAGGTCTTGTTAATGGAGCTTTGGGTTCTATACAAGAAATTGTATATCACCCAGGAATAGCCCCCCCGTAACCACAAACTTATGTATTGGTACAATTTGATAGCTACACAGGAAATCCATTTGATAAACAACATCCTTCTACTGTTCCAATCACACCAATTTAGAGGAACAACTCCCTACAAATTTGGTCTATTTCCTTTCGATTTTGATTTGGAAAGTTTGATAACCAAACTTATGTGTATATTTTCGCATAATAGAGTGAATGATGATGACACTCTTATTGTATATTATAATATAATTCAATGATATTAAATTATGATGCAACTAATGAAAATTTATTGCAAACACACAATATTAATATTATTCTCATTTTAGATTCCTACAACTGATATCTCTCGATGTTTTCTATATAGACTATGTGATAGGATAGATATGCTAGTACTAGTGTCGCATCATTTTTAGAGATTAAACTATTTATATAATGGTGCAACACATGGATGATTGCACAACATGTTAGTATCCCATGACAATTTTGAGTTTGGTTGCTATTTCTAGGTATTTCACCACCTATAAATTTCCCATGTCAATGGTAATGACTTAGGATGAATCCAAACATTTTCAATATTTTCCTCTTGTTTCTTCTTCCACTTTGAATGGAATATTTTATTTTCAAAATCTCTTGGCTCTCTTTGGACTCTCTTCTTGCAACTTTGTTATTTTTAAAATCTCTTTGACATTTTTGTAGCTCCTTAAATAGCTCTTTCTTTGTGTTATTCTCTCATACAACATTCTTCTTGTATATATCTTTCTCTCTTAGCTTTGTCAATCCCTTGTAGGTGATATTATTTTTTTTCTTATTCTTGATTTTTTTATTTCATTATTATTATAACATTTCTTTCTTGTAGTTCCTCTAAGCACCATGTTATCCTTACATCCCTTATTTTTCTTTCATTCTAGTTTTCACTATTGAAAAATCATAGCTCTTACCATTCCAAGTGTGTTAGGGAATGGTAAGAGCTATGATTTTTCAATAGTGAAAACTAGAATGAAAGAAAAATAAGGGAATGGTAAGAGCTATGATTACAAGTTTCTTGGAGTGAGGATATCCAACTACTTGGGAGCTTGGTGATATCTTTCCTCTCTCTTTCCATTTTATTTTATTATTATTCTTTCCAAATCCTTTTAATAAATTAGTTCATTACCTTGTTATTATATTTTTCTTTTTTACTAGTAATCTCATTTTGGTTTTTTGGTTTGTTTGTTTGTATGTGTAGGTGATATTTTTGTTAGCATACTAGTGTTTTAAAATTTCTAGTCATATGGGACTACAATTTGGGAGCATGTTATGCATGGGTTGAAGTTTTAGACTTTATTGCTCCTTAGTTAAGCCTCAATACTAAATTAACAATATTAAAATTAAATGTTCAAGATAATTAAGTGTTAATAAATGCCACTATGTGGATAATAGTGAATAACATTGGGTCAATTATTGACTTTGACAATTTACTATTACAATCTAATGCCTAATTGTACCATAGATTGTACTTTAAATATGTGCCTTGACAATGAGTGTTAGTTGTTTGCTTGTTGAAGGATATACTATTGTTGATGCTTAGAGGCTTTGATTGATGTGCTTGCAAAAGAAGATGAAATTATATGCTCTTATGAAAAGACATTTTTATCATTTCATTATGTGTTATCATATGTGAATAAACTAGGATAATTCCATTAAATATATGACCCTAAATGTAGGATTTTTTCATGATGACTTGGAATGATCATATCTTGATAATACTTACCTTGGAATGCTTTAGACTTCAAATTTTTTAAGTGGGGAATAAGATCACACCAACAATCATGTCCAAGGGATAGGATCACAATTGTGATATTGTCCAAAATGAGCAAAGTGTTGGGAACTAGATTGGGAGGGTTTTGATCATGACGATGTGTCATGTCTAAGCTAACTCAAAATAAGGATCATGCAATAGAAGCATGTATCCAAGACATCAATCCAACACGACATAAAAATCATAGTGGAAAAATATTATGGTATGCACTTTTTTGTTGTACAATTATATACTTAAATTTCATACATGAGAAATAAATAAGTCAACATAAAAAGTGGTTTCTTAGGATCATTTAAAAAAATGACACATTGACTATATTATGCCGATTGTTTACTTTTAATCATAGAATATTATCAAAAATAAAATTAAATAATTTATTACACTTGATGAAATTAGATTCAAAAATTAATTTGATTGAATAAATGACCCTTATAAACTAAAATTAGTCGATCATAAATGCATTTAAAACTAACTTTTATATTGAAAGAAATAAAAATAACCTTTCAAATTTAAGCTAACCCAATACAAACAATGTAGCTTAGATTAAAGTGTTGGTATAGTAACTAAAATACATATGCACTTTTTGATATGAAAAAGAGGGATTAAGGCATAGTTTCATGTGTGCTTTGAATACTTTCTATTGTAACTTATGTTAAATTATGATTCAAAAATATGTTTTAGAATTAGATTTAAAATTGATAAGCTTTAATGGATGATTAAATGTATTGTTGTAGAATGTAAGATTTTAGTTTAAACTTTGTATTTTTCTTAGTAAATGTTTTAGATCACACTCAATAATCCGCCATTTCTCCTCCTAATGATGGGTTACTAAGTGCAATCCAAAACATCAATTGAAAACGATGCATGGTTTAAACCAAAATCTTGCATTCTACTTTATTGACTATGGGAAACTCATACCGACTAAATGTATTATTTTTTATTCTTGGTTGAATCCACATATGTGAAACTAATCTTCATTCCCAAAGAAATGAACTTTGTGTGTATAAGTGAATATGCTTTTGATTGTGGGTGCCAGTCCCAGCCTAGTTGGTTAAGGTGTTCCCTATCGCAGGGCGCCCACCATGGGTTCGACTCTCCGGCACTCCCGTGGTACCGGTTGGTGTGTCCCGCTAGCACTGCTGGTCATGGTAAAAAGTTTACCAGCGGTGGGGGGTTATATGGGGGCTTAGGTGGTGGAGTTATATAGGGGGCCGTGTTGCACAGGATTCTCGTAATATATATATATATATATATATATATATATATATATATATATATATATATATATGCTTTTGATTGTCTAAGTTAGTCACCTCAACATCTACAACTTGCAAATAAAAAAATGTAGTGATGATAAATGTCTTTGAGAAATTTAAACAAAAGTTCTCTTTATTCAAATCCTTAAATTATGATTTTAACAAATTAATTACAAAAATTGAAAACAATAAACAAACATGAAAAAATCTATCATTAAAGACACATGTTAATGTAGATGAATCTTAAACTAAAGATTAAAATCAATTCCTTGAAATGTGTGTAGTTAGAATTAGATTGCTTTGACTAATTTGCTAAACTTTTATAGCAAGCATTGCATTGAAAACAACCAAATCAAAATAAATATGAAAGAATGAAAGTGATAGGAATTTACTTCTCAAAATCTTTATAACAAATAAAGCCAATAAATCATTTAAAAAAATAAAATTAACATTATCACCTGACACATGAATAGAGTGAAAATAAAAAGTCCTACTTTTTATAATGGAAAGCGAATTGAATGGGCCTTGGAAATAATTTTCCAAACATCTCAGCTGTCCCAATATTTTACTTAATCCACAATAATGGTTCAATTTGGTTTCTTCACGCGGCAAAGGTTGAAGAAAGCAAGGCAGGCTTTGAAAATAGTGTTGCCCTCAGCCTTTGACCTGTAAAGTCTGCTCTGCCATTATCAGTTTCCATGTGTTCTTCCCAACAGACCACGTTCCCCAACAAGATTCCTCGGACGCGGTATTTCCTCTGAATTACAGGCTGCTAAGATTGGTAGGCCCCACAGCCCAGGAAAAAGTCCACACACAACTAATTATATGGAAACGCTTATGAAACTTCAATCTATGTTTAGAGTAGCATCATGGCTAATCATACTCTGCATCGATCACCAATAAATAGAATCAACAAATAGAAGAAAACAGTTTCAGTGATTGTTTTGTTTTGATTTGTTAAGCATGTCGTTCAGGTACAGGCGCAGCAGCAGCAACAAGAAAGAAGACTGGATCATCAAGGAAGTTTCTCAGAGTCCAAGAAGAATTGTTCCCACAATCTCAGAGCCAAGGAAGACTCCTTTCAGGCTTTGTTCTGCCATTGCTATTGTTGCCATATTTCTCGGCCTTGTTGCTACTGTTACATTTGTTATTCACATTTCTCATAAAAATGTTTTGCCCTTTTCTTTGCTTACCAAGCAAGAGAAATTCCTGCAAATGAATGGATTAGAGATGCAGAGAGAATCAAAGGAAAGCAAATCAAAGGCCCAGTTTAGAAACGAGGCGGTTTATATAGAGGATGTGGTTCTACTTTCTGATGAAGGGCTCGCCATGGTTCACCTGTCCTCTACATTTTCTAGTGCATTAGGACAGAGATCCATGGTTGCATGTGTATATTCTGATCAAATCGTTACTCGGGTCAATGGAATTGAATACTTACATGGCCGAGCTGCAGTAAGATGTCAACTACCTGAGAGAAAAGAAAAAGAGGACTACAAGCGTTATGTAAAAAGATTACTGTCCCTGTCACTATTGAACAGAGATCTAAACAGACATATCAGGCAAATGAATAGGCCTCCTTCTGATGAAAGTATCTTAAAGTGGGATTTTTTGGTTTATGAAAGCTTTTCTACAAGTACAGATGTGGTTTTGTTTGCCAAAGGAGTGAATCACAGACAAGGAGTAAATACAGATCCAGAATCTCTGCGCTGTGTATACAATGGTACAGTGGAGACAGCAGTAACAGTCTCCAGCCAAGAAGTCTTCAGATGCAAGCACCCTAATAAAGCATACAGATCAGAGCTTTTGGGCACAAGAATTTCTCTCAGATGGCATGGAAGGCTGATTCCATCTGTGGCTTACTATCAACTGCCCCAGGATCAGCACAGAGAAGATGATTTCAACCACCGAGAAGTGCTCTGTTCATGCACCATGGTATTCAATGTGACAAAGTTTCTCAAGGAATGGATGATGTATCATTCACATTTGGGTGTAGGGCATTTTTTTCTGTACGACAACAACAGCGAAGATAACCTGGCGGAAACTGTGGCTACTCTGGAAGGTGAATTCAACGTGACCAGGCATCCTTGGCCATGGGTAAAGACTCAGGAGGCTGGATTTTCACACTGTGCTTTGCTTGCCAGAAACAGATGCCAATGGATGGTATTTGCAGATGTGGACGAATTCATTTTCTCTCCTGAGTGGTTAAATCTTGTGCAAGAAGATACCCAATTCATCAAAGAATCAAATAAGACCAAATCTGGATCAAACCCATCACAGATTGGTGGAAAAGCATTGAAGTCATTGGTGATGGAGAGAAGCAACATTGCAGACTCGGGCAGTGAGGCCCGAATTGGGCAAATCTCTATAAACTGCAATAACTTTGGGGCATCAGGGTTGAAGGTGCACCCTGAGAGAGGAGTCACCCAGGGGTACACATGTAGAGAAAAAGCCCAACACCGCCACAAATCCATTGTATTGCTTGAAGCACTTTCCCCTTCGTTGCTCAATGTAATTCATCATTTTCAGCTAAAACCAGGTTACACAACGGATCATCTGAGATCCAATGAGGCAGTGATAAACCATTACAAGTACCAGGCGTGGAGTGAATTTAAGTCCAAGTTCAGGAGGAGGGTTTCGGCGTATGTTGTGGATTGGAAAGAGGCAAAGAATACAGAGTCACAGGATAGGACTCCTGGGCTGGGAAAGGAGGCCATAGAGCCTCCTAACTGGGAAAACAGATTTTGTGAGGTCAATGATACCGCGTTGAGAGACTTTACTCTGAAAGTATTTTCATCAGGCCCAAAAATGCGTTGGCAGTTGTAAGGCCATCCATAAATCCCCTATCTGTTATTAATCAGAAAAACAGGAGGGAAAAAAGTATGCTTTTTAAGGTACAGATTTAAGTCCGAGCCTGCAGAGATTCGTTGCCTGTACTTATCCCGAAGATCTTGAAACCATTTACATTTTTTGCTATTGTAATTACCTACATTAGCACCAAGAAAAAAAAAAAATTACTTACATTAATTATAGTTTGTATTAATAAGTGTCTTACTCAATAAGACATTGAGCATTTACTTGAGAAAAGTATGAAAAAATATTTTTCATAAAATGCTTCAAAACAATTGACTTGGAATTGTATTATTTCATTGATATTTCATCATCTTATTTTCTATGAGAAGTATATTTTACAACCCATATTAATCTACAGGGAAGCTTGAGTCTCTCAGTCTTGAGATATCACTTTATGCATATAAAATTTATGTTATGATGGATTGTTGTAATGGTGATATTTATTTGCATACTCAAATTGATTATTTTAATGGAACACGTCAATATAAATATATATGAAGAAGTGATGTATTTTAATTTTAAGTTTGATTCATTCTATAATTCTTATTTATTTATATTGTTTCATAATTTTATATATTTAATCTTATTTTATCCTTATTTGTATTTATTTTCACACATTTATTTTATTATTAATTTAAATCTTCATGTCTTTATTCTTAATCTTGATATATGAATTTCTTTGTTCTAGATTAATCTTGTAATACTTAGGTTGAATCTTGAGGGATTCAGATTGACCCCTGATTTCTAAAATTTCAAATTCAAATTCTCAATTACTACCCATTCTTATTAGTTGTTGGGAGTTGACTTGATACATTTTGCACATGCTATGCTTTCATATTTAAAGACATTCAATGTGTAATTAATACATATTATCAATCAAGAAGAAATTTATTCTATGAACATTTTAATTAAAAGCTTAAAATGAATGCATTTGTGTCAGAACCAAAATTTATATCTAGGCCACTTTCATGCTTGAAAATGTTATCTTTGAATCTTCACCCAACATTGTAAAGTCAATCCATCAAAGGCGCTAAACTAGAGAACTTTCCTTTAGTGATTCAACTTCTTAAAGGTACTTTTAAATATTGATGTCCTTACACATTTTTAGATCATAAAGATCATACTAAATCAAGTTGCAAAAGCTTTTTGTCTACCACATTAGATTTGTGCATTAGAGGAAAACATTGCTTTTCTTAGGATCAATCCTAAGCCACTTTAGATTGATCCATAAGACAATTTCAATTTGAAATATATTTTGATATAATGAGCACACTAAGGGCATCATTTTGTGGACACTAATAGGTGAATTTTGTGTGGTGTCAACGTTATTCTTAATTATTGTTCTTAAATCTATAAGCTAAGTACCACATCCACTTTATTTAGTTTCTAAAATCACCATTTCAATTTATTATTTCCCAAATTTGATTAATTTATTATAATTGTGCTTTTGTTCCTTGTAGGTGTAGATTAAGCCATGTTAAGTATTCTTATGCCCATATTTTTATGAACCTAATATTTGCAAGCATGACTTAGGGTTTTACCTTAGGATTTTTCCTTCATTACAATTTTTTCGATTCATAATTTTATAATTATTACATCTCATTTGTAAATCTAGTTAGGGTTTGACTTGAAATTGATTAAGTGATTTGGATTAGTTTGGAATGATAGACAATTAGAGTCATGTCCTAATTTTGTAGTTGTTGTTGAAGTACATAATTGTTGTAAGAGATTATACTTATTGTTGAAACAAATCCTTGCTATCAAAGTTTAGCCTTGCCACTAAATATGGTGTTGGTGTAAATTAGGTGTTTTACCTAACTAGTTCACCTAGTAGGTCTTATTCACATGTTAAGTTTACTTAGGTCCTAGGAATATTTCTAGAAGTCTTAGTTGGCATTAGATATTATTTTATCTTATGTTATTTACTTCATGTGTCTTAGGTAATTTAATGTTTGATGTCTCATGCCATAGGATTAAGAAACTTGTCATGATCTTATCTAATCCTATATCTCACCTTGGTTATATAACCAAGGGGTTCTCATTTGGGAATCAATAAATTGTAATATATCATTTGCATCATTTGATAGAATAGCACTATTTCCTCATATTTGTATGTCTTGTACATTCATAGAAGTTCATAGATCTTGGGTGACTACAATCTTCATCCAAATGTGGCATGGTATATAGCATTTTATACCAACTCTTACATAATATCAAAGCTTGTGAGATTGCTTCTTGATAGTCTTGATTGAGAGATATAGGTTATGGATCTTGGTGGATTTTGAAAAGTTGAGTATAATCTTCTTTTTCATCAAACGATGATTTAGAGAATCAAAAAAACTTGAAAGAAATATCAAGTGTGGGGGTTTCCTCTTTGTGGCTTTGTATTGCAGGTCAAAATTGAAGCTTTTTGGTACATATTTGTGCTCACCTTTGAGTTTAGAGGGTCTAATAATGTCATTTTTGTACTTTGTTTGGTCCAAATTAGGCATTGGAGTCTAGATCTACAAGGGTTTGAAGAGGGAGGTTTGTTGATAGATCTAGCAAGGAGCTACCATTTTAGAGAATTTTTGGTTAACTATGACCCTTCCATCATGCTCAGAAGGCCCAAAAACCCCTATTTTCATATATTATAATACTTCATTTTTTACAACAAAAAAAAATCATAATTTTTTAATTCCAGTGCGACTGTCTTAAATTTGATAGCCAAATGACTATCATCAAGGACTATCTTAAATTTGATAGTCAAATCACCATCAACAAGATTTTTTTAAATTTTACAATTAAATGACCATCATCTGCATCTGTCTTAAATTTCATGGCCAAATGATCGTCAGTGGGTCACTCCAATCTGCCCCCCTCTCCATCAATAGTTTTGAATTTGTTGTATGACTTCAAATGACCATAACTTAATCATCTAACCTCCTTTTTTATAGATTTTTTTATTTGGGGAAAATTTTAATTCTCTTCACAGTGGTGTAATCAATTTTTAATTTTGGTGCCAAATTTTTCCAAAAAATATAGATTCTCATAGGTGTTGTTGAGTCGTTCTTGTTTTGAGAACTTTCGGGGGCCCATTATCACTCCTATGATAACTTTTTTGGTGTAATTTTTTAAAAGTGAATACTATTTTATGTAATTTTTGACATAGTGGTGTAATCAAATTGATCTCATTATATGTAAAATTGTACTTTAAGTTTGTGGCCAAATTTGACATCTATAAGAACTAAGACCAAGTCCACTTCATTTTTGTTGGAAAGTGGCACCTTTAATCACACTCAGAATAAATTTATAGATCATATATTACTGTGGGGATTCTTGATTGAGTAATTTTTGGGGAGGCTAATCTTGTGGTGGTTGATTGCTTTCTTTTAGTTGGTGTGTTCTTATAATGGGGAAATATCAAATTGAACTACTAATTCCATATAGTTATGCTTCATGGAGAAAATTAGTATGGAATTATCCAATGGGAAAGGGTTATATAAGACATCTAAAAGAAACCTTTCCTCAATCCACTAATGCTAAAGAATTGGAAAATAGGGAGATTGATAAGGAGAAAACACTTGGATGCATATGTTTATTAGTCTCTTTTAATTTACAATTTCATGTTGAATGATGAAAAACACCTAAGGAGGCTTGGGAGACTTTTGAAAAAGTGTATGGTAAAAATGATAAGATTATGGGATACCATATTGATAATGATTTGATGAATCTTGATCCTAAAGGTTTTGACCATGTCCAATACTAAATCTCCAAGATTAAGCAACTAAGAACACAACTAAAAGATTACAATATTGAAAAGGGGAATTTAAAATTGATTCTAAATGTGCTATCCAAGTTTAGTCATGAGTATTTAGTTTTTGTTTTTGGCTTTCATATCCATTCTATGGGAGAATCATATGTTGATCCTAAGTTTGACGACTTTCCAAATCTCCCCATCTAAGAGGAAGCAAAGTTAATTCATATGGGTCCATTCAAGTCTTCTAAGTCACAAGCATTGGTGTCAAGTGATCCTAAGGTATTGAAAGAATAAGGGAATCCTAGAAAGAAGCAAAAGAGGAAAAAGAACAAGCTACACAAAGAATCTGAATCCTCTCCCTCTCAAGGGGAATCATCTAAGAAGGAGAAGCCTAAATTTGCATATTGCAAAAAAATAGGGCATGATGAACGTCAATGTTATTCTAAATAGATTTATGAGTTGAAGCATCTTCTTAAGAAGACTCAAATCAATTTACCTTCAAAAATGTTAGGGGTTTCATCATCTTCTTCTTCTTCAGAGTTAGAGAGACATGTTGATGAAGGGTTCTCCCCTTACAATCTAAAACTCACAAAACAAAAGATAATGGCACAAATAAAATGCAAGAAAGAAAGCAAATATTTTCTATTATCATGAAATGAAAATGAAATTACAACATTATATTTTCCATCACATGGGCTTTTTGATTACATAAATCTGCAAATCTACAAATCAAGCCACCATCTACTCTACTCTTGTCTCCTCTTTATAGTCCCTCTTTGCATCCTTTATTTAGAAGGTGTAACTTCCCTAGAATCTTTTGGAAAGTGTAACTTCCCTAAGTAGATATTTTGAAATTTTATTAATTTTGGTATTACAACTTAGCAGGGTCATAAATTTTGATCCGACGGTTGAATTTTCTATTATAATACCTTTTCAAGAATTATTTTTCCAAAAAGTACGGCCTAAAGGCCATCCACTTTCATTTTCTACCAATTTTTAGGCCCATCCAGAGCCTCTAAGTGCCTCAAAGTTGACCCCGAAGATTTTACTAAGATTTTCGAAAATTAAAATTTTAATATTTCTCACATGAAAATGGTATTGAAGTGATTTCTTCACCATTGGCTTCAATTTACCATTTTGGAGGTTTGTGTATGATTTTGTGTCCAACTGTGCATAAATGCAAACTTAATAAAATAGTAACCCTACCAAATTTAGCCCTTATTGAAAAGAAACAACAATTTTTTTTTTTTTGGGTGATGCAAGATTGCTCTTACACCCTGGATGCTCCTGCATCACATGTTGGGAAAGCACTTGTTGCAGTTGTAGATTTTGAGTCAGAGAGGGTGATCCTTGATTTAGGAGATTCACATCACATGGATTCATTAGAGAGTATGTTCTCTTCACTTGAGTCTTGTTCATCACCACACATCTAGACGAATAATAACACATATATGTGTTTTTGTGGGAAGGGATCTATTGACATGAATGACATAGCATTTAATGATGTTATTGTTGGAAGAAGGAGAAGGAGATTGCTGTCCAAGTTTTGGTTGGTTGGCAACATAGGCATGAATTGCATAATACTGCTTGATCTAGTGTCATTTCAATGTCAACATTGTTATGATCAGCTTAGTGTGTTTTGGAAGTGCTATAGAAGATGTAAATGTATAGAATAAGTTGGTCTAGTAAATATGGTTGTACACGAAATTAGCTAAGTGCTTCTATTGACTATTTTGAGGTTTAGTGCATCAATTTTTGGGTTTGCACACCATCGCACTACATGATCTTGCTCTATACTTTCAACCATGGGTTGATATGTATTAGATTAAGGTAAAATCAAGATTTTGTGATGTTTTGTGAAATATCCTATAAGTTATGCATGACAGAGTTTAGCTCTATGTATCTAAATCATTTCTCTATTTAGTATATTAGTGTGGGAGATTCTGCATTTCCTTGAAAAGAATTATTCTATGCTATGGTTCTAAAGATAGTCTCACTAATGTCGTCGAAGTGTGAATTTTAAGGAAGATCAAGTCTAGATGTCGCTTGTATGGAGAAGTGTATGTATGATTGAAAGTCTTTGTGATTAGGTCCATTCCTGGATGACCTAATACATGATATGTGTTTTGAAGATTAAATATACATTGCAAATGTTTTTAGGATCTATTTTAGGTCCATGCTGACCTAAATTATGTATTGCACATTTGGTTTGAGCATGAAGAAGGTTTTGAATCATGTGTGAAGCCAAAAAAGATATTTTTGAATTGTTTCTGGTTACATCTAATTAGGTCAACCTAATTCATGTATGTGGATGTAATTAGGTATTTATATGAGAGATATCTTTGAGTTGTATGAGGGATGAGAATGAATAAGTGGAAAATATAATGTGAAAGGTCTCAAATGATGCGAACGTGAGAATTTAGAGGTGTGAGATCAGAATAAGGGAAGAATTGTTGAGAAATTGCTAAGCATAGCAGTACTTTGTATTTCAGAGCTTCAAGGGAATTGAAATTCAACACAAGGAAGGTGTACTTTTATCAGTTCACATTTTGGTTAAGTAGCCATCTTTGTTCTTTATCTAATTTTGGTTGTGAGCCCTTGTAATATACTATATCTGGATATAATATATTGTGAGCTAATCCTCACCATGGTTTTTCCCTTTTTGGGGTTTCCACGTAAAAATCTTGGTGTTCATGTGTTATGTGACCTTGTGAATGTTTCAGGCTTTCATTCTTTATTTTTTTAATGTGTTTTGATGATTGGATAAGTTGTGTTTAAAATTTTAATAGAATATTGATTCACCCCCCCTCTCAGTATTCTGGATGTCCAACAATTGGTATCAAAGCTTGGTTCCTTTAGAAAAGCCTAACAGCTTGAGGAAGATCTTGGAAGTTTGAATACATGGCTCACAAAAGGTGTTGTATTTCTCTAGAAGAAAATTCTATAATTGAATATAAAGAAGATGATTGCATGTTTGACAAAGAAGAACTTAAGGCTTCTCTTGAAGATCTTGGCAGAGTTGAAACTGAGAACAAAAGTTTGAAGGAGAGCTTAGGAGAAGCAAATTATGTTTAGAGAAATAAATAGGGAAGTCAATGTATAGTTGAAGCGAGAAAATGAAGAAATCACCAGACTAAAATTGCAAATGGAAGAAAAAGGAAGGATTGAGGAATGTTTGAATCATTAGTACAAAGAAAGATTGGAGAATTCTCTAGACTTGAGCAAGAAGTGGTAAATCTCAAATCTGATTTGGAAAAGGAAAGAATACATGAGGAGAAATTCAAAATAAGCACTACAATGCTTGATGACTTGATTGCAATATAGAAACCCTCTAAGGACAAAGGTGGTTTGGGACTTGAACAAGGACAAAGTTCAAAGGAAAATCAGACACCTAACAAGGTTGGCAATCAAAAGAAGACTCAAGGCAATAAGAGACAATTCAGAAATCAAAGAAGCAATGTTGTAAGACCTCCTATCAGATAACCAAATGCTCAAAGGTACCCATCTTTCAATGGTATTTTTTTTTCATGCAATACATTTGGAAATAAGGAAATAAAATGTAGAGGTAGAATGAATCAGAATGCTAGATCCTTCTTCATACAATGTTTTGCATGCAAGAAATTTGGACATAGAAGTATTGAGTGCATAAGTCAAATGATGAATAGATATAGTAGTAGGAGAATATTTCAATATTCCAATGGCTATTGTTATTCACGCAATATGTTTGGACACAAATCTAACCAGTGTAGATCAAGAATGAACATAAGTCATTTTGGTCAGAAAATTGTTGTATGCTACTCTCACAACAAGCCTGGACATATTTCAAGAGGTTGTTGAAGCAAAAAAAGAGATAGTCTAATCCGATAAAGAGAAATGAACCTGTGAAGAGAATTGGTCCTACTGGGGTTAAGAAGGAAATGGAAAGGATATGGAGAAATAAAGAAGAATCTAAGAATAAAAATGAATCAAGAACTTCAAATGCATCTGTGCCTTTCTCTGGTGCAGATAATTTTTTTGAAAATTAAACCACGGCATGGGCATAGGGGGAACAATAACATAAAATTCTAATAGCCCCCTGGAAATATGAGGTGTCAAGACATGGCATGAAGATATATCATGAAAGAGGAATTTCTAAAGCTATAGAAGAAAGTTGCAAAAGAAAATGTTGCAATGTGAAAATTTGCAAAGCTTGGAAAGATGTTTGTACACACAATTCTAGGAGAATCAACTTTTTGGTCTAAAGCATTTATTGCATGGATTAGGAAAAATAAAAGAGTTAAGGAAAATTCATCTATTCCAAGGAATTCAAAGAAGAAACAAAGAAGAAAGTGGTGTAGAAAGGTTCAAAGCATCATCCGAAAGCTAAATATCAAAACCCTAGTTTGTTGAGCTATTCAAGAGGTATTTTTCACAAATCCTACATACTTTTATCCTTCGAAACAATTCTTTGGAAGAAGTGTAAATATCATGGAATTACCAAAAGTGGTAGAAAATTCACAAAGATCACATCTTGTACTTAAGAGGCATTTTGCTAGAGTATTGTTGGATGATCCCTTGGGTGCATTCTCTCACACTCCTATTGGGGTTTTAGCTACTAAAGATATTAAAGCATATATTCATGGAAAAATAAAAAGAGGTATCACTTGGAATATTATCTATTTTATGGGCAAACAAGTTGGGAGAAAGTGATGATGATTCCCTAAAACCTTAGTACAAAACCCTAAGTGACAAAAGATTGGATATCTAGGGAAAATTTCCAAATTATGAAAATCAGGATAGAGATATAAGAATGGTACTTAGTAGAATTCATAGCTAATCCATATGGATTGATGGCCTTCACTCAATAAAAAAGAAAACAATTAAGGATGTAATTAGTTTTTGGTCCATTGGACTAGTTCTTGATCGGAAGTTGGTCAATACAAAGGATATAGTGGAGAAAACCGATACCACTCTTGAACAAAAGGAAATTACAATAAAATCCATTATAAACCTAGCACTTAGATTTGTAGCTATACTTATTGGTTAGAAAATTTACCAGTCAAACGGATTGGGCACTACCCCTCCTATTGTAGTTCATATGGCCCTTGATATGTTTGAGAACATTGAAAACTATGCCTTTTGTGAGTTTCTTAGGCAACAATTAATGGAGAACATAAGAGACATTAAGAAAAAGAAGTGTACATTCTAGTATGGAACACTGGTAATTTTCCTATTGCTCTACTTGATGATGTTTCATTATCTACGATAGAAAATATAAATCACTTAGTCAAATGCTTTAAATAGTATGTCCCCAAATTGAAAGTCAAATTAAAGTTGAAACTGAGACATGGGTTGAAAGAAAGAATCTGGTAAATATCTCAAAGAAATGTACAAAATCTCATCAAAAAGTCATAAAATGCTTGAGAGAAGTGCAAGACTGTGTGAAAGAGGCAAGGAACATACTATCATACTGCATGAAATGGCCCAACATAACTTGAGGTATGAAGGATGACATGAGTACAATTGAGACTTAGATAAACATGGATGCATATTCTTATGATCCAGTGCAAGACAAGGATGATCAAACTTG
>VDFB02252616.1:109022634-109024872 GCA_007258455.2 Sequoia sempervirens | reverse complement strand
GATAATGTCCCCTAGAACACCAAATTATGTACATAGGAATCATTCAAAAAGTCAGATTATTGGAGACAAGACAAAAGGTGTGTTGACTAGAAGCAAAGTTGTTGAAGTAAATTTGTGCTTATTATCTAAAATTAAGCCGAAGTTAGTAAGAGAAGCCTGTGAAGATGAATATTGGAAGAAACAAATGAAACAAGAAATTTTGTAGATTGAAAAGAATCAAACTTGGGAATTGGTCCCAAGACCGGCAAACAAAATATTATAGGATCAAAATGGGTATTCAGAAACAATTTGGATGAGAATGGGAAAGTGGTCAGAAACAAAGCAAGGCTTGTGTGTAAAGGCTACTCACAAATGGACGATATAGATTTTCAAGAAACTTTTTCCCTGGTAGCAAGAATGGAAGCTATAAGGGTGTTCTGTGCATTAGCTTCTTATAAAGATTTCAAATTCGATTAGATGGATGTCAAGTTAGCATTTTTGAATGGTGAACTAGATGAAGAGGTTTACATGGAACAACCGGAAGGATTTCAGCTAACAGGTCAATCGGATATGGTGTGCATATTGAAGAAAGCTTTATATGGACTTAAGCAAGCTCCTAGAGCCTAGTATGCAAGGTTAAATAAATATTTGAATTAGCAAGGATTTAACAAAGGTACGATAAACAGTAATTTGTATTTCAAGACTGAGGATGACAAAATATTGATTCTAGTGGTATATGTTGATGACATTATCTTTGGAGGAAATGAAAATATGTGCAAGATGTTTGCGGAAGAAATGCATAAAGAATTTGAAATGTCTATGTTTGGTGAGATGAATTTCTTTCTTGGTCTACAAATTAATCAAACAAAAAAAGGAATTTTTATTTCACAATCTAAGTATGTGAAAGAGATATTGAAGAAATTAAGAATGGACGGTTCCAAACCGGTAAGTACTCTTATGGTGACTAGATGTAAGTTGGGAAAGGATGATGATTCACCTAAGACTTATCAAAGCAAGTATAGATCTATGATTGGTGGACTACTGTATTTGACTGCTACTAGACTAGATATTATGCATGTAGTATGTCTTGTTGCTATATTTCAAGAGGATCTGAAGGAAACACATGTTACTGTAGTTGAAATAATATTTAGATATTTGAAAGGCGCTCCGAATTATGGATTATGGTATCCTAAAGATACTGATTTTACACCCGGTGCTTATACAGATGTAGATTGGGCCAAAAGTATATCTGATAGAAAAAGTACAAGTGGTGGTGCATTCTTTCTTGGATGTAGATTGGTGGTATGGTTGAGTAAAAAGCAAGATTCAGTCTCTTTGTCTACTACTAAAGCTGAGTATATTGTTGCCGCATCGTGTTGTACACAAGTTTTATGGATGAAACAAACATTGAAAGAGATCACAGTGCTAGATGATGATCCTATTTCTATGTTTGGTGATAACACATGTGCAATTAACATTTCAAAGAATCCTATGATGCACTCGAGAATGAAACATATATCTATCAGGTACCATTTCTTAAGAGAGAAAGTTATGGAGAATGAAGTCAAGCTTGAGTATGTTTCGACAAAAGATCATATTGTGGATATATTTACAAAGGCTTTTCCTAAAGATACTTTTGAGTATCTTCAGGATAAGCTAGGGGTTATTTCCCCTCCTACAAACTAAGATGCAATTGGAGATGCATCAATCAGGTGAATTCATGATTCTATCTTTTGGATTGATGTTTTTTGGTGGTTTCCCTTAGGGGGAGCACACAAATTTTCTAAGTGTTGTCATGTCAAAGGAAGTTTTAATGGACATATCTTTTTCCTTTTCCATTGATGTCTAAGGGGGAGAGAGAGAATGTGAAAAACTAAATAAATAAAGGAGAGAGAGCATGTGGAAAGGAGAAGCAAAAAGAAAAATATTGAAAAGCATTTTCAGAAAAGGTATGGTGTCTTTGATGGTTTTTCAAATCATGTGTTTCCGTTAATGACAAAGGGGGAGATTGTTGCAAGAATGGAAGAGAAATGAAGTGTTTTCATTGATGTCAACTAGTCAAATGGTTATCTACTAGTTGTTGTTGATTGTATATGTCGAGGATATTGAGAAAATTGTATTAAAAGAAGATTGTTGGTTCTGGAGCTTGTGAACTATGTTTTGTTGTGTGTTGATTGAGGTCTGGGAGAATTGTTGTTGGTCTAAATTTCTCTTTGATGAATTATTATAGAATATGGTTTGAAGAATTGTGTTTCCCTG
>VDFB02252616.1:108955134-109020134 GCA_007258455.2 Sequoia sempervirens | reverse complement strand
TTTGATGTATCCTTGTATATTTATCTGTGTAAATTTTGCATCCACAAGGTTCTTAGGGATTTGTCTTTATTGTGTTGTAACTTTGACCTCTCCTAGCACTTCGCACAAGTGTGATAGCTTGATAAATTGATTGTTTCCCTTAATTTCTTCACTTGCATATTTATATTCTCTTTGCTCTTGGAGTTGTTGTAGCTGAGTGTGTGTGTTTTCTATGTTTACTCTGATTTCTCCATCCATGTCTTTTAATGGATCATAGGAGGATGCATTTTGTACTATTTGGGCCTTTATTTGTATGATATGATCTTTCAACTTTTTAGTGAGGTTAGGCCATTCGAGACAAAATTGATATAGTACATTTTCTTCTATAATGTTGTCTTCTACATTCTTGATCTATTTCTCTAGTTGTGAATAGACGACCGCACATCTTTTTGTGGCCTCCTCTCTATTCTTCAAAATTTCTTATGAAGCTTATTGTCTAATTTTATCCTTTTGTGCCTTTAATTCTTCCTATAGCCCTTCTACCAACTATTTAAGTTGCACTGCAATAGGGGAAGGTGTTGGTGTGAATAAAGTATTATATCTAGTTAATGCCTACTAGGGGATTTATTCACATGTTAAGTTTACTTACATCCTAGGAATCTTTCTAGAAGACTTAGTTGTCATGTCTATATTTTATCATTTTCCTAGGTAGTTATGATAATTTGTTTCATATCATAAGATTAAGACACTTGTCATAATCTTATGACATCTTATGTCTCACCTTGACTATATAACCAAGGGGTTCTCATACATTATATATTGAATTCTTTTGGATAATTAATTCCATTGCAATCTTGAGTATTGCATAACCAACTCTAACAGAAGGAAAGTGTCCCTTTGTATATGTGAAATTGAACTCTGCAATGTTTGTACCACATCTTCTAGTTGTTCTGCATTTTCCACATGTTGAAATATCTCTTCCCTAGCACTAGTATGGAAAATATCTCCTAGTTGAATTTTTGTACCACATCTTCTAGTTGTTCTGCATTTTCCACATGTTGAAATATCTCTTCCCTAGCACTAGTATGGAAAATATCTCCCTTAAGTGGGTAGATATTTTCTAAACTCACATGGGAGCCCATCACTGGTAGTTGGATTAGTTGTGGCATAGGTGTTGGATGCAATTATTTTTTGTTGCTCCGAGAAGTCCTCGACTGACTAGATTGGAGAAACTGATGCTAATTTTTCTCCAATATTTTTTTTTCATCCCTCTTCTCTTTGACTTGGTGGGCTTCTTGTGGGAGGTGTTGGTTTTTTCTTTGCTTCTTCTTCCTGTAGGATGGAATCCAGGAGTTTCTTATTGATTTGTGTAGTTTCCTCCTATAGCTTTGCAATTTCTTCTTGTTGTCCCCCAATAGGGTATCTACTCCCTGTTAGTGCGGAGATCTTGTGCTTGAGCTCTTGTAAGTTTCTCCTACTAATCTGCGATAAGGTTACACCTTACCTATGTAATAGATTTTTCTCTTATTTCCTCTTCTTCCTTTAGGGATTTCTCTCTTTTCTCTAGAATTGTGAAAATTATGCATTGTTGGAAGTCCTTGATTACTTCCTCTAAACTTTTATCAAATTTCCTTATGTATAATATAAGGCCCTATATTATCCCATCTTTGTTACTAGAGTTTGCATTTTCATACATGAATAAGACTTACAAAAGGATACCATGATAGATGATGACATTTGAGATCACCATCACATTGATTGGTGTCTATGATTTCTCTACTACCATTGATTGTTGTAGTTTGATTGTATGTTCCTTCTTTTCCTTATTATGTAGTGGCTTCTACACCTCTTGAACTTCTTCTTATTCTTCCTCCTCAAAAGTTTGAATTGTTTTCCTTTTCACCACCTACTTGGCCATTTCTTTCTAGAGCTTCTTCTTTGTACTCATTTGTATTAGGGTTTTTGATATCTCTTGCACATCTATTGTGGTTATCATATGTGAAGAAGATGCAAGACCCTTAGATGATGGTTGGTGTGTGGGTCTTTGGAACTAGTGCAGAAGATGATGATTGTGTTGATTGCTTTGGTGGAATGCCCCACTACTTCTATAGTTGTTCCTTATTTTTCTCATACTTTTCTTGGGAATTCTTATTATGGGTTTGATCCATAATCTCCTTGTATGTCTCAAATTACTCCACATTTGGGTATTTTGTTTTAGTGAGTATGTTTATAGTGTAAAAATTCACCTCTTTCTGTGATATCATAAGGGAGCTTAGGAATCCAAGTTGTCCATGGCCCCACCGCCTCCATGTAGGTATAGTCCTTGTCCACCAAGAAAGTGATGGTGGTGATGTACTGTTTGATAGATTCATATGGTATCCACTCTTTGTCTTGCATCTACTGATGGAAGCTCTTGAAGAAGCCCCAATATCTGATGGTATACATTTTTTTATTTGGAATCATTGGGTGTGCATTTTTATTTGGGCTACACAAAGAGGGTTTTGATCAGATTACAAGAAGAGATGGAAATTACATCAAAGTTAAAGATACAGAAGTTCTTAGGAATAAAATTGTGGTTGTGGAAACTCAATATGGAGGATGTGCTCATAGATCAAGATCTATGGGTTGTATTATCTAGATCTAGATCTAAATCTATAACTATGTCATACGAAGACTAGAACAAGATGGATAGAAAAGAAAAGGGTCTTATTAGACTAAGTTTTGTGTTGTTCCTACTTCTAATTTGGCCATTCTTTCTAGGTACCTAAGGGTTTTCATGATTTATAAACTAAGCTTCTAGTAGAGAAAATAATTTTATGGCACCAAATGATGGGTCACATAGTTGAGAAGGCCTTAAGAACCCTAAAAAATAAAAGCTTTGTTGAATGGTTAAATGATTGTAATCTTGAATTTATTTTTTTGTGAATAGTATATATATCTAGAAAATAAATTTAATTTTAGCTTTACTCTAGTTCTCATAAATCTTTTGTGGTGTTGGATTTGATCTATTCTTATATATTTGTTCATGTTAATTTTCCTTTATTTTCATATTTGTATATTATATTTCTTTCATTGATGATTGTATTATATGGACATGGGCATATTTCCTTAGAAGTAATTATGAAGTCTTTGGTTATTTTATAGAGTTTAAGGCTCTTATATAGAATCAAATAGGTAAGAAGATTAATATTGTGAGGATTGATAAAGGGTGATCCCATAATACTAGTTTACAATTTCTGGGAGATCCTGATTTTTGCTAAAATCACATATTTTTAGAAAATATAATGATTTAAGCCTTGAAAAGTTTCATTTAAAGGATTCCAATTGAAGAGGGTTTGATTGAACCACCTTAGATTAAACCTGGGCCTTCAGTAGAATCCCGCTAGTTTTAAACCATACCTATAACAGAGTCTCCTTTACACCTATCAAAATGCTAATAAAAAACCACTTTTGATTCACCTTTTGGATATGTGTAGGATCATGATGGGCCAAAAAGTGGTGATATGATGGGTATGTGTAGGGTATGTGGCTGGTGACTTTTTTTTAATCCAAAATTGATGAAACAAAAATGATTTTTAAAGGAGATTCTCAGATTTCCACCAATATAAATTATGCTTTACTTTGAATTTAATAAATAATTATTATTCATTTTCTATTTGAATTACAACTAAAGTCCCAATTGATAAGGTGATTAAAACATCTATAGCTTTCAAATGGTATCATTTGCAGTCTTAAGAAGCATTCATCATTCTATGCTTAAGTATACTATAGGATTAAAAAATGAATTTCATGAAGTTTTGACCAAGTTAAGGTGGTCAGGACATATGAGTTTTTATTTTTAAAATTTGTAATATTCACCTGTTAACTACTTGGAAAATATTACAAAAAAATATTCATCACATCCAAACATATGAAACCCACTCTACTTATATCACAAATTTAATACTAAAAAAATATTATCATTTATTGTGGTTAGGGTGGTTAGATAGACACCTATTTTATTATTTTCTTAGAAATTTAAGTACTCATTCAAAATTTCAAATTTTCACCAAATGGATTTTTAAACAAAGAAATAAATGGCTTGGTTTTAAAACTACATTCAATTTCTCTACAATTCCCTATTCTTGAATATTTTTTTAGGCAATAATGAATAACTTGTTCAATTTTCGATCAGAGTTGTCTAACTTTGTTTTCCAAATTTTTAGCCACTTAAGGGTTTATTTTTCCATGATGATCTGCACCCTTTTTGGGGAATCAAATGAATTCATTTAAAATTTAATTTTTAGTCCTTGTATATAACTTCAAAAGTATAATTTAGAAATAAATTTAATTTTTATTTTATTTTTTTATTTCTTATTGAATGTAGGTTTTTCACTGAAAATCAAGCTCTCTATTTTGCACATATGGAAAAATAGGAAATTATCAAAAAAAAATTGAAAAATATTAGTGCACTAGATATTGGAGTCCTTGATCCAACAAGAAAAAAATTGAATTTCGATACATGCAAAAAAGTTATGTTGTATACAGTCTGCCTATGTCTGAATTGTAATTGGTTTGACTTTGAAACTTGATTAAGGAAAAAATATTCAATAAAACACTATGAAACCAAATGGAAGCACTAGATATCATAGTTACAAATCTAAATTTAAAAAAAAAAAAAAAATTATCTTTCATGAAAAAAAAGTTATATTGTGTACGGTGTGCATCACTCCTTAAAAATGGTGTTTACTAAAAAACTAGTTTCGAAGAGTTGGGAAAACGAGTTGAATACGTTTAGAACTTTGAAATGTGTTTGGATAACATGTGCTTTTAAATCACTAGTTTGCATCAGCCTCTCAAATTCACTACCGGTTTTAAGCTATAGATTATACTCAAAAGTGAAGATTTAGTTAGAAAAAATCAGTTCAGTGTCTAGTTTGGCCAAAAATTGTAAACCAATATTGTGGGATCACCCTAAAGGTGGAGATTTTTTCAATAGATTCTAAAGGACCGTGTGATAGAAAGACATAAGATAACTCTATAAACATCTCATAGAATGGAGTTGTAGAAAGAATAAACATGACATTGATGAAGAGTGCCAAGAGCATGATAAGTGGGGCTAGCTTAGAATTTTTTTTGGATAGAATTAGATTCCATAGTTTTTTACCTAGTAGAGAATGAACAAGAGGGATAGAGTATTCCCTCAAAACAATTGAAGAAAAAACATCTCCATCAAAGAGATGTATGCAACCAATGGTGTCTACCAAATCTAAAGTGTGAAACTCTACAAAAAAGCCTCCAATGTTTGTCAATTATGTTGGGATATGGTGTTGTACACCATTATATTATAATGTTGTAATTAAATAATTATTTAGTTGTGATGCACCTAGGAGGTGTGGTTAATCACACTAGGTAATTATTTGGGGAGCACTTTATGTTGTATTGTAACATTGGGTTATTATTTAATGTGTGGGAGACATGCAATAATAATTTAATATTGGTGAAGTATTAAATAAAGTGAAAACTTAGTACCAAATATTAAATGAGGGGTCAATGGTTTTGTATTCACATGGTTTTGTGGTGCATGGTTTTATCTTACCATTTGGTTGTATTTGTGTGAGCTTGTATCTATAAAATCAAGAATATATTTAGTGGTTAAGATTGGCTGGGTGAGTCACCAGTAGTGGCATAATGTGATGGTTAACTTTTTGTGTTGTTATTTTTTCCATATTTTGTGTTATCTTGTGGCTCGTCTATTTGATCTATGCATTATGTTTACTTTTATGCATGTTTATGTCTCATGGGGTTATGTAGGAAATGGATTAAGATTGTGGGTATCATGTATTATTTCATAATAAGTGTTATTAGAGGTTTCATGTGGTTGTGGGAGGTGTGACCTTCCATGTTTTTGTTATAACCCTTGTTTGAGTAGATTTGGTGCAAAGTTGAATCCATGGATATGAATGAAAGATCTAAGGCATTACAAGGTATGGAACACATGTTGCAAGTGTTATTATGCAAATTTGGGCTTTTGGGATGTTGAGATTTGTTGGGTTTATTGCAAATCCGAGGCATGAAAAATTTGGGTAGAAGGGTTTTCTTGGATTGCACTTTCATATGAGGTTGGTGTAGAAGAAATTTTATTGATGACCTCTTGAGAAAAAACAGACCTCACCATTGGATCGAGGATGGCTGAGAAATGAAAAATGACATAAAATTTTCCCTATTTTGGAAAAGTTGAAAAAAATGCAATTTTTTTACTCATAGCCCTAGTCGTGCAGTTGAACTACAAGTTCAGTCGCAGAAAAATAAAATATTAAAAAAAATATTTTCAATCCTATTCAAAAGTCAAATCCTACAAATAAAATTTATTATTGAAAAAACCTTTTTTGAAATTTTGAAAAAGGAAAAAAATTAAAGTTTGGGGTCTGCAGTTACCCCTCCCACCTCGCATTGGTACAACTATTGTGTTGGCATGCTAGAAAATTTTAGGTTGTCAACCTACCAGTCGACAGGGGCTTAGCCTCTCCAACGGAGTCCCTGGTCCCATGGGGACCACAGGTTAGCCCCCTGTGGGTATAAATTTTTAAACCACTAGTAATTTTAAAAACAATAGTTTATAATCCTTGGAATGTACTAAAAGATTTAAAGTTTTTAAAGTTTTTAACATTTTTAAATAGAAATTCAAACACATTTCCCATAGTTGGCATTGCACCACTAGGGCACCACTTAAGCACCACTGGCATGCCACCGCTGCCAACAAGCTACCGGTGGACCACCCATGGGCCGTCTGGTTGCCACCATCTAGCCAAATTGAAGGAATTTTCTTCAAACAGGCATAACTTTCACCCATGGTGTCATATTTTTTGACTTCTCATACTCATTAGAAAGGTGGTTTCGAGAACTACATAGTGGTACACATTTACCTTCACGATTTTAATATTTTGACCAATTTTTAGAGCCTCAATGGATCAAGTAGATTATCATAAATTGTAGTTTAGGATGAGGTTGGTACTTGTTTGATCACTTATAGGAGCTTGAGATTTGGGATGTGATTGTGTGAGCATCTAGATGATTCAAGAGGTGAAACCTTGATGGAGTACATGTTTTTATATGATATTTATGTTGGTATAGCTAATTATCAATTTGGTGCTTCTTGGTACAAGTATATAGGTATTTTTCAAAGTTGGACTTTGATGGTGATAGGTACACATGTTGTCTTCAATTTTGTGGACATGGGTTGACATGAGTGGAGACTTGGAATCTTGTGTGGGTGATGGTTGAGTGTAGGTACATCATTGGCTATGAATACGGTGTCATGGATATGCAATTATATTTGAGAATTGGCATGACATGATCATGTATGTGGTTGTTTGGTGATGATTTGGTTTGGTATTAGGAGGTTGTTCTTATCTCTTTGGTGCTTGATTAGTTCCTTGACTATGGTTACTCATTTGAGGACATGTTTGGAAAATTAGATTTATGGTTAATTTGGTGTTTGAGCCTTGACATCTATAGGATTATCTTATTTGATATCTCAATTTATAGGTTACTAATGTGATGATGAGTTTGTACGCTTCATTGTTTGGATCTATGAGTTATGCACGTGTGTGGGTTGGCCACCCATTCAAATGTAGTCGGATGACTTGGTTGTGGACTATCTATATCCATAATATTGGTTTAGTTTTGATGTAGACTTTGTTAGTTGGCCTTGTCTATGGTCATTTGTGTATTGGTATGTTTCTTTGAGATGAGAGGATGGATAGTTAGAGTACCTGATTAGTCGATTGATGGTACTTTTAGCATGTGGTTTTATCATGATGTCATGATAGCTTGGTTATTAACATTGGTTACACTTTTTAGTGGGAGCTTTTAATAGTGATGATTTAGCAATGTAGGATTGATTTTTGATGTTTTGATGGCGATTGTATCTTCTTGGCTTGGAGATCTTGGTTCTACATGGTATTATTTTCATTTTAGTTGCATGTGTGGACCTAGACGATCTTCATGGAGGAGATGGTTGTCATGATGCCATGTGTAACTCGGTATCACGGTTCAATGGGAGTTATTGGTAGTGACATGGTTCATCACTGGAGATGGTCACCTTCATGTGACTGGAGATGTTGATTCTTGGTTTAGAGTGTTTTGGTATTTTGTCAAGGTTTACTCTTGATACCAATTTAGAGGTTTGACATGATACATGTTCTCTTGAGACCAAGATGTATGCATTGTTGTATGTGATATCCTAGGAGGAGATGGTTAGATCATGATGTCATGTTGGGTTCCTAATTCTATAGTTGGAGCTTTGACCTGATCTTTTTGGTTCTCTTGGTATTGAGTACATTGATCATTTTCTTGGGAGCTTCATGAGGATGTTGTGTTGCATTTGGAGCTTAGCATGGATTGATCAATTCAAGGTGGTCATGGATACTTGGAGACATGGGTGAGGCTGGATTTCTCTTGTGATTAGAGACATTTTCTTGAGAAAATTACTCTTTGGAGGTTTCAATAGGAAGACCAAGGATATTTCACCTCAATATGGATGTGAGCTCATGATAGACCGATAGAGGAGATTGTTCTTGGAGTGAGTCATGATGAATTGGTTATCTTGGAGGAGCATTCTCATTCTCCACTCTTGGTCTACTCAATGGTTTATCATCTAATAGGTATTTCCCATCCTCTTTTTGACATGTTTATGTTTCATGCTTTGATTTCTCATGAAAATGAGTTGAGTCGTGCTCATTGATTTTGGAAGACTCATTTAAGGATTGTTTAGCATGAGTTTATATTGCTTTATCTTTCATAGATATGTATCTTGAGCTATGGATAGTTAGTTCTTGAGGATTCATGTTGAGGGATGGTTAGCTCATGGTTATCTCCTTGTGCATTTGAGTTTATGTTATCATTCATTGATGAGGAGTTTAGGAGATGATTATTGGGTTGATTTCTTGATTTGGGAATGGCTACTTTGAGTTTGATCTTCTTAAATAGGGAGGCTTATATCCATTGTTGGCATTTATATGATTCATATGTTGTTTGATATAAGAGATTGAATATTGTTTTGGGTGTTGTTGAGGCTTCTCATTTGGGGTTGTAAGGAGATCATACTTGACACATAATTGCACTTTTGAGATTTTGGTAGAAGTACATGTTATGGTTTATAGGTTTTCTCTCTTCTTTCTATGGTTCCTTCTTGGAGGTTCATGTTCATATTATTTGGGAGGATTGTGGTGACATGTTTTGAGAGAGTATGTAGTTGTTGATGTTGCATGTGTAGATCAGTGTTATTTTTCTTGATACTTCATTGTTGATCATTTATCACACCTTGATATAGTGTTGATTGATATACTTGATATGCTTTGACATTAGCCATGTAGAGGGAGTTCCTAGATATGTATGCTCTTCATTGGCAAGTTTGATACATGGAGCTTGTGATTGTGGTTTATTGGGTTGCATATGTTGTTGGAATGAGTTTACTGATGTTGTTGATATCTAGGATATATGGATGGTTGGATTTATTAGCATGTGTTGTGGATGCTATTTTTGATCATGTGGGTTTTTAACCCATGATAGTAGCTTATTTGCAGCCTTTGTTATCACTTGGATTTGATGATTGTGTTCTTGGATTGGTGCATATTCACCTTGGCATGTTCATTTTCTTCCATAGGTGGCACATTAGAGGATGAGAGGAGTTCTTTCTTGAGATGGTGGTCACTTTGGTTTTACTGCAAGTATATTGATGGAGCACGAGATCACGCTGAAGATTCATGTGATTTCATGTATGGCTATGATGATTTATTTCATTGATTGATCCCTTATGCAATGTATACAACAAGTGGTAGAATGTTGGGCTATGGTGTTGTACACCATTGCATAAAATTTTATATTATAGCATTATAATTAAATAATTAATTTAGTTGTGATACACTTAGGAGGTGTGGATAATCACACTAGGTAATTATTTTGGGACCACTTTATGCTGTATTGTAACATTGGGTTATTATTTAATGTGTGGGAGACATGAGATAATAATTTAATATTGGAGAAATATTAAATGAAGTGAAAACTTAGTACCCAATATCAAATGAGGGGTCAGTGGTTTTGTATTCACATGGTTTTATGGTTCATGGTTTTATCTTACCACTTGGTTGTATTTGTGTGAGCTTGTATCTATAAAAGCAAGCACATGTTTAGTGGTTAAGGTTGGTCGGGTGAGTGGGTTGTCATTATTGAGTCTTTCTAAGGAGTGCATATGTGAAGCATGGCATGTGTTGTGGATTCATGCTTGGACACATGGAGGATGCATTGGAGAGGCTTGATGCTTCAGAAGTATTCATGATAACTCTTGTAAGTGCGTCTATTATTTATTTGTTGAATAATAGATGGAGTATGGATTCTTTTGGAGGTTGTGTTTTTTCCTCTTGAGGGTTTTCCCAGGGTATGTTTTGTGTTATCTTGTGGATTTTCTATTTGATCTATGCATTATTGTTACTTGTATGCATGTTTATCTCTCATGGGATTATGTAGGAAATGGATTAAGATTGTGGGTATCGTGTATTATTTCCTAAAAATTATGCATCCCAAGTAGCCATGTTTGGAAGAAAATGTATGTTTTGCTACACTAAATCACAAGAAGCTAAAAATGTGGCAACACAAGCATCATCAAAAGAAATAGTAGATGGAGATAGAATATCAACACATGTCCCTAGAACCTCAATAGTTGAAATAATACAAAGATTCAAATGACCATTTTGAATCTCCTCAAAAATGTTTGGACACTAGATGCCTAAATGTGAACATCAATTGAAGGAACAATAGGAGAAAAATATTAGAATATGTAGACATAATCTATCTCTCTTCTATGAAAACCCTAGATTATGATAAAATATAGTGTGAAATAAACACTCTTTCCTTCTCTACCATGTTTGATATGATAGACAAAAATGATATTGGTTGAAAATGAAGGCTCACAAATAACAACATTAAATGTTTTGTCATTCATGTCAATAGATCCCTTCCCACAAACACACATATATGTGATGTTATTCATCTAGATGTGTGGTGATGAATAAGACTCAAGTGAAGAGAACATACTCTATAATGAATCCATATGATGTGAAGCTCCTAAATCAAGGATCACCCTCTCTAACTCAGAATCTACAACTGCATCAAGTGCTTACCCAATATGTCTCTCTAACTTTGATAAAGAAGAAGATGATGAACCCCCTAACATTGTTTAAGGTAAATTGATTTTATTCTTCTTAAAAAGATGAGCCTTCAACTCATAAATATATTTATAATGATATTGATCTTAATCATGCACTATTTTCTTGCAATATGAAAATTTAAGCTTCTCCTTCTTAGATGATTCCCCTTGAGAGGGAGAGGATTCAAATTCTTTGTGTAGCTTGTTCTTTTTCTTCTTTTATTCTTTTTTAGGATTCCCTTACTCTTTCAATACCTTAGGCTCACTTCCCACCAATGCTTGTGACTTAGAAGACTTGATTAGACCCATATGAATTAACTTTTCTTCCTTTTAGATGGGGAGATTTACAAATTCAACAAACTTAAGATCAGTTCATATGATTTTCCCATAGAAATTTGATGGGTATGAAAGCCATAAACAAACACTAAATACTCAAGAAAAAACTTGGATAACACATTTATAATAAATTTTAAATTATCCTTTTCAATATTGAAATCTTTTAGTTGTGTTCTTAGTTGCTTAATCTTGGAGATTTAGTATTGGATATGGTCAAAACCTTTAGGATCAAGATTCATCAAATCATTATCAATTTGATATCCCCTAATCTTATCATTTTACCATACAATTTTTCAAAATTCTCCCAAGCCTCCTTAGGTGTTTTTCATGATTCAACATGAAATTGTAAATTAAAAGAGACTAATAAACATATGCATCCAAGTTTTTTCTCCCGATTAATCTCCCATTTTTCTAATTCTTTAGCATCAGTGGATTGAGGAATGGTTTCTTTTAGATGTCTTATATAACCCTTTCCCATGAGATAATTTCATATTGATTTTCTCCATGAAGCATACTAATATGGAGTTAGGAGTTCAATTTGATATTTCCCCATTACAAGAACACACCAAGTAAAAGAAAGCAATCAACCACCACAAGATTAACCTCTCCAAAATTTACTCAATCAAGAATCCCCTAGTAATATATGATCTATAAATTTATTCTTAGTGTGATTATAGGTGCCACTTTCCAATAACAATGAAGTGGACTTGATCTTAGTTCTTATAGATGTCAAATTTGGCCAAAAACTTTAAGCATAATTTTACATAGAATGAGATGAATTTGATTACACCACTACAAATTACATAAAAAATATGCACTTTTAAAAAAATTGCACCAAAATTTTTTATCATAGAAGTGAGAATGGCCCCCCAAAATTTCCCAAAACAAGAAAGACTCAACAACACCTCTGAGAATCTATATTTTTGGAAAAACCAAACACCAAAATTAAAAACCGATTACACCACTATGAAGAGAATGGAAATTTCCCCAAATTAGAAAAATCTATAAAAATGAGGTTAGATGACTAAGTTATGGTCATTTGAAGTTGTACAACAAATCAAAAATTGTTGACGAAGAGGGGGGCAGATTGGAGTTTCTCATTGATGATCATTTGACCATGAAATTTAAGATAGTTGTAGATGATGGTCATTTAATTCTAAAATTTAAAATAATCATGTTGATGATAATTTGAGTTTCAAATTTAAGATAATCTTTGATCACAGTCGTTTGGCCATCAAATTTAAGACAATTGCACTGAAATTAAAAAATTATGAATTTTGTTTTGTTGTAACAATAAAGTATTATATATGAAAATAAGGGTTTTTGGGTCTCTTGAGCATGATGGAAGGGTCATAGTTGACCAAAAATTCTCTAATATGACAACTCTTTGTTAGATCTAGCAACAAACCTCCCACTTCAAACCCTCGTAGCTCATACTCCAATGTCTGATTTAGACCAAATGAAGTGCAAAAATAACTTTCTTGGACCCTCTAAACTCAATGGTGAGTTTGGATATGCACCAAAAATCTTCAATTTTAATTTTTAATACAAAGCCACAAAGAGGAAACCCCCAAATTTGGTATTTCTTTCAAGTTTTTTTAATTCTCTAAATCATCATTCAAATAAAAAGAAGATTATACTCAACTTTTTAGGATCCACCAAGATCTATGACCTATATCTCTCAATCAAGACTATCAAGAAACAATCCCACAAGCTTTGATATCTTGTAAGAGTTGGTATAAAATACTATATACCACACAAGATTTGGATGAAGATTGTAGTCACCCAATATCTAGGAACTTCTATGAAGGTACAAGAGAGATCAAATATGATAAAATAATGTTCTTCTCTCAAAGGATGCAAATGATATATTACAATTGATTGATTCCCAAATGAGAACCCTTTGGTTATATAACCAAGGTGAGATATAAGATTGGATAAGATCATGACAAGTTTCTTAATCCTATGACATGAGACATCAAACATTAAATTGCCTAAGACATGAAGTAAATGGCATAAGATAAAACAAGATCTAATGCTAACTAAGACTTCTAGAAAGATTCCTAGGACCTAAGTAAACTTAACACATGGTGAATAGGAGCTACTAGGTGAACTAGTTAGGTAAAACACCTAATTCACACCAACACCATCTTTATTAGCAACGGTAAAGTTTGTTAGCAAGAATCCGTTCAACAATGAATATAATCTCTTGCAACAATTAAGTACTTCAACAACTACTACAAAATTAGGACATGAATCCAATTGTCTATCTATCCAAATTAATCCAAATCACTCGATCAATTTCAAGTCAAACCCTAACTAGATTTATAAATCAGATGTAATAACTATAAAATTATAAATTTAAAAAACTGTAATGAAGGAAAAATCCTAAGGTGAAACCCTATGTCATGTTTGCAAATATTAGGTTCATAAAAATATAGGCATACGCCAAGTAAATACTACAAGGAACAAAAGCACAATTATAATATATTAATCAAATTTGGGAAATAATAAATTGAAATGGTAATTTTAGAAACTAAATAAAATGGATATGACACTTAACTTATAGATTTAAGAACAATAATTAAGAATAATGTTGACACCACACAAAATTTACCTGCTAGTGTCCACAAAATGATACCGTTAGTGTGCTCATAGTATCCAAATCTATTTTGAACTAAAATTTTCTTATTGATCAATCTGAAGTGGCTTAGGATTGATCTTAAGAAATACAATTTTTTCCTCTAATGCACAAATTAATGTGGTAGACAACAAACTTTTGCAACTTGGTTTAGTATGATCTTTAGGATCTAAAAATGTGTAAGCACATCAATATTTAAAAATACCTTTAAGGAAGTTGAATCACTAGAGGCAAGTTCTCCTAGTTCAACCCCTTTGATGGATTGACATTACAGTGTTGTGTGAAGATTCAAAGATAATATTTTCAAGCATGAAAGTGACCTAGATACAATTTTTTATTTTGATGCAAATTTATTCATTTTAAACTCCAAATTAAAATGTTCGTAGAATAATTTTCTTCTTGATCGACAATATGTATTAAATACACATATAATATTTTTAAATAGGAAAGCATAACATTTGCAAAATGTATCAAGTCAACTCCCAACAACTGGTAAGAATGGGTAGGAGTCAAGAATTTGAATTTGAAATTTTAGAAATTCGAGGTCAATCTTGATCCCATCAAGATTGAACCCAAGTATTACAAGATTAATCTAGATAAAAGAAATACAAATATCAAGATTACGAATAAAGACGTGAAGATTTAAATTAATAATAAGATGCATGTGTGAAAATAAATACAAATAAAAATGAAATAAGATTAAATATATATAATTATGAAACCATATAAATAAATACAAATTATACAATGAATCAAACTTAACATTAAAATACATCACTTCTCCACATACATTTGTTCAATTAAAATAAACCTAAACTTAAATAAGAATTAATTTGAATATGCAAATAAATATCACCATTACAATATCCATCATAACATAAATTTAATATGCATAAATTGATATCTGAAAGACACAAGGTGTGATATTTTAACACTTCCATGTAGATTAATTTGGGCTGCAAAATATCTCATTAAAAAATAAGAATGATGAAGTATCAATCAAATAACAAAGAATACAATTCCAAGTCAATTGTTTTGAAGCATTTTATAAAAAATATTTGTTTTCATACTTTTCTCAATTGAATGCTCATTGTCTTATGAGTAAGACACTTATTAATACAAACTACAATTAATGTAGGTAATTACAATAGCAAAAACTGAAAATGGTTTCAAGATCTTCGGGACAAAAAGGTAAGTACAGGCAACGAATCTCTGCAGGCTCGGACTTAAATCTGTACCCTAAAAAGCATACTTTTTTTCCTCCTGTTTTTCTGGTTAATAACAGATGGGGGATTTATGGATGGCCTTACAACTGCCAACGCATTTTTGGGCCTGATGAAAATACTTTCAGAGTAAAGTCTCTCAACGCGGTATCATTGACCTCACAAAATCTGTTTTCCCAGTTAGGAGGCTCTATGGCCTCCTTTCCCAGCCCAGGAGTCCTATCCTGTGACTCTGTATTCTTTGCCTCTTTCCAATCCACAACATACGCCGAAACCCTCCTCCTGAACTTGGACTTAAATTCACTCCACGCCTGGTACTTGTAATGGTTTATCACTGCCTCATTGGATCTCAGATGATCCGTTGTGTAACCTGGTTTTAGCTGAAAATGATGAATTACATTGAGCAACGAAGGGGAAAGTGCTTCAAGCAATACAATGGATTTGTGGCGGTGTTGGGCTTTTTCTCTACATGTGTACCCCTGGGTGACTCCTCTCTCAGGGTGCACCTTCAACCCTGATGCCCCAAAGTTATTGCAGTTTATAGAGATTTGCCCAATTCGGGCCTCACTGCCCGAGTCTGCAATGTTGCTTCTCTCCATCACCAATGACTTCAATGCTTTTCCACCAATCTGTGATGGGTTTGATCCAGATTTGGTCTTATTTGATTCTTCGATGAATTGGGTATCTTCTTGCACAAGATTTAACCACTCAGGAGAGAAAATGAATTCGTCCACATCTGCAAATACCATCCATTGGCATCTGTTTCTGGCAAGCAAAGCACAGTGTGAAAATCCAGCCTCCTGAGTCTTTACCCATGGCCAAGGATGCCTGGTCACGTTGAATTCACCTTCCAGAGTAGCCACAGTTTCCGCCAGGTTATCTTCGCTGTTGTTGTCGTACAGAAAAAAATGCCCTACACCCAAATGTGAATGATACATCATCCATTCCTTGAGAAACTTTGTCACATTGAATACCATGGTGCATGAACAGAGCACTTCTCGGTGGTTGAAATCATCTTCTCTGTGCTGATCCTGGGGCAGTTGATAGTAAGCCACAGATGGAATCAGCCTTCCATGCCATCTGAGAGAAATTCTTGTGCCCAAAAGCTCTGATCTGTATGCTTTATTAGGGTGCTTGCATCTGAAGACTTCTTGGCTGGAGACTGTCACTGCTGTCTCCACTGTACCATTGTATACACAGCGCAGAGATTCTGGATCTGTATTTACACCTTGCCTGTGATTCACTCCTTTGGCAAACAAAACCACATCTGTACTTGTAGAAAAGCTTTCATAAACCGAAAAATCCCACTTTAAGATACTTTCATCAGAAGGAGGCCTATTCATTTGCCTGATATGTCTGTTTAGATCTCTGTTCAATAGTGACAGGGACAGTAATCTTTTTACATAACGCTTGTAGTCCTCTTTTTCCTTTTTCTCAGGTAGTTGACATCTTACTGCAGCTCGGCCATGTAAGTATTCAATTCCATTGACCCGAGTAACGATTTGATCAGAATATACACATACAACCCTGGATCTCTGTCCTAATGCACTAGAAGATGCAGAGGACAGGGGGACCATGACGAGCACTTCATCAGGAAGTAAAACCACATCCTCAATATAAACTTCCTCATTTCTAGACTGGGTCTTTGATTTGCTTTCCTTTGATTCTCTCTGCATCTCAAATCCATTCATTTGCAGGAATTTCTCTTGCTTGGTAAGCAAAGAAAAGGGCAAAACATTTTTATGAGAAATGTGAATAACAAATGTAACAGTAGCAACAAGGCCGAGAAATATGGCAACAATAGCAATGGCAGAACAAAGCCTGAAAGGAGTCTTCCTTGGCTCTGAGATTGTGGGAACAGTTCTTCTTGGACTCTGAGAAACTTCCTTGATGATCCAGTCTTCTTTCTTGTTGCTGCTGCTGCGCCTGTACCTGAACGACATGCTTAACAAATCAAAACAAAACAATCACTGAAACTGTCTTCTTCTATTTGTTGATTCTATTTATTGGTGATCGATGCAGAGTATGATTAGCCATGATGCTACTCTAAACATAGATTGAAGTTTGATAAGCGTTTCCATATAATTAGTTCTATGTGGACTTTTTCCTGGGCTGTGGGGCCTACCAATCTTAGCAGAGGAAATAGCGCGTCCGAGGAATCTTGTTGGTGAACGTGGTCTGTTGGGAAGAACACATGGAAACTGATAATGGCAGAGCAGACTTTACAGGTCAAAGGCTGAGGGCAACACTATTTTCAAAGCCTGCCTTGCTTTCTTCAACCTTTGCCGCGTGAAGAAACCAAATTGAACCATTATTGTTGATTAAGTAAAATATTGGGACAGCTGAGATGTTCGGAAAATTATTTCCAAGACCTCTTCAATTCGCTTTTCCATTATAAAAAGTAGTACTTTTTATTTTCACTCTATTCATGTGTCGGGTGAATATTATTTTAAAAAAAATGATCTATTGGCTTAGTTTATTATAAAGATTTTGAAAAGTAAATTCCTATCACTTACATTCTTTCTTATTTATTTTGATTTGGTTGTTTTCAATGCAATGCTTGCTATAAAAGTTTAGCAAATTAGTTAAAGCAATCTAATTCTAACTACACACATTTCAAGGAATTGATTTTAATCTTTAGTTTAAGATTCATCTATATTAACATGTGTCTTTAATGATAGATTTTTTCATGTTTGTTTGTTGTTTTCAATTTTTGTAATTAATTTGTTAAAATCGTAATTTAAGGACTTGAATAAAGAGAAAAATTTTGTCTAAATTTCTTGAAGACATTTATCATCACTATTTTTTTTTATTTGCAAGTTGTAGATGTTGAGGTGACTAACTTAGACAATCAAAAGCATATTCACTTATGCACACAAGGTTCATTTCTTTGGGAATGAAGATTAGTTTGACATGTGTGAATTCAACTTAGAATAAAAAATAATACATTTAATTGGTATGAGTTTTTCATAGTCGATAAAGTAGAATGCAAGATTTTGGTTTAAACCGTGCATGTTTTTCAATTGATGTTTTGGATTACACTTAGTAACCCATCATTAGGAGGAGAAATGGTGGATTACTGAGTGTGATCTGAAACATTGACTAATAAAATATACAAAGTTTAAACTAAAATCTTACATTCTACAACAATACATTTAATCATCCATTAAAGCTTATCAATTTTAAATGTAATTCTAAAACGTATTTTTGAATCATAAAACATAAGTTACAATAGAAAGTATTCAAATCACACATGAGGCTATGCCTTAATCCCTCTTTTTCATATCAAAAAGTGCATATGTATTTTAGTTACTATACCAACACTTTTAATCTAAGCTACATTGTTTGTACTGGGTTAGCTTAAATTTGAAAGGTTATTTTTATTTCTTTCAATATAAAAGTTAGTTTTAAATGCATTTATGATCGACTAATTTTAGTTTATAAGGGTCATTTATTCAATCAAATTAATTTTTAAATCTAATTTCATCAAGTGTAATAAATTATTTAATTTAATTTTTGATAATATTCTATGATTAAAAGTAAACAATTGGCATAATATAGTCAATGTGTCATTTTTTTAAATGATCCTAAGAAACCACTTTTTATGTTGACTTATTTATTTCTCATGTATGAAATTTAAGTATATAATTGTACAACAAAAAAGTGCATACCATAATATTTTTCCACTATGATTTTTATGTCATATTGGATTGATGTCTTGGATACACACTTCTATTGCATGATCCTTATTTTGAGTTAGCTTAGACATGACACATCGTCATGATCAAAACCCTCCCAATCTAGTTCCCAACACTTTGTTCATTTTGGACAATATCACAATTGTGATCCTATCCCTTGGACATGATTTTTGGTGTGATCTTATTCCCCACTTAAAAAAATTGAAGTCTAAAGCATTCCAAGGTAAGTATTATCAAGATATGATCATTCCAAGTCATCATGAAAAAATCATACATTTAGGGTCATATATTTAATGGAATTATCCTAGTTTATTCACATACGATAACACATAATGAAATGATAAAAAACGTCTTTTCATAAGAGCATATAATTTCCTCTTCTTTTGCAAGCACATCAATCAAAGCCTCTAAGCATCAACAATAGTTTATCCTTCAACAAGCAAACAACTGACACTCATTGTCAAGGCACACATTTAAAGTACAATCTATGGTACAATTAGGCATTAGATTGTAATAGTAAATTGTCAAAGTCAATAATTGACCCAATGTTATTCACTATTATCTGCATAGTGGCATTTATTAACACTTAATTATCTTGAACATTTAATTTTATTGTTAATTTAGTATTGAGGCTTAACTAAGGAGCAATAAAGTCTAAAACTTCAACCCATGCATAGCAAGCTCCAAAATTTTGTTGTCCCATATGACTAGAAATTTTAGAACACTAGTATGCTAACAAAAATATCACCTACACATACAAACAAACAAACCAAAAAACCAAAATGAGATTACTAGTAAAAAAGAAAAATATAATAACAAGGTAATGAACTAATTTATTAAAAGGATTTGGAAAGAATAATAATAAAATAAAAGGGAAAGAGGGAGGAAAGATATCATCAAGCTCCCAAGTAGTTGGATATCCTCACTCGAAGAAACTTGTGTCTCTAAAGAATGATAAAAATGTTGAGGTTGTTTTGTTTGGTATTTATACATCCATAGTAGCCAAGATAGATATACAAAATAAAAGTGTGTGAGAAATTTCATATTCCAAGTGTGTTAGGGAATGGTAAGAGCTATGATTTTTCAATAGTGAAAACTAGAATGAAAGAAAAATAAGGGATGTGAGGATCACATGGTGCTTAGAGGAACTACAAGAAAGAAATGTTATAATAATAATGAAATAAAAAAATCAAGAATAAGAAAAAAAATAATATCACCTACAAGGGATTGGCAAAGCTAAGAGAGAAAGAGATATACAAGAAGAATGTTGTATGAGAGAATAACACAAAGAAAGAGCTATTTAAGAAGCTAAAAAAATGTCGGAGAGATTTTAAAAATAACAAAGTTGCAAGAAGAGAGTCCAAAGAGAGCCAAGGGATTTTGAAAATAAAATATTTCATTCAAAGTGGAAGAGGAAGCAAGATGAAAATAATGAAAAATGTTTGGATTCATCCTAAGACATTACCATTGACATGGGAAATTTATAGGTGGTGAAATACCTAGAAATAGCAACCAAACTCGAAATTGTCATGGGATACTAACACATTGTGTAGTCATCCATGTGTTGCACCATTATATAAATAGTTTAATCTCTAAAAATGATGTGACACTAGTACTAGCATATCTATCCTATCACATAGTCTATATAGAAAATGTCAGCGTTGAGAGATATCAATTGTAGGAATCTAAAATGAGAATAATATTAATATTGTGTGTTTGCAATAAAATTTTCATTAGTTGCATCATAATTTAATATCATTGAATTATATTATAATATACAATAAGAGTGTCATCATCGTTCACTCTATTATGCAAAAATATACACATAAGTTTGGTTATCAAACTTTCCAAATCAAAATTGAAAGGAAATAGACCAAATTTGCAGGGAGTTGTTCCTCTGAATTGGTGTGATTGGAATAGTAGAATGATGTTGTTTATCAAATGTATTTCCTGCATAGCTATCAAATTGTACCAGTACATAAGTTTGTGGTTCCAGGGGGCTATTCCTGGGAAATATACAATTTCTTGGATAGAACCCAAAGCTCCATTAACAAGACCTGTCTCCATCCACAATTTTGATGTTAACATAACTTTTGCATTTTTGCTTAACAATATTTCAATATTGTATTTCATTAACACTTCCATTTTTAGTTCTTATGCTTCATGCAATTGGATTTTTCAAGGAGTATAATTTCCTTCGATTGTGTGCATGGACATTTTCATTTGTGAAAAAAAATGAACATTATTTTCAAATTCTTCATTTGTTTCATGATCTAATTTTTTAGTAGATTGTGTCATCAGTAAATTCCAATCATCGATCGTAGGGTTTGCATCTCTTATATTCGTTAGAAGATGATGAAAGTGTTGTTGTTCATTGTTAGATCCATTTTGTCTGAATACCCGATATAAAGTAATTATAATTTTGAATTCTTCCATACAATCTTTGCTCGTTTGTTGCTTGATAGGGTGGTATGTCATTAACAAGAGGTAATTGTCCTAGATCTCCAACCAAGATCATTGATATTCCTGTAAGTAATGAACAAATGTAAAATTTAATTGTATAATCTATTTGTACGACTATGCAATAGATATCATAAAAATTTCCTAAAGTAAATCAAATTATAGGACATGCATATTTGTAAATATGTATCCCTCTTCATATCTCTCTCACACTCATATAGACACACTTCCTCTTTCTCCTTCCCTACCTCTATCTCTATCTCTTTATCTTTTCACTTATCTATACCTCTCTATTACTTATCTCTATCACATTATTTCTATCTCACTCGTGTCCCCTCTATCTCTATCTCCCTATCTCTCCCCCCTCTCTATCTATACCTCATTATGTCTACCTCTTTATTCACTCTATCTCTCCCTCCATCTCTTCTACTCTATATCTTTATCTTTATTTATCACTCGATCTCCCTCTCACTCATCTCTCTATCTCTTTCTATCCATATGGACTTCTCTACATATATCTCCCTATCTATCTATCTCTCTATCTATTTATCTATTTTCCTATCCCTCTCTATCTCTCTATATAACCCTCTATTTATATCTCTCCCTCTCCCTCTCCCCCCTCTTCTCTTTCCCTCTCTACATATATCTCCATCTTCCCCATCTCTCTCTCTCCCTCCTTTACCTATCTCTCTCATTTTCTTCCCCTACCTCTCTCTATCTTTCCCCATCTCTCCCTCTCTTGCTCCCTCCCTATTCCTCTATCTATGTTTATATCTCAACCTCTCTTTCCCTTTATCTTCCCATCTCTCTCTCACTCCACCTCTACTTTCTTTCTCTCCTCCTCTCTATCTTTTCTCTCTTTATCTCTCCCTCTCCCTGGCTCTCTATATCTCCTTATATCTCTATCTTTATATCACTCTATCTCACCATATATCTATTTCTCTTTCCCTCTTCCTCCTTATCTCTTTATCTCTTCCTCTCTATCTATCACTCTTTATCTCTCCCCCTTTATCTCACTATCTCTCTCTATCTTTATTTCTCCCTCTATCTCTCTATATCTCTATCTATTTTTCTCCTTCCTCTCTTATTCTATAGCTATCTCTACATGTATATACGTCTACCTCTATCTCTTTATCTCTCTCTCATTCTTCTATCTCTTTCTATCTTTATCTCTACATCTATTTCTCTATCTCTATCCTTATACATCCTTTCCCTCTACCCCTCTTCTTCATTCTCTATCTTATTCACTCTCTCTCTCCCTCCATCTCTTCTACTCTATATTTTTATCTTTATTTTTCACTTGATCTCCCTCTCACTCATCTCTCTATCTCTTTCTATCCATATCCTTCTCTACATATATCTCCCTATCTATCTATCTATCTCCCTATCTCTTTATCTCTTTTCCTATCCCTCTCTATCTCTCTATATCACCCTCTATTTATATATCTCCCTCTCCCTCTCCCCCTTCTTCTCTCTCCCTCTCTACATATATCTCCATCTTCCCCATCTTCTCTCTCTCTCTCCCTCCTCTACCTATCTCCCTTTCTCTCCCTCCCTCTCTCTATCTCTCCCCATCTCTCCCTCTCTTTCTCCCTCCCTATTCCCCTATCTATCTTTATATCTCAACCCCTCCCTCCTATATCTTCCCATATATCTCTATATCTATGTCTTTTTCTTCTCATTTATCTACCTCTCTCTCTCTCTCCCTCTCCACCTCTATTTGTCTTTCTCTACTCTTTATTTTTCTCTCTTAATCTCTCTCCCTCTCCCCCTCTCTCTATATCTCCTTATATCTCTATCTTTATATCACTCTATCCCACCATATATCTCTCAATATCTTTCCCTCTTCCTCCTTATCTCTTTATCTCTTCCTCTCCATCTATCGCTCTTTATCTCTCCCTCTTTATCTCTCTCTATCTTTATTTCTCCCTCTATCTCTCTATATCTCTATCTATTTTCTCCCTCTTCCTCTCTCATTCTATATTCATCTCTACTTGTATCTATTTGTCACTCGTCCTCTTTCACTCTATATTCATCTCTACCTCTATATTTGTCTCTCCCCCTCCATCTCTAGAAATGTCTCCCTCTCTCTATATTTCACTCCATCTCTCCCTCCATCTCTTCTACTCTATATCTTTCTCTTTATTTCTCACTTCATCTCTAGAAATATCTCCCTCTCTCTATCTTATTCACTCCATATCTTCCTCCATCTCTTCTATTCTATATCTTTATCTAGTCTAGAAGATGTCGGATGCAATAAAGTTGATGTTTGGTTTCATAAAGTTATAACCTCATTAGAAGCAATTGGTATGGAAAAGATATTTTCCCTAAACATGCACTATTTGTCTATTTGAGAATTATGAATAAGTTGGCAGTTTTTTGCACCTAAATTCTTGTTACACTCCCCTAAAATGTTCAATTTGTTGTCATTTGAAACTATCGGGAGGTCACAAGTGAATAATGCTGTCAATGGCTTACAAACAATGTAATAGAACCCTGAAGACAAACACAAGTAAGACACATTGAGTCTCATATGGATTCGTATTGATTGATTTGGGGAAATTTTCATTAATCTTCATTTGAAAATGTAATAGTTTATATTATCATTGTTGATCATCAAAGCTTGCGCCTCTCCGACAGTCTTATGGGAAATTTAGCGAGTGGGGGACCAATTTGCACCTCGCTGAATAACCTTTAGGATTTTTATAGAAAACCAGCTCTTCTTTATGTTTGTAGAAAAAGGTAGAAAGAAATGTGAATAAAACATGAAAATGGTGATGCACAAAAGCTTTTACAACATTTCAAACCTCAACTTATTTCCTATGAATGATATAATAGACACAGAATACCACTGACCCTTCATTGTTGGGAAGAGAACGAGCAATAAAGGCTAAGTAAAAGCACAGTGCAATCTTTCAAATCTCCCCATTGGGAGAATCCATTAAGGTCTGATCAGACATAAGAAAAAATTTTAAGTTAACAAAAATATCCAAAAAATTATAGAAACCCTTTCTCCCTTTATGACATAATATGAAAATAACAACCTTTACAAAAAATGGAAAAGTTCAATAGACATAATCCAATTTTTGGAAGTTATCATTCAACATAGAAGCTTAACAACATGGAAATTAGCTACCCAAACTATCAAAATAAGCTTAACACAATGTTTTTAACATGAATGGAAACATTAAAGAAGAAATTTGACAAAGGCCATAACATGCACAATTTCAAAGATTTATTCTAAATAGATCAAACTTCAATATTAAATGAACTGAAAAAAAAGGTCAGATGCCAATCCAATGATAGTTTGAGTTAAAATATAACATGCCAAAGAATAGTAGTATTCTGTAAAAATTTCTACTTTTGAAAACATAAAAAAACTCCCTACTAGATCTATCTACTTTGAAAAGGCGTTTGAAGTAACTTCTTTTTGACTAAAAAACTCTTTTTTTGCTTATACTGCCAACTCCTATTTATAACTCAGAAGAAGAGAATACCACCACCAATATTCTAGAAGCAAAAGATGCTAGGTGTCTGCACCTGATAACCCACGATTTGATCTTAGATTTTGATTATATTGCAACAATATTTTCTCATTAAGTCCCAACTACTTTATTAGTGGCTTAGAAATTTAGCAAATATTGCAATAAAAAAATAATCAGATTCTAACATAGCTTGGAAAAAATCTAATCGATCAATCATACAAATTGATGGTGTTGACTTGAAGGTTTCACCCTGAAGACATGACACCCACCGCATTTCGAAAAACTCTGCTCGAAGAGATCATTCCACAAAATTAACAATTGCTCTAATGAATAGATGACATGTCAAGTGAGCGGGAAATCTCAGATTTATGAGAATGTCCTTGAAGAAAATCCCCGCCAAGGAGACACATGTCTCGACTCGCGCCCAAAAGTAAAGTGATATACAAAAGCCACACAATCACCACGCCGTGCATTGTGTGCCTTTCAGAGTAGTCTTCTCTTCATTAAGTGTGGACTCTTCCCGAAACTGAAAAAGGTAGAAACCGAAAGCCAAAAAGATTAAAAAAGGAAATTTTTCTTTATAGTTCTGATGACTCATAGGGGGTCTTTGCTTGCGGAGGCACAAACCTAGAGCTTTGGAAACTATTGGAGTTTAAGGAAGGCAGAGTGTTGTACTTCCCAATCCAAATCAGTGGGCTAGATGAGAGTGCAGAGAATCTTGTATGCTTGATCCAACTCAAAAACTTCTTTAAAAGAAAAACCCCCCCATCTTGATGAAACAACCCCAATATGGTAATAGAGCCAAGAAATGGAAAGGATCTCCTTCTCGATTTCGTCAACAAAGGGCGATGAGCTTATACCTGGGAGTTTTGTAGAAGTCTAGACCTTATGTCTGATTGCATCCACGATCTTCTCGATTGATCGCGCTCCTCCATTTGTTGAGAAAAGGGTAGGCAATCCAAAATCAAGCAGAACATTGAAATCCTTTTTGATCTCATTAACCTTTCTATTCAAGACTACTCGACGTTCTTTGCTTTTTGCTGCAACCTTATAGCAATTGATGAATTCACTTGCTTTCCTTGAGGCAGCCCTCTGATCAGGAATTTATGCACCTCTTAAATCTTCTTCAGTGGCTTTACATAACCTGGAAATTAGGTTTTTTGATTCCGTAGCCCAGGGAGCATAAATTTTTAGAATTTGGTCGACCACAAGGCCAGCCTTCTCATCTAATTCCTGAGCACCCCTTAGAAACTTGAAGACCAAATTTAGAGCAAAAACTACAACTATGATCCTTTCCCAATGCGTGTATATCGGTCTTTTCAATATCAGGAGGATCCCAGATCCTTGCACTGCAGCTAATTCTTGATGGAATTGAGATTCCCTTTCCTTCATATTCTCCTCCATCTGGTTCTTCTCTAGGAGGGAATTTGTTAATTCATAGTTCAACCTTCTGACCTCTTGGTCACGAGCCTACAAAATGGACTCGATCTCCTACTTCTCTTGCTTTTCCTCTTTATTTTCGCTTGGGCCTTTCGTAGATTACTGGAAGCCTGATATCAAACACTCTCCAATTCTTCCTTCATGTTGTCCTCGATACGTTGGTATTCTGTATTTGTATGAAATTTAGCAGCAAGCTCAACCTTTAACTTTTCTACCTCGGCATAAAGCCGACTCTGTTCATTTTGGGCCTCCTCGAGCAAGTTAGCTGCTTCTCCCTAATGATCCTGTATTTTCCTTACACGAGCCATTTCCACATCTCTTCCCTTGATTTTCGCTTGTAGCCTACTCACTGTGTCCTTTGCATTTACCAGCTCAACCTCACGCTTCTTCAATTTCTTGTCCAACTTCTCATAATCAGTATAGACTACTTTTTGGGTGGCCTTAGCTAGAACCACCTTGTCGCGTGGGTGAGTTTCACTTAAGTCTAGGCCCATAGCTCTGATGTTGTAATCTTCCATCTACATTTCTCCCTCTGGCTTGGTTACTAGCAGCTTCATGGTAGCAATCAATAGGGAATTTTTCTCTTCATTGAAATAAGCCTCAATATTCTTAGTAGCTAGTTGTGTTGTGTTTTTTATCTACAATTTCCATTTTCTAGCTTGTCGGGCTAGCTTTGTTGCATTGAAATGACCTTAGAGACTCTGTGGGGTGTTGATGCTTTGTGTAGTAATGGAAGCACCTGAAGGGAGACTGAATAGGGTGATAGAAGGAGAAGCCTCAGTTGTATGGGATTGCGGAGAGGTGAAGGGGAGCATTATCATTGAAAACGGTGGGATACCATATGGGACTGTAGAGGGGGAACACCCATCAGGGTGAAAGGGGAAGTGAGCTGAAAAAGTAACATTTTTCCAGAAGCAGATGAATTAAGTGAAATTAGAAACATGGACGCTTTAGCTTTTTCAATGGGGACCCTTGATAGGGTGATTAAGGAATCAACCGCAGCTGACGCAGATGATGCTCACTCAACGTACGGGGTTTCCTCACAGGGTTCATTGTTGAATATGGTCGGGGGTTCATTTAGAACAAAAATATCAGAATCCATAGATGGAGGACTCCTTTCCACAAATGGGGGTGGAGGAATGACTAAAGATGCAGAGGCAGAAAGAAGAGGGGGAGCAAAACTTACCTAGGCTACTGAAGCCGAATATCTTGGCGGACCAGACTCCACTTCTTCCTCTCCTCTGGCTAATGCACCATGTCCACCTAGGTCCTGGACTCATCTCCTCTTTGTATGAGCAGAACCAATAGATTCAGATCCCTTGGTGGTTGATCCCATCAAAATTTGGCCCTTTGTACCCGTAGCAGACCTATTTAGGGACCTTCGGGTCCTTTTTTCTTTTTGTGGGGTGCTGATAGAGGATGTGACCTGTGATTCCTTCTATTTCAACCCCTTTTCTTTATTGGGTTCCTAAGGCTGAGAAGTGTAGAGCGAAAGCTCTCCCTGTTCAATCTCTTCATCGATCTCAGGATTACTATCCTCATTGTTAGCCTCTTTATCATAAATTTCATCAAACTTTTCATCATGTGGCTGGAGCTCTTCATTTCTTGTCAGAACCCCCAGAAATATGTCTTCTTTCTCTCCAACCACTATAGGCACTTCAATTGTGTACTTAGAGACTTGCCCATCAAAAGGCTTGGCTGATACTCTATCATCTTGACATAAAATTCAAGCCATGATGGCTGGTCAAATGGTAGGTAGGCTAAGTTGATGTACAATTTTGGCCTCTCTTCGGTCGGGTTCTTTCTTAATTTGAAACACTCTCGACTCTCATGCTTCAAATTTAGGAGGTTCCTTATCAAGTTGTAGCTCCATGCATTGCAAATGAGAACCAGGACCAAGTGCGCAAATTTGTTCGTAAGCACCTCTTGTTCCTTCCTTTTTATCAGTGTTACTTAGCTATTGGTGATGGCGAGGGGAGTCGGGTAAAGCCATATCTTATGCCTTCCGACACCATAGATGTTGTCGGCAATAGTTACCTGATGACACGCCTCTAATGAAAAAACCCTATCTGTTACAAATCTGGGGAGCCTCAAAGGCTCCTTGATGAAACCATGAAATTTGATGAATGTAAACTCAGCTCTTAGAAAATAATCCACCGGGGTCTATGAGGTCTTTATCCATTGCAAAAATTCAAGAGAGAAATGCCTTGGAGGGCGTGGGGACAATTCTACGAGTACTAGCCCCATAAAATAATCCACAAACTAGTAATAATCCCATGACTTTGAAAGCACATGGGTCCATACTGGAATTGGATGGTATGACCCCTTTACATAAAACTTAAACAATGACAAGTACCTTTAAAGGAACTCAGAGTTTTGGTGTAAAATCAAATGCACCAGAAAAGAAGAGTACCTGAATTTGTATTTAGTGCCATAGTTCCTCGGCTATTCCAATATCTTTTTAGGTATTATTTCTGCAAAATCATAATATTTCTAGCTCTTTTCCCTCTTGAGCATAAAGGCCATGCCCATCTGAAAAGGATAAACCTTTTTATCATCATCGTAGCCATAGACATAGGCCAACATTGCAAAAATAGCCTAAAGATCTGTTTTGAATTTCCCACGTGGTATAGGGGAGGGGAGTTGACCTCCTTTTGACTTCTCCTCGGTTTCATCTTCATAAAAAGCCATTTGTCTAGTTCTAGTGTTCCAAAACTCTTCCATTACTTCCTGGTTGAAGCTCTCGATGACCCAGTCTGTAGGGATGCATAACATATCCCAGATGGCTACTGCATTGATTGTAACCCTTATCCTACCACTGACTATAGCCCTTGTTTCTTTGTCAAACCTCCTGGAACATGCATCTACCAGCTCTGAGATTGGGTGTACAATAGGCAACATGAATTATGGCAAACCACAATTCTAGAGCCACGATGCAAAACCTTCAGCTACCCCATGTTTGATCATTCTTTGAAATGCCCTTCCCTAAGGCTTTTAGGGTTCGCCAACACCTTTGGGTCAAAAATGTTGTCTGCAAAATCTAGCACGACCTCCTTAATATTATCACCTTCCCATACATCGATTTTGTATGGGAAAAACATCATTCTTCTGGCATTGTAGCATTGGTGAATGATTCTCTCCCAAAAATATCGGCATAGCCTAGTCTCTTAGACGAGGGTCTAGCCTTTCTACCTGAAGTTGATGTTTTCGCCATTGTTGTACTTGAAAATTTGTAGAGAGCTTCCCTAGAGAAACAACTACTTGCATTTTTCTACTCAGCAAAAATTTATTTTGGGTGCATTCAATTCTTCTTGCACGTACATGCATTAAGGCACTGTCATTACCTTTGGCTTACTAAATGCTTCCACCGAGGTGATACATGTGGAATTGGGATCTGTATCCCTCAGGAATGTTGAATTCTCCGCAAGAATGGAATTAGTACATTCTCTTTGCTACCTTTTTCACAAATAAGCTTTATGTTTTTGGAAAGCATGCTTTTAGCCATGGGAAGTGTGCTTAAGTAGTGTAAAGTACTTTGAAAAGACGTGCATATTTAATTTTTCAAGACTTAGCACATTAATCAATGTATTTTCACGTAAACAAGCAAGCTGGCATTACTGACTACAATGGACACATGGCAGTGATTAGCATATGTAATCATTTACTCCCAACGCCCAAATTTATTTCTCCACGCTTGATGAAAGATTTTTTGTATGATTCATCTTTTGCCCCCCGATTGCTTTGATATTTTTTGTTTCCATCCAGCGGGCGATGGATTTTCCATTGGTCAAGCTCGCCGGCATGCCCTTTTCTATAAATAGCTATGCCACCTTAGTGAAATATTCACTTTTAAAGCTCTTTAAGTTAGCAATATTTCCTCGCTATATCCGATTCCATTAGCTTTAGCCTGTTTTCTACAATGTCATCTAGCGTAGGCACTCGCATTCAGCTCCTAGCATGAAGGCCACAATAATCCTTCATGGGTAAAATTACCAGTGACCGAATTAAACGCATGGCGAGGAAGAACGACTGCCTTACTGTGGTGGCATTCAAGTGGGTGCTCGACAAGGACTATGTGAAGGATGAGAAACAACCATTGTGTAACTCCAATGTCATTTCTCTCTTTGTGGCCTCCCTTATCGACTTGGATATATCCAAGCCTTGGATAATTGAGCTATGTCATGCCATGTTTGAATCTCTATATTTGGATAGGCTTGGTGAAATCGTGCAAGTGGCCATCCTTGGTGGTAGTATTTTGAACACCATGGACCTCTGCAGGCATGTCAACTATGGGGAAGACGTGGTCTGGTTGCCTCTCCTTACTAATTTTTGAACCATGGACCTTGAGAGGCATCGCTCACTACCTCATCCTGCGGCCTCCTTCCTTTTGAGGGAGTTCAGTGTGGGGTGCATTCTTGGGCTGGACTGGAAACAACATTTTGATTTTCATGTTTATAGTAGTGGGAAAAAGGACTGAGGTCCTTGATGAGGTAAAAATAACCTCATCAATATAATGGACTCAATACTTAACCCTACACCTTTCAGCCAACCTTACCCTACCAATTAATGATCTTTAGGATAAGTAATTTCTTTCTTTTTGTCAATAAGTGTACAATCTTTATTTCTTGAAATTAGTCGAAATAAGCTAATTTATGTTGACTTAATGGTTTAGTTCTTGATTATTCCACATGTCAACTTCCACCATCGGTTACCATTCCAGTCAAAGAGGTTTTAACATAGATTTCAACACAGTTGAAGACAAGTGAATGGGCATTGGAACTTCAGGAGCATACATTATGGACCGAGTTTTCATGTTTCTATTATTTTCAGTTCTAAAGAATTTATGGCTCATGTTGAGCTTCTTTAATATTTCATGTCATGGGCTTTAAAGTCTATTAGTTGTTGACAATTAGTTGAAGACTTTATCAATTGAAAAGTAGGATTTTGTTAGCCACTTTCATATAAATATGTAACTGTTGAAAATGATGAATACATAAGAATATCATTATGCTTCCAATATAATTTCTAAGTTATACTTTTCATATGAATAAAATGAGTTTTTCTCGCCACTTTTAGAGTTACTGAATGGTGTGACCGTAGTTCTTTGATTGAGATAATTTGGAGCTACAGTGCATGTGATCTGAGATAGGTATAGAAGTACCCGAGAGCTAGCCACTCAAGGGTTATAGATTAGATAGATAAGTATTTTGTTTCTAATTATGTACTTTCCTTTAGCAAATAATAATCAAAATTGGAGCTTATTTTCATATGTGTAATTTTGTCGAAATCAATCCTACAGGTTGTAGCTGAGTCTGTAGTCTTTGAATTTAGTGTCTGAAGTTTCAGAGCATCTTCTTTCAGTTGTTTTAGATTTGTATAGGAGTAAATTTGCACCCCATGTGAAAATCCCCTTTTTTCCTTTATCCACCTTAGAAAACCAAGCTCGTAGGCTTAATTCCACCTAAGCCCGCTACTTGCATCCCACTTGGCGCCAACTTTGAGTGTCGGTGGAGGCGTTTCTGTCGAAGATGTCCGCGTAGTGTGCTTACGTCCTTGGCAGATTCCTGCGGTTGAACCTGCAGAGGCATTACACTTCTCATTGGGAGTCAAGTTGTAACACCCCCTTCGGCCGACCAACCCGAATATGGTCATTTCTTTCATTCCTTCTTCAAATTTACTCCTTGAACAAGCATTCCAATCCTCTAAGCATTCAATCTAGCTTCTTCACAACTTCAAGCATTCATTCTATCACTCCACAAGCTCACTTTTACTCATTCCAAGCATACAAGCATTCCATTGCAACCAAAACAACACTCCATCACTTTGGTAGAGCAAGTTTGGGACCACACCATTGTAGCAGAGGCTCAAGTACTCTCATATTCTCCCCCAAGCAGCCTTGAGTTCTCTTAGTGGAGGTGGAGTACGTGCTTTTCAAGGAACCAACTAGTGAACAAATTTCTAGGTGAGATCCTCCTTTCCCTTTCACTCTTGCATTTCTACTTTATAATTTTAGAGAATATTTCATTTACTTAATCGTATCATTTTGGCCCTTTAGTTAGTTAGTTGGGTCGTTAGCTAGTTTTTCTAGGTTTGACCTCATCTTCACTGTTGTCTAATCGTACAGATGCAATCGTGCTTTAGAGATGCCAGCGTGTTGTGATGTCGTCCAGAGACCACACTTTCATCCTCAGATAGAGAGCTTCCTGAGGTGTAGTGTTGGACCTAAAAACTGGCTCGCCTAGCCCCTTCCTACATTTCGAGTCTACAGAGTGACTTAGAGGCCTCATGGTCCTCGTTACTCTTGCCTTGCATTCCTAACACTATACTTAGCTGAGGTAAGTTAGGGCAGCCTCTTGCATCTTGGCCCTCCATGACTTGGGGTCTTGCATGCGACGGTCCCCCTCTCTTACAAGATTGTTAAATCATTTTTTGCTAGTTGTTATAGATTGTTATCTTATGATTAGATCAATGTTTCCTAGTTTCTTTACCAGTTTTACTTCTTCAGAAATCTATACATTTCTTAGTTTAATCATTTCCATGCTTTCTAGTTTAGTGGTTATGCTTTTTAGATTCATAGTTTTATGCTTTCTAGTGTAGTTATTTCAAGCTTTATAGATAGATGATTTCCTTCTTTCTAAGTTTAGTGGCTTCTTAGTTTAGAGTTTTATTTCAACTATTTGGTATTTAGAGAACCTGAGAGAGATAGTTGAGACGTGTTCTATTGCATACAACCTTTGGACACTACCCGATCGATATATTAATGCGTTTATTAACTAAAGTGTTAGGACCTGACGACAACCTATCACTTTTTGGCATCATTGCCTGGGATAGCCTTATTTTTCTAGTGTTGGTAGGAGACTCCTTGAGTACCTCTTTTAGGCACAAAAAATAGTCCTTTGGCTTCTTTTTTGCATGGTTGGGAAACAAGGCCCCCACGAAAGATTCATACCAAAAACCCCCAAATCGACATACCAACTACAAGTAGGGAGGAAGGAAACTCAGATCAAGAACTTACTGAGGAATTGACCAACAGGGTTAGCCTGAGACCTTCCCACATACCCCAGAAAGAGAACACGTAGTTGTAGAGGAGCATATTCCTTTGCAAACTCAAGGACCTCGCCCAACTGAACGAATTTTGGAAGAGGATCACATCCCCTTCAACATCATGGGTGACCGTAGAAATTCTGGCAACAACAATAATAACCCTCCACCACCACGCACATTCACTTATCCTATTGCTATTGACGCAGATGATGATACGACAATGAAAAATATCTCACCAACCTTCTTGCCAACCTTTCAAGGTTTTTCCATTGAGGATCCTAATCAGTTTCTATTTGAGTTTAAAGTCTTGTGTTAGACATATGACTACAAGAATGATAATTAGAAACTAAAGCTTTTCCCTTCCACTCTGAAAGACTCAACCATGTGCTAGTTTATGGGATTAGCTTCTTAGTCAATAACCTCATGGGATGAAATGGAGTCTACCTTTTTGGAGAAGTACCAAAGTTACTCCAGGGTTAGCGATAAGAAAGAATAACTATTCAAAATAAGGAAAAATGAGGATGAAAGTCTAGAGGATTACCTAGATAGGTTTATCTTCTTATCTAAACGTTGTGGTGGAGAAGTCATAAGTCTTTATATTCTAAAGACCCTATTCCTTAAAGGTCTCGATGATGAAGCTCGAAGGAGCTTGGATTTAATGGGAAAAGGAGACGTGTCCCAACTAGGACTGGAGGATATTATGGAATTGTGTTGGAATTTCTATGAAACTCAAGGAGGTATCCGAAAGTCCACCCTCTTAAGAGGTTCCAATGAAACAAGAAAACTACGTGAAGAGCTAGCCAACTTCAAGACCGACATCCTAGTTCAGTTAAACACCACATTAGATGTCATACAGGATAAAATGTAAAATCCTAAAACTTTCCATTTACTGCCCCAGGTGCTAAAAAAACATTTGCTAAGGGAATGCCCTTTGGACAAAGTTGGAAAAATTGGCATTTGTCAAGTATGTGACAAAAATCACCCCACCGATTAGTGTGAGCTTTTGAATGCCATCAAGAATTCCAAGAAAAGAACACCCCCAATTGAGGAAGAAGTTAACGTCATAAATCAAAGAACTAGAGGAAATTTTTCCTATGGCCAGAATTCAAACTCTAACTGGAAACAACCTAATTGGAACAATAATCAATTGGAAACACCCTGGCCTCAGGAACCACCTCCAGTATCAACTAATTGGGGAACTTATCCTTGGGGACCACCTGAATGGGAATATCAATCTTGGGGCAATCCTCAGTGGCCTAACCAGCCTCAACAGTAGTGGTACCTCATAATCCCATTCCTCAATGGAATCAACCTCAACATCAGTTTTATATTGGGACTAAAAGGATGCCTACTCAACAATGAAATATTTTACCACCTCCCTAGAATACTCAACAAATTGAACAAGTTAACCAACCACCACTTCTGGCACAACCTGTTTTGAACCCAAAGGACAATCGCCCAAATACAATGTATACTACTGAACAGGACAATATCACTGGACTTAACGGAATACACTATGGAAACTTACAATTAAGGTCTAGAAAAAAAATTCCGCAACTGACTATTGAGGAAATTCTAGATGTTCAAACCTGTTAAAAAGTCTGTTGAGAAAACTACAACAATGCCTACATCTGTAGAACCAGCCCTAGAAGATACTCAAAACAAGCTCGACCTGTCATCTTCAGCTAGAGCTTTCGACCTACCTCAGGAGGAGGGGGGTCAGTCTCCAATTGAACTTTTGAAGGATCCCATTCCTAAGGACAAAATCAAAGAACCTTTTCTGGAGCATCTAAAACCAATCACTGTGAAAGATACTCTGGAAATGACCACATCTACTGAAACTACATTAATACAAGAAATTAAACAGTTGTAGATCAAAGTCCCTTTGCTACAAGCGATTAAGGATTTTCTTGAGTTAAACCAACTGATCAAACAATTGTGTATTGAAACTCCAGGGAGGAAATCAAAATGAATTAATACTGTCCACATAAATGGTTACCTAGTTGACTTGTTGGCTGGGATGACCATTGCTCTGAAATATGACAATCCAGGTAGTCCACTTATAACAGTAACGGTTAATGAAGTAGCAATACCAAATGCTTTGGTGGACCTTGGAGCAACCATTAACGTAATGACTATTGATTTGATGGAAAAATTGGGACTTACTGATTTACATTCCACAACTACAGTCTTGTAGATGGCAAATCAATCCATAGCTATTCCCAAGGGTGTCATTGAAAACGTTCTTGTTAAGGTGGATGGATGGGAATATCCAATAGATTTTCAAATAATTGAGTCCCTTACACCTAAAGACAGCTATCCAATAATTCTTCGACGGCCATGGTTGGCTATTGTTGTAGCCAAAATTTACTGTAGAGAGGGAGGAATGACCATTTCACATGGACCTAATAGTAAACATTTGATTTTATACCCTCCTATCAAGCCTGCCGAACACAATAAAGTATGGATTGATGAACAAGAAAGTCCCAATGGACAGGAAAATCTAGCTTCACTGGCCATGGTAGTCATCAAACAACATGGTGAAGAATTAGAGGACGAATTAGAAAACATGGAAATTCTTACTATGGATGCGAGTGGTGAAGAGATGACGAAGGTAGGAGAAATCCTAGGACACCCAATCAACATAGAACGCATAGGATTTGATAATCCTAGTTTCATGGGATTGCCCCGTCCTTTGATAAATATAGTTCCAAAAACGCACAATTTCTTTGTAGACATTGCTAGGCTTCATAAGACCATACCTCATAGTTGTCCTCTTGACACCCTGATAAGGCCCATGTATACTGTCACATCCAACCATCTGAGAGTTAAAACCATTATGTTGCTACCAGGAAAAACTTTGAAAAATAATAGTTGGTTGACTAAGCTAGAATAAAACAAATTGTTTGACACCCTGGCGAATAGATCTAAAGCTTTTTCTTGGGACTATATAGATATGATAGGAATACATCCCAGTGTGTGTACTCATCATATCTATACTGAGGATGTTTGACCTATTCACCAACCACAACGGAGACTCAATCTTGCTCTGAAAGATATTGTTAAAATTAAAATTGAGAAACTTCTACAAGTAGGGTTTATCTACCCAATTTCTGACAGCAAATGGGTGTCACCTTTGGTTGTGGTTCTAAAGAAGAAAAAAAAGTGGAGAGTGTGTGTAGACTATAGGGAACTTAACAAAGCAACACACAAAGATTATTTCCCTCTACCATTTGTAGACCAGGTGTTGGATAACTTGGCTGGGAGGAAATATTTTTCAACTTTAGATGGATTTAGTGGTTACAACTAGATACAGGTAGCAAAAAAAGACCAAGATAAGATGACTTTTCCCTTAGGGGACATTTTCATATCGAGTTCTTTCCTTTGGGCTATGTAATTCTCCTGTAATGTTCTAGAGAGCTATTCTAGCTATATTTGCTCAATTGGTGAATGAGTGTGTAGAAGTTTATATGGATGACTTCACTGTATATGGTTCAACCTTTGATGAGGCCCTCAAAAATATATATAAGGTTTTGAAGTGATGTGAGGATCATCATTTTTCCCTAAGCCATGAGAAATGTCTGATGATTTGGTGGAACAAGGAATAGTGTTGGGACATCATATTTCAGCTAAAGAGATTAAGGTTGATCCTAAGAAAATCGAAGTAATACAACAACTCGAGACCCCAAAAACCCAAACTGATGTTAGAAGTTTCTTAGGGAATCCTGGATGTTGTCCAAGATTCATAGAAAATTTTAGCAAAATAGCAACCCCTGTGTTTTCCCTTCTTCAGAAGAACGTAGAGTTCATCTAGACACCTGAGTGTCAGCCATCATTTGAAATCATCAAGGAGAAACTCATCTCCGCTCCTATCCTTCATGGACCTAATTGGAACCTTCCATTACATATCTATGTTGATGCATCAAATGATGCCATTAGAGTGGTTCTAGGACAAGAAGATGAGAATGGGGGAAAATATGCCATATATTTCATCAGTAAGAATTTGCCGCCAACAAAAAATAATTATACCACAATGGAGAAAGAATTTCTGGTTGTAGTTCATGCAATTAAGAAATTTTGACATTATATCATGGGATGCAAAGTCGTAGTGTATATAGATCACTCAGACATCAAGTACCTCATGAATAAACCTATAGTAAATGCAAGGATAATTAGGTGGTTGCTCCTTCTCTAGGAATTCAACGTGACAATTATTGACAACCCAAGGAATTCCAATGTAGTTGTAGATTTCCTATCTCAGATTAAACATGATGGCGATTGTGCTCCAGTATAGGATGAGTTCCTAGATGAAAATCTATTCACCATCTCTACTAAAACCCCTTGGTTTGTCAATATTGCAAACTACTTGGTCACTGTAGAAGTACCACCTTATTTTTCATCAAAACAGAAGAAATGCCTTGTTAGAGAAAGTGCCCCTTTCAAATGGATTAATGGGATTTTATTTTGATGTGGACCTGATATGGTTCTATGACGTTGTGTTAGAGCAAACGAGACCTATAGTATCCTTAGAGCCTGCCAAGATGCTCCTTCTGGAGGGCATTATTTTGTTGAAAGGACAACTCACAAGATTTTTGGAGCATGATACTACTGGCTTTCTATGCATAAGGACATCAAGAAATATGTTCGCAGATGTGATGGATGCCAAAGGGTAGGAAGACCAACTACATCTAATGAAATGCCCCTGCAACCTTAGGTAGTCCTTGAACCATTTGAAAAATGGGGATTAGATTTTATCAGTCCTATAGACCCTCCTTCAAAAGGAAAAGAGTACATTTTGGTTTGTACCGACTACCTAACTAAGTGGGCGGAAGTGCAAGCCCTACGTGTTGCCAGGGAGGAACAAATAGTTGATTTCCTCTATAATAGAATTTTCCTCCGATTCAGAGCTCCTAGGACAATCGTCACAAACCAGGGTCCCCAATTTTTGTCCAAAGTTTTGTTAGCCTTCACAGATCATTTCGAAGTGAGTCACAAGAAGTCCTCGCCCTACCACCCTCAGGTGAACGAATAGGTCAAAGTCACTAATAGGGAGTTAGAAAATATTTTAACAAAAATGGTTTCATCAGGAAAAAAAGACTGGGCTAGGAATCTACCTGAAGCCGTTTGGGCTTATAACACCACTTGGAAATCAACCACTAGCTATAGTCCATACGATTTAGTTTTTGGGAAGAAGCCACTCTTGCCCATTGAATTTGAACTCCAAACTCTTAGGACAACCACAGAGTTGGGAATAGATCTTAAACGAGCCCAAATCGAGAGAGTTCTACAACTTAGTGAACTGGATGAACTCTGTTTGGATGTTGTCCATCAAACTAAGTTGGTCCAACAACAACACAAGGTTTGGCATGATAAACATATCAAGGAGAAAGAATTCCATAATGGGGATTGGGCATTATTGTTTGACTCTAGATATAAGAATCATCAAGGGAAACTTAGAACGCATTGGCTCAGACCATATGAAATTTCTGAGGTATTTGCCGATGGTTCGGTCCAGCTGAAACCCATCAATGGTGATACCCGAACTCTCCTAGTTAATGGACATTGATTACATGTCTACCATAAGCCTGTTGATAAAGAGGAATTTATGAAAATGGTAGAAATGCAGGGAGAAATCCATTGCATTGACTCTACTATGGCAGAGTCAATATAGTTTTTCCCTTAATAAACCATATATTAAAAAAAATGGAAAAAAAAAGAAGGGTGTGTGAATTTACAGAATTATTCTTTCAATTTCTTCATTAAATTCACCATTTAGATTTTGCTAAATTTTGTCTATATTTTGTAGGACTTCATCTCTTTGGTAAACACAAATTTTGGCGCACCCGACTACGATGCTCCAAAATTTGTTGGGTTGGTTGTTGCGATGCTCTGGAATTTGTTGTTGCTATGCTCTAAAACCTGTACAACTAACTTGTCCCGCTCCTCACTTTGACCCTATATTCTGATACATCCCTCAACGATGCTTCAGAATGCCAAAGGAAAAAATATCACATTCTTCTTCTTCCCTCCAGTGGCATCTTTCAGCGATGCTCCGAAATTCTGTTGTTTCTTCTTTTCGGCTGGATCTTTCGATGATACTCTAGAAATTTTTGGTTGCTTCTCTGGCTGCATCTTTCGATGATGCTCTAGAATTTTTTGGTTGCTACTCCGGCTGCATCTTTCGATGATGCTCCAAAAATTTTTGGTTGCTACTCTGGCTGCATCTTTCGACAATACTCCAAAAATTCTGGTTGCTTCTCTGGCTACATCTTTCGACGATGCTCCAGAAATATTTGGTCAATGTTCTGGCTACATCTTTCGACAATGCTCTGGAATCCTTCATCTTGTTGTTGCATTTCAATGACATCCCCCACGATGCTCCAAAACTTTCTCTTCTTCCACCTCGGCTGCATTTTTTAGCAATGCCCTAGATTTTTGTAAGCTTTTTTTTTTTTTAGTATTTCAATTTTTCTTAAGTTCTACGCATGCCCATCACTTGATTTTTTGCCACTTGAAGATCTGCCCCCTAATAATCACTTCAACATATCATATCAGATCTTCTAGTAATAAATGAAATTATTATGACACTCCTTTTTGTCATAATAATTTTTGCGTCATTTCAAACCATCCCATCCATGTCATTATTATCTGCTGCCACCCTCACCAAATCATGTAACTATCCAATTACATTAGTGTAGGTGAGTGATGTTTGATTTAATGACAAGACGTAAGGAGCGTATGAATTTATTTATTTAAAGCTAGTAATTATTTTGAATAAAGATTAATTAATTGGCATTGAACTGTTCCTTCTCACCATTTTGAAACTTGTGCCATCGCATGATTGCTAGAAGTACGACAATGGTTGTGTAATTTCCCATGAAAAATTGTCATAATTATTCAGTAAGGTGACAAGAAAGGTGATTAATTCCTCTTTCATTGGTTATATCGAATTGAGTCCCTTTTTCATTTATAATTCAATAAGGAAAATATTGTAGTATTACGCAAAATTTGGTAGAGTGGAAAGGAAAGAAAAAAAATGGGAGGAGCCAAGAAAAAGTCTGAACCAGCTTCAACAGCTCAATTGCTAGCATTGAGCAATATTGTGGGTCTATTTCAAAGGGTCAGGTGGTTGGAATTCAATAAAAATTTTGAGGGGTATACAGAGAAATTGGTAAAAGAGTTCATCGAGAATTTTGTAGACGGACAAACCATGGTGCGTGGCAAGAGATTCCAGGTAAGTCTGAAAATCATTGCTCATCTTTCTGGTCTTGAAAATAGAGGAATTTATTTGAATGAAACTACCAATGTTACCTATTAAAGACTGGTAGAATTATTTCATAGGGAGGGGGAGCCTCAACCTGTAATCATCATAAGTACCAGGGGACATAACAAAGGTTTCCATAGAATGTCTATTCCAGAACCCTAGAGAACTGTCGTAGCTTGGATAATCAAATATTTCACTTGTGAAGGACAAATAACTACAGTAGTGGGACCCCTTTTCACTTGCTAATTCATTTTCACCACAACATTGAGGACCATTCTCTTAGGGTTAACTTACCATCCTTTTTGTGTCATTCAGTTATCTCCATGATGGAAAAATAAAAAGTTGGGGTAGGGCCCCTCAAACATCACAACCTTATATAGTTAATATGCAAGTATCATTTTTGCAAAAAGCTAGAAAATAAGTGGCACAAGTTCCTGCATAAATTTGAAAAAGAGGAGTCTGAAAGACCACTTGAGGAGGGTGAGTCCTCTAAAAAAAAAAGAGAAATCTTTCGAAGAACCCTCCTCAAAGGCCATAGGTGCTCCTGAATCCCAAAAAACCTCAACAAATCCTAGCGGTGATGCGTCAGAAACCTTTTTGGATGAGTTAGAAACCCCAGGACAGTCAAGGGATGTGGAAATTGTGCACTCTAGAGAAGAAGAACCTCCTCGTAAGAGTAAGAAGCAGAATAAAGTTACTTTTCAAACAACCCCTCCTCTACGGATAAGTAAGAGTTTGTCTATAAGATCTAGTGAAACTAAACCCCATGACATAGGAAGTACTTCCAAAAAGAAAAAGGCGAGGAATCAAGCAAGGGTAGTGGAAACCGAAAGTCAGCCTAGTAGTAAAGAAATAATTGAAATAGAGAAGCAGGTTGATCAATCCCCTAAGGATGAGGAAAAGAGAACACTGTCTCCAAAGGAGCAGGAGGAAGAAAAAGAATAGTTGCCACACTCTATGGAGATTGAAGATGAGCCTGTGGGGGGAATTTCTCCATTTCTTGATAGAATTGAAAATGTACCTGAAATTGAGGAAAATGTACCTCATACTGACATGGAAATTCCCAATCCCTTCTTTTCTGTGGACTTAGGGGATGCAGAATCTAGGAAAAAAGAGGAGGAATTAGAGAAATTAAAAGCAGAAATTATAGAATTAAAATCCAGGTTGTAGAGTAATGAAGAACAGATCGCCTAGCAACAAGAAGAAATTGAGGCACATTATGCAATTGTAAATAAAAGGGATCATATTGCAAAATTGACACTGCAGATGGAACAAAAAGATAGACTCATTGAACAGTTATAGATCCAAATCCAGTAATGGAACCAACAAAGAAAGCAACACATGGTTGATTTGTCTAAAAAAGATAAGCATATTCAAGGTTTGAATTTTTTTTTTATGCAATTATATAATGCTTTTGAAGAAGAAAGAAATAGGAAGGGAATTGAGCTGAATGCTTCTTTGAGTAAGATTGTGGAATTAGAGCAGGATTTTCAAGAGACTAAAACTAAGCTAATAATGGAATCCAAGGAGACACAAACTGAACCTATTGTTTTAGAATGGTTCTAGGTACGGATCCCTCCAGTATTAATGAAATGGATAGAGTGATGCTATCCTCTAAGGGATGTGGAATTTGAAAATAATAGGCTGAAAAAGGAGTTGGTATTGTTAAAGGAATCATTTCACAAAGAATATAGAGGTAAACAAGATGCTTGTGAAATTGTTGAATTACTATTAGCTTGTAGAAGACCATCTAGGTTGTACTCTATGTTCCTCAATGAACAATTCCTAAGATGAAAATTATTGAGAATTTGCCATAATCAGCCACATGATCCTAATGATGAAGAATTTGTGAAGATATTTATTGAATCAACTCTTGAACAACAAGATTTATTATGTGAATTCTTTGTTCATTATCTGCTCATGGAAGAATATACAGATTTATTTGTTAATTTTTTGTGGGAGAAGTCCAATTAAGATCATTCCTATCCACAATGCGCAATCAACTTCACTAGAAAGATCGATCAAGAGAATATGCACAAGCAGAGAAAAATGTTGGGTTGCAAATGAGACACCCCCATAGGAAGCCCTTCTATTTTAAGGCACAGTTTCTAGGTGTTCGACTTAGAGAAGAGGTACAAGTCAAGTACAATAATAACCTCCATCTATGCTATGATCACTTTCAGAATCAAGGACCAAATTTTATAGGAAAAGCTTGGCATGCATGTGAAGAACGTTTTACCCCTCTTCCTATGTATCTCAAGAAAGGGGAACTAATATAACCCCTTAATATTAGATGGTCCTATAGAAGGGCAGTAGCCTTAGCCAAAATCCTTGAATAATTGAAGGTTAACTGGATTGGTATGAGGTATAGACCTCCTCTCCTTCTATCACCACCTCCTTCAGCATATACCAATCTAGACCAAAGTGATGACAGTTTTGCAAGATGGGTACAAAGGGTCACTTTTCATCAAGGATTTCTAGGGGAGCCAGAGGAGTTGGATATAGAGGTAGATCACTTATATAATCTCAGTTCCAAGCATGTGGAGATGAATAAGGGCAATGAAGGACAAGGGACACACCAAAGAGCAGGAGGACCTGCTCAGGCTTAGGAAGGGGAGGAAATGATGAGGTAAAAATAACCTCATCAATATAATGGACTCAATACTTAACCTTACACCTTTGAGCCAACCTTACCCTACCAATTAATTATCTTTAGGATAAGTAATTGCTTTCTTTTTGTGAATAAGTGTACAATCTTTATTTCTTGAAATTAGTCGAAATAAGCTAATTTATGCTGACTTAATGGTTTAGTTCTTGAGTATTCCACAGGTCAACTTCCACCATCGATTATCATTCTAGTCAAAGAGGTTTTAACGTAGATTTCAACACGGTTGAAGACAAGTCAATGGGTGTCGGAACTTCAAGAGCAGACATTATGGACCGAGTTTTCATAGGTTTCTATTATTTTCAGCTCTAAAGACTTTATGGCTTATGTCGAGCTTCTTTAATATTTCATGTCATGGGCTTTAAAGTCTATTAGTTGTTGATAGTCAGTTGAAGACTTTATCAACTGAAAAGTAGGATTTTGTTATCCACTTTCATATAAATATGTAACTATTGAAAACGATGAATACAAAAGAATATCATTATGCTGCCACTATGTTTTCTAAGATATACTTTTCATATGAATAAAATGAGTTTTTCTCACCATTTTTAGAGTTACTGAATGATGTGAACAGAGTTCTTTGAATGAGATAATTTGGAGCTATAGTGCATGTGATCTGAGATAGGTGTAGAAGCACCCGAGAGCTAGCCACTGAAGGGTTATAAAATAGATAGATAAGTATTTTATTTCTAATTATGTACTTTCCTTTAGCAGATAATAATCAAAATTGGAACTTATTTTCATGTGTAATTTTGTCGAAATCAATCCTGCAGGTTGTAGCTAAGTCTGTAGTCTTTGAATTTAGTGTTTGAAGTTCCAGAGCATCTTCTTTCAATTGTTTCAGTTTTTTAAATCATTTTCTGCTAGTTGTTTTAGATTGTTATCTTTTCATTAGATCAATGTTTCCTAGTTTCTTTACCAGTTTTACTTCTCCAACAATCTATACATTTCTTAGTTTAATCATTTCCATGCTTTCTAGTTTAGTGGTAATGTTTTTTAGATTCATATTTTTATGCTTTCTAGTGTAGTTATTTCAAGCTTTCTAGATAGATGATTTCCTTCTTTCTAAGGTTAGTGGCTTTTTAGTTTAGAGTTTTATTTCAGCTATTTGGTATTTAGAGAACTCGAGAGAGATAGTTGAGATGTCTTCTATTGCATATAGCCTTTGGACACTACCTGATCAATATATTAATGTGTTTATTAACTAAAGTGTTAGGACCTGATGACAACCTATCAGTCCTCAATGTGCCGAGCTTGCTCGTGCTATGTGTTGACCCCCTTTTCCACCCTACTGAAAAAGAAGAAGAACTCGATGAAGTGTCATTTTGACTACCTAGCAATGTCCCAGAGGCTTTAAATTCACTATCTTTTTTAGCGTACCTCCTTTTTCCTTTCTGCACTGTATTTTTTTGGGTTTTCTCGGGAAAGCTTCAAGATTCTCGGAGCTTCGGGCTAGTACTATATTTGAAATTTTTCAATGAACATAATATATAATACACTTTTGCTTCTTCCCTATGTTATTCTCATGGATTTATTCACAAAACTAAAATTTATTTTACAAAAAAATTACATATGGTACATAACTGTGAAATTTTTTAAAAGAACTTGCACACTTGAATGGAATAATTTTAGATGAATAACATTTACTGGTATATCCAAAATTTTAACATCCATGTCTTCTAGCTCATACACATTCTTTTATTTGCACGTATGAATGCAGAAAGGACCCTTCCATAAGGCTTCAAATTTTGCATGTTACCCTAGTTTTGTAGCGTGCTCATCATATTTTAGCACCAGGCTCCCTTCCATGAAATCTAGGTTAGAGGACTTTTTGTTGAATCATCATTTAACTATCTGTTGGTGACCAATCATGGCTTCATAGGCCTTTTCCCTTTTTTCTTCAAGGTTCAGGAGTTCTACCAACCTTACTTCCATTCCGCTACTTTGTTTGACTTTCAAAGCCTTTAATAGTTGTAATGCCAAAATCTCCATAGAAATAGGTAAAACCACCTCTTTTACATATACTAGCTCATAAGGGAAAGCCTTCAAGGTTTTTTTGGGTTCAATTTTCTCGGCCCATAGAGTGGTTCGCAGGTGCTTGTGCCACTCCCTTTGTCTTTCTAACCTGATGTGCTTGATTAACCTATTAGGCTTTTGTTGGTTGATTTTACTAGCCCATTTTCTTGCCAGTAGTAATTCGATGAAGAATTGAGGTAGACCCCATGCTTGAGAGAGAAATGTGACATTCCAGAATTCACAAAAGCTCGCGTGTTATTGGATATGATGGTTTTTGGTGAACCAAACCTTACTGCCAACTCCTCAAGAAAATTGACAATTTCAATTTTCGTAGCATTTTTCAGAGCAACAACCTCCATCCATCTTGTGAAATAGTTGGTTGTCGTAAGTATCCACTTATGTCCTGCACTAGAAAGAGGATTTATCATTCTAAAAAAATCCAAACCCCATTGAGCAAAGGGTTCTTCAGTTACAATCGGGCTCAGGGACATGGAAAAATTCTTTCGCTTGCCAACAAAATATTGGCACAAAGTACATTTTTTCCCCAGATGGTGCACCTCAGAGAACATGGAAGGCTAGTAATATCCTTCCCACATTATCTTCAAAGTAGTAGTCTTGACAGAGAAATATCCACCCTCAGGACTGCTACGAAATTCATTTAAAACTCTTTCCTCTTGTGGCTTATCTAAGCATCGGAGCAGGATGTCATAATTTATTTTGAACAAAATACCCTCCCTTAGTACATACCTGGTACCTTGTAGTTAGTAGTATTTCCTTTTACGAGGTGAAATTTTGATCAGGTACTACCCTTTTTGCATATATTACATCTGAAAAGCTACCCATGACTCATCATACTCGAAATGGTTTGTGTAATCTTGCTCAGTCTCTTCCTCCACTAAGGAGCTTAATTCTTATGAAAAGTATTCGTAAAGACCTCTTCCTCAAACTAGCTTGGTTGGTCTAATATCCACATCATATTCATGGATCTTGGTGATCCAGTTGGCCCTTTTCTCAGTTATTTTTCCCTCAATGATATACTTCCAAACACTGGGATGGGTAACAAGAATGGTGATTATGTTGGCCAATAGCATGTGTTAGAATTTCTTTAAGCTTTTAACAATAGCAAAAGCTTGTTTCTCAAAAAATTTGTACCTAGCATCATATCCTTTGAGAGTCCTAGAGTGGAATGTGATGGGATGCTCTCCGCTATTGTCTTCGTCCTTTTGAGTGAGCACCAAAGCTATGCTATGTTGGCCATTGTAGATGTAGAGAAATAAATCCTTGGAGAAGTCTAGGTTAGCTAACACTGGGGCCACAAAGATGACTGCCTTTATTTGATCAAAAGTTATCTTGTATTCAGGGGTCCATTTGAACATTAGACTCTTTTTAAGCATTAGCGTGATAGGTCTTGTGATGCCTGTGAAGTATTAAATGAACCAGCTAACAAAATTAATCTTCCCCAAAAAAGATTGTAGCCCCTTCTGTTTGACTGGTAGAGGTAGCTCCATTATAGATTTCACCCTTTCAAGATATACTGCTATTCCATTATAGATTTCACCCTTTCGAGATCTATTTATATTCCTTTGATACCACAAAACCAAGTAGCTTTCCTTGGGGTACTCCGAAAGCACATTGTTTGGGATTTAAGGAAATCCTAAACTGTTGGCATTTCTAGAAAACCTTTTCAAGATGATCTAAGTGATCATCCTTTGATTTTGAAAAGAATATTAGGTCATCTAGATATATTATAATAATCTAATTAATTAAACCTATGAAAGCGATATCCATTGCTCATTGAAAAGTCACACCATCATTGGAGAGTTCGAAGGGAATCTTTGAGTATGCAAACATTCCCCACTTAGTAGTGAAAGTTGTTTAATGTTTTTCTCCTTCTTTGACATAGACCTGGTTATAACCCAAAAAACCATCGAGCAATGAGAACATTTCTGATCTAGTCAGAGTCTGCATAATCTACTCCATTGATGGCAAAGGGTAGTGATCTTTCAGCAAAGCTTTGTTTAAATCGCTAAAATCCATACAGAGTCAAATATCACCATTTTTTTTTTGAACTGGCACACGATTAGACACCCAAGTAGAATGCTTAATTTTTTCAGATGGGCTTTGAGCCTTTGGCTAAGTCAATAGTATGCTAAATTATTCCAAGATTGTATCCTCTGAGATCATCATAGGTCCAAGCTATGACCCCATTGTATCTAGAACATATCCCTTTTAATCTCTATTTGTCCTTATGTGGAACCTCCCTTCTAATTTTTAATTTTCTACCATTTGCGACATCAAGATCTTCATAGTCTTTCTCATCAATAGTGAACCTTTGTTTGCTATTTCTCACGTCCTTGCAATCAAAAATATTTTTGAGAGAGATTAAAACTTGAGGGATCTTATTGCCTTTTAACTGGATTACTAACCATTTGGAGGGCTTTGCTTCGAACTGTGAATGGTTGGGAACCTTTCTTGATTTCTATAAAAAAGTGATGATCTAAATGTCATCCTCAAATACCTACCAGTTCTGATCATTGTTGAGAATTTCCAATCGGATGATGAACTGTACTACATTCTGCTTCATTGTTAAATCAGAAACTAGTTCAAATTGTGAACCAATCAAAGCTATCTGATCAACAACATCATTCTAGGAATGTGGGATAACCCGGATGTTAAAAGCCTCAAATTTTTTGATCAAATCCCATATTTTGTGTCTATACAACTTCATTCTTATATTTTTGGTAGTTTCCTACCCACAGACTTGACTCACAACCAACTCTGAATCTTCGAATGCTTGTATTCTCTTTACACCCATCCATTCTGCAAGGAACAAACCATGGACCAAGGCCTCATATTCTACATTGTTATTCAGGCATGGGAACTAGAAACAAAAAGCTTTGAAGGTCTCTGACCCTATCGGGGATACAAGTCAGACACCTAATCCAAATATGGCTTTGCATTTTCTACCATCAAAATATAATGTCCATAGACTGTTGTCACCCATACCATTAGACTCTTTCCATTCTTTAAAACCAATTTTGGGAAAAATTGATCATCGTCGAAGATCACATAAGTTCCTAACCCAGTAGCATGAAAGTTTCCATATGGGTCAAAGTCAATGAATTAGTTGAGGAGGACCTCTTCTTTGGGGGTTTAATCACTCATGCCTTCCTCGTCTTCTAAAATTTCTAAGCACTACCTTTCCCTTTGTGAGAAGGAGGTATACACTACTTCAAAGCATAGGAACACATTATTTGCTATGTGTTCCAGATGCAAGGATTTATACAGGATCTTCATTTTTTCCCCATGCTTCATTTGCAATATTAGGTGAGACCAATCGAGCGCTAAATATCCACCAAGATTTGCTATGAAGTCCCTCAAAAGACACATCCTAAATACTGGGAGGATATCTATCACAACTACTTCTTGCATGACCGTTTGGCTTGGACATGAGAAGAGGGTCAAAGATAGATCCTTGATATGACTGACAGTCAGAACTTTCTTCCCATCTAATTGCATGATTCCTTTCTCAAGAGGCTCATACTTGAGTTTCAAGGTATCGACCACTTGTTTAGGCATGAACGTTTTACTAGCTCCTGAATCAATCATGTTATTATGCAAAATCTTATCTCCCACATTAAGTGTTAAAAAGAAAGGTGTGGGCTTTGTCTTGCTTACCTTTTTCTCCTTTGCATTGTCCATGACATTCACATAAGCCACGACTCTTGAAGGTTGGTGTTCCAGTGCAAGCCCTTTGTCTTTAACTTAATCATGCGATGGATCACATTCATCTACATTATTTGTTTCTCCTTCATTAATGCTTCCTGGAGCAACCTCTTTTGTTCAAGAATGGATATTACATCCCATAGGGATATGTTAGTGAGTTCCTTCTTTAATTGTTCGACCACGTTGAGTGTTTTGATTGGAAGGGTCTTGGGTTTGAATGGTGGTATCTCTCTCATCTTCGAGAGGAGTCGATCTGACACATGAGTAGACTCGATGATTTATCCATATCCTTTTCTGGAAATGGCAAAGCTTGTGACAGTTGAGTAGGTTGGACGATGAATTGTGGAGCTTGGTTTTCTTGTGGGTTTGGTTGATGTAGTTGTAGACACAGTGGAGCTTGTTGCACATATTCTCCAGTGAGCCTTCCTTTAGACCTCGTGTTGTAGTTTGAATGTACTTGTGGGGCACTAGTTTTCAGAGCATCATTTGTAAATACTACATCATCTTCCCCCATCCATGATAAAATCACTTGGTTTGGTGCAATATCCAACTCTTGTTCTAAAGAAATTCTTTGTGTTTGTGCTTTGAAGTGGGCGTTCTCCATTTTGGGAGACTGATATTCCTCTGTATTTGAGAACATGCCCTGGATTCTTTGATCTGCTATTTTATGTTGCATATTTTCCCTCAAAAAATTTCAAGGCATATGACTATCATTACACGGGAAGCACCATGCGTTCTCGTCTTCTGCCAAGTTGTTTTGGGCTAGGACTGAATCCTTTCTTAGACTACTCTTGATAGCTTGAAGCGGCATGGTAACCTGGACTATCTAGTTTATGGACATCAATTGTTGACCTCCTCCTTTCAAGGCTCCTTGGTATGCATTCTGTTGATAAGATGGACTTCCTCCTTGATAGGTCTACATGGTTTTCTTCAGAGGTGTTGCTTGCTGTCGTCAGATGAGGACTAGCTCATTAGCAAATGACCGCATGAGATTCTTCATATCATTGATGTCTGCTTCCAGTGAAGAGGAGCCCAACATGCTTGGATAAATAGCGGGGTATACATACATGGATGGTGGTGTAGCCAATGTGGTTGCTTGTGGAGTAGAGGTGCTCAGAGTGATTTTTTCCTGAGGGCCACCATAGAGTTTTGGGAACACGACTATCAACGAGTGTGGTGGAAGCTTTCTGATGTTGATCAAACTATTCTCTACGTGTACAACTAGCTCATATGTGTTGGGCAGAATATCTCCTCCCATAGACGTTATCATGATCATGATGTCCGAATTGAAATCCTTTAGGTAAAACATAAATTTCATCATGGTTGGAGGCCTAGTAGTGACACGAATTCTTTGCCAGGTTTTGTGAAACCTGGTGTTGAAGTCTCTCATGGCCTCTTGTGAGGCCCTTTTGATGGTGATTAATTGATGCAACAATGAGGAGCGATCTCCCTTTTTGGAGAAACATTCAAACAAACTCTCTTTGAGCTGATCCCAAGACCGAATATAATCGAAAGCCAAAGATTGATACCAATCCTGAGCTTTTCCTTTAAAAGATGTAGCCAATAACCTAAGAGCAATATTTTCTTCTGCTATGTTATGTACTTTTCATACCTCTGTTATATCTTGGAGATATTCGGAGGGGGTTTTGAAATCCTCCCCATAAAACTTTGTGATGGCTTTGAGGGCATTGGTGGATATGGTAAGCCATATGTCTGGGGGTGTAGGCGGTTCTAGCGGACTACTGCTATCCCAAGTTACAAAATTTATAGGAGCGGGAGCAACTAGATGAGCCATTAAAAATAGATTCCTATGGATAGGGTATACTAGTATTTTGATTTGAAAAGTTCAGCCTCTTGGTGGAGTGGATAAAGCTCTGGATCTTGGGCTTTCGCTTCTTTCCCTATTGCTCCTTATAGGTGATATGAAACTTGTCAGTCTTCTTGTTCTTGATACCGAGGTAGGTAACTGGGAGTACTAGAAATGGCCTCTTGAGGATGCTCTTATTTGGATTATGGGCATGAAATTTCTAGCTTCTTTTCTTGGTCTGATTTTATAAATATTTTTGACTTCTGATCAGACGTTCAAGAAAAAATTGGTTCCATTGGGCGTGCCAAAAAAAGAACTATTAATCATCAAAGATTGTGCCTCTCTGATAGTCTTATAGGAAATTTAGCAAGTGGGGGACCAATTTTTGCCTCACTGAATAACCTCTGGGATTTTTATAGACCGCCGGCTCTTCTTTGTGTTGGGAGAAAAAGGTAGAAAGAAATGTGAATAAAACATGAAAAGGGCGATGCGCCAAAACTTTTACAACATTTCAAACCTCAACTTATTTCCTATGAATGATATAATAGACATAGAATGCCACAAAACCTTCATATTTGGGAAGAGAATGAGCAACAAAGGCTAAGTAAAAGAACAGTGTAGTCTTTCAAATCTCCCCATGGGAAGCATCCATTAAGGTCTGATCAGACACAAAAAAAATCTATAAGTTAACAGAAATATCCAGAAAATTATAGAAACCCTTTCTCCCTTTACGACATAATATGAAAATAAAAACCTTTACAGAAAATGGAAAAGTTCAATAGACATAATCTGATTTTCAAAAGTTATCATTCAATATAGAAGTTTAATAGCATGGAAATTAGCTACCCAAACTATCAAAATAATCTTAACACACTGTTTTTAACATGAACGAAAACATAAAGAAGAAATTTGACAAAGGCCATAACATGCACAGTTTCAAAGATTTCTTCTAAATAGATTGAACTTCAATATTAAATGAACTAAAAAACAAAGGTCGAATGCCAATCTGATGATAGTTTGAGTTAAAATATAACATGTTCCAAAGAATAGCGATATTCTGTAAAACTTTCTACTTTTGAAAACATAAAAAAAAACTCCCTACTAGATCTATCTACTTTGAAAAGGATTTCGAAGTAACTTCTTTCCAACTGAAAAAACTCTTTTTTTGCTTATGCTGCCAACCCCTATTTATAACTCAACATCACCACCAATATTCCAGAAGTAGAAATTGCCAGGTGTCTACACCTAATAGCCCATGATCCGATCTTAGATTGATTAGGTCACAACAATATTTTGTCATTAAGTCCCAACTACTTTAGTAATGGATTATATATTTAGCAAATATTGTAATCAAAATATAATCAGATTCTAGCACAACCTAGAAAAATTATGATCGATCAATCATACAAATTGATGGCGCTAACTTGAAGGTTCCACCTTGAAGACATGACACCCACCGCATTCCGAAAAACTCCACCTAAAGAGATCATTCCACAAAAATAATAATTTCTCTAATGAATAGATGATGTGTTGAGCGGGTTAGCAATCTCATATTTATGAGAATGGCCTTGAAGAAACTCCCCGCCAAGCAGACATGTGTCTTGGCTCGCACCCAAAAGGAAAGCGATATACAAAAGCCACACAACCAGCACGTGGCGCATTGTGTTCCTTTCGAAGCAGTCTTCTCTTCATTAAGTGCAAACTCTTCCCAAAGCTAAAAATGGTAGAATCCAAAAACCAAAAAGATTAAAAAAAAAAAAATTCTTTACAATCATAAAATTATATGTGGGCACAAAATATGCTAATCCATTTTGCAAGTAATCTTCCTTGAGTTTCCATATGCTAGCCCGCCACTTGTGAATGTCCTGGTGTGAAAATAATGTCAAAGTTTGAAAAAATACTCCATGGACCTTGGCCTTCTAACATCAACTCAATATCACCTATAGATATTCCTACTGACCACATAAACAATCAAGTCTACTTTAGAGGCATAACATTCTTTTTGAAAATAGAAGAAATCTTTTGAAACTTAAAATTTCTGCTACCATGGAAGTCTCTTAGATTCAAAATTAACAAATCACAATCACTGATGAAGTCAAAGCATATAATTACAAGAGTGCATGCATTTGTTTGACAAGAGTTTCAATCCCAAGATGTCTGTTAATTGAAAACATCAGAATTATGTTTCTATGGGAAAAGAATAAATTCATGTTGCAACAAATTATAATGGGAATCAAAATTGAATATTTCTCATATGGTTTCCAATAAATGGAATCATTGATTCTTTCTTAATGGTGGTAAAATCATTACCTACTTAGAAATAAATATTTTCATCATTCTTGCAAATTGAAATTAAAATTGGACTCTGTTATATATACAAATGCCAAAAACCATGCAAATTAAGAAATTACAAATTGGAGTTTGGTGAGGACCATATTCTGGCTTGCTACTTGAAAGGAAATCTAGCTGAGGAATTTCCAGTATATTCATGAAAGGATTTTGTAAAAGGTGGTTAAACTAGGATATTAGTGAGCTTGTAAAGAACTTTGTGTTTTTACACTCTAATATATATGCACATGCAAGAATAAGACAAATAGACAATGGCGGAGATATTAACTAGCACTTGCACCAGAGGGGGTGCAAGGGTTACACCGATAGAATACACTATAAAAGTAAACATGGTAGGGAAGTGTACTTTGAAATATATACAAGCTTGTTTGCAAAATATACAAAATATTTGTAATACATATTTAGTGCAAAATGTTTGAATGATAGATTTGTATCTATTTTATTTGTGACAATTTTGTAGTTGATGATTCCGTGTGATAGTATGAAATGAGACGGCACATAGTTAGTTTCCTTTTCATGTATTTTGTTCCTACATAGTTAAAAAAATTAATGGACATACATAAGAAATGGTATAGGTTTTATTAAAAAGTGGAAGTAGGTGTTGGAGAGGAATCGTAAATGAGAATATACGAACGGTAGCATGTTACTGCAAGAATGTGAATTTGCATGCACTGCACTTGATCGAAATGCCACATGGTCAATTCAACCTATGTTCAAGTACAAACATATTGTCATGTATCTCTTTTGAGTATGCATCATTTGAAAGAAAGCTGTATAAAATAAAGTTGATCTCTAAATTTATTACTATGAAGCAAATCTGGAACTGGTAAAAGAGTTAAAAACTACAAAAAATAGATTATCTGCTTGGATCAAAACCATAGTGGTTTTGAAACGAAGGCTTATAACTAAATGAAAATTTTAAAAAATATTGAAAACTAAAAACAATTCAAATGAAGTATGTTAATATTTAGAGATTACCTATATAAATCTTCAAAATGAAGATGAGTTTTCAATGTAAATAAATAAAAAACCAAAGATCCTAAACTCATTAGCAAACTTATTGAGCTCCAATCATAACTACTACCTTTATTTTTTGCTTTTTTATTTAAAAAATGAAACCATCAATATTGTAACAATTGAATTCAATCATACACAAATTAGCAAGGTATAACAGCTAGTTTGGTATAATACATTATAATAAGATAAAACAAACAATTTATATGCTGTCCAACATAAATTTCTAGATTTTTAATTTTATTGATCAAGGCACTTTTATTAACCAGGTGTGAAGCTGAATAAAATTAGTAACCTAGCACTGAATAACTTAGAATCAAATTGCAAGTTAGAATTCCTACAACCACCATGGCTTTCTTGTGAAGATAAGTGTGCACAAACCAACCCCTTATCAAAAGCTCAAACAAGTGACATAATATTATTGAAGAAATGAATTTTATTATTCAAGAAATTCATATATTCAGAGAAAACAAGGATTGCATAAGCATAACAAGATGGTTATGAGAAAAATCTTCCCTAAAAAGGCCATGAAAAATGATGTAATCACTCAACATTATTGACAAACTAGGAAGCTTGGCTTAAACGAGGAGAGCCACTTGTTTTCTTTTGCAGATTTATTAAATTTATATAGATGTATTAAGGCTAAATATTTTCTTATAAAATATGACTATCGGTGGTCTTAAGAGCATTTGGGCTTGTTGCCATGGGTCTTTATGTTGGCATAGCAGGGGCAGAGCTCTTTGTTCCCATATGTCCTTGGGGCAACACAATTGCATCTGGAACAGCATGTACCACAGGCTCTCAAACACCGGTCATTCAAAGATGCTACTAATTAATATTCTTCTCAATCTATAATCTGTTAAGGTAGGTTTCATTGTCTTGAAATATCACTGAAAGAAGATTTTCAATTCTCTTTTCTGACTCCTTATTTCTTAAAGATGGATCATGGTGAAATGTTTTATAATTTGATGTTTTGAGAATTTCAATATAAGTAATATAGTATCTTCTAAAATTATCATTTTCATGTAAAGATAAACCCACCTCAACTGGAACATAAAAATATTGCCAAAATTAAGTTCAGATTTAGACATCTCAAAACATCAATGAATTTTGAAGTTGGGAGGTCTATTCTCATAAATACTGGAATGGTGCCTGGATTAGTGATTGAAGACTACACAAGTTCGCATGGATGTATCTTAGTAACCACATCTAAATTTTAAGATAACATACTATACCTTCTTGGAAAGACTGATTAAAAGAGCTGAAAATGTGCAACAAGAGAAAAAGTTAAAAATAGAAACAAATCATTTTCAGTGTGATAGACACAAAAAGGTTGTTACTGTATATTATTCCATACCCTTTGAAAACGACCTTGTGTGGACTATGCAAATTGGTGTAGGAACATCAAGAAAAAAAATGGTATGAAAGCATTATGCTTTCCCACTAGGAATTTACAAAATATATTAATTTACAATAATTAATTTTTTTCTTTTAAAATAAAATTAACAAAAAATGTAATGGTAGAAACCATTGTAAGTTCTTATTAAAAGAAAGAACTTGGGTTTGATGTTCAGGAGTGATCAAAATTGGTCCCTAATTTGAATTTCTGATCTAGATTAAAATTAAAGAGATGATGTCATGTAAAACACAAGTACCCAGAAAAAAAAAAACAGAAGGAGAAAATTCTATTCAGATTGGTGTCAAATCGGTACAGAATTAGAAACTTGGTTGTTATGCTTATCTGACTGGAGTCTGTGTTCATCAAATGGCTGGGCAACATCCAAAGCTAAAACTTTCAAATGCCTTTGAAGGCAACTCTGTGTTCCATTTTGTTTCTTCTTCTGAGAAACCTCAACTATTGACTTTGCGTATCCTATTTTTATCTGCATTAAATGTTGTCTGATACTAGATCAAGGCTGCAAGGAACAAAACGAAACAATGGAAAGTTTGATTGAAGCAGCCATCTCCAAAATTCTTCTGTACTTTATACTGCAGCTTCAAATGAGAAAATGAGGATGTTAGACAGTTCAAAAAATTAGCCATGCAGGTACAAATATAATAACAAGCTCTTCTGCAAATAATGCACATTCATGACTCCATTAAACATTCCCCATTCTTAGAAATAACAATGCACAGAAACAAAACATGCTCAATAGATCTGTCCTACATATAAAATGTTGAGAGATGAGATGAATAAAACTATTTTCGTTGATTTCACAAGTTCTTCAGAGATGGTCTTTCCCAGAACTCATTTAGGAAGGTCTCTGTTTACAATTAAGTTAACTTGTACAATGTTCCTGTGATTTATTTGGCAAAGATATGATAAGGGAAACAAAAACATGCACAATATTTTTGTCTTATAAATAACACCTTGAAAAGGATGAGATGAATCAAAACATGCAAGCTAATGATGGTCGACCGTGCCTGCAAATAAAAGATTTGAGCCAATTTTCCATTCCATGTGACCCTTCAAATACTAAGGCATATCCTATTTCCAAAAGAAAATATTACAGACTAAATAATAGAAGAAAGAAAATATTTCCACGAGATATAGTTTTACTTTGTATGCTAAGACAAGATACATAAATATGCCCAGATACAGCTTACTCTGTATTTTGGGGCAAAAACACATAAATACCACCATACAGCAATCAAACCAGGAAACAGACATCTTGCATGGCATTGATGACACCAGACACAAATGCCGCCTGAGACACACCAACCAGCATGCATAAAACATTTCTAATCATATTCAACATAAATTAAAACATAACAAGCACAAAAAAATATGTTAATTTATTGTTATGCATCTGCTTTTCCAAACCCGAAAATGAAGATAGAAAAATCGTATTAGAAATCCATTATCTCTGCCAGCACATTGGGAACTGGGTATGGATGACCAGCATCTCATAAAGGAGAGAAATTTTACCAATGTAAGTGAATTCTAACCGTCCACGCATTATTTGATATTCCTTCCATTCTTTGACAGAGAAGACTTGGATATTTTGCCTGTTTAATCCTAGAGCCACTTCAATATTCCAGTTCAGGCTTCAGACTGGGATGGCCTCACATGGCAAAACTGCTTCTAGCCAATACTCACATTAGTATGCAACAGTTGTTGCAGTCCTGATATTAAAACCAGTCAAAAAATGACTGTAAACCTGAAATTTTCACTTCTTGAATTTACCCCTAACACGTCTATAAAAAAACAGTGCAATTTCCCCCATGGCCAAAACAACAATTTTCTCTTAAAAATAAAAGAGAACCCTTTCTGCAAGATGCCAATACCAATCACCGGCCTTGGAGTAAACGAAAAACAAAAGAAAAGCACTGTAAACTGAGAAATACAGGAATAATCGGCACTCGCGTATCTATTGAGCTGCCTGACGAAGCTGAAGAAATTATTGTGCTTGAAGTACTTAGGCAGCAAGTCGCGTGCGAATTCGGGCGGATTCCAGACAATGAAAATGTTATTTGAGGGGCTCCAAGAGACTATCGAATCCGTGGAGGTGTCGTCCACCATGTCATATGTCTTCGTCAGGAATGGAGGTGACGCATTGCCTCCACTGTTATTCTGCTGCTGCAATCCATCCATGCCGACCCTTCTCCCCCAACTCGAACCCACAACCTAATCACGCCTAAATGAAGACGTCTCTTCCAGATTCACATAGCCTTTCGCGTGTGAAGAGAGATTCCGTCTCGCGATCTGGTTGGCCTTGTTCCTTTCCTAAGCGAATTAGTCGCCGAGTTTGTATGAATTTTACGAAACCCTACCAACGCAGAATTTTTTTCAAATGAAACAAACCAATACCTATCTACCTGCTGTTGCTGCTCAATCTATTCACAATAAATGAGAAGGTGACCTACAAATATCTGGGAAATCCGATTTGATTCATAGATTTACAATAACTAATTTTTTGCAGCCATTTAAACAAAAATATAAAATGCAACTACTTTCTATTTATCTGTCGGATATGATGCGATCCATTAAATGTTCTGACAGGAAGAAATTAATTCAGACTGCCATTAAATGTAAGTGCGCATCGAGTGCAGTTAAAATTGGTTTTCGGGTGTGAGGAAACGAATGTGGGAACTTTCCGGTGAAATCTGTTGCAGAATGTAAAACCATTAAATGGCAGACGTGACCACACATCTCCCTGCCGACATCCCCATTGTCAAGTGCGAATGAATAGAGAAGTTGTATGCACTCGACCGACTTCAGTTCAGGCTCAATGTATCTATCTCGTCCCACCCACCGCGCTCGGTAAACGAAAGTGGGTCTGAAAATATCTAACTTTTAGGGCTAGGAAAAAGTACCAGTAAACAACAGCCGACAAATGGTTTAACGGCGACCTGTTTCTGGTGTGAGACTTGTTTCAGGCCAAAAGCTCATGCATAATATAGCCTATCGGCTAACTACAACATTACTGTGCTTTTATCATTTTTAGTGGTAATGATAGAGATTTGACTTCTACTATCTACGTCTCACAATTCTAGTTTTACCACTTTATTTTCAGTCCATTCTTATTTGATACTATGAGCAATAGTATGGAATCATAGAACTCATTTTAATTTCATTGATCACGACTGGAGAGCCTCAAGTCTTTGTTCTGTACAGCTGGGTTGCTCATAGACTGCACATTGTTCAAATATCAGTATAAATAAGTGAAATACATCACACTCATAAAAGTGTATTCAAAAGACCATTAGCACAACATATAAACCGTTAAATATTAATTATGAAATAATTAATAACACAAAAGCTTCATACATCCTTCCTACTCTAAAACAGTTTCAAAGATCCCATCAATTGTTTAGGAAGGATTAGAATAGACAAAACCATTTGATAGTTTAGCTTAAAACATACCTACATAGAGTTCACCGTCCTTGCTCTGCGAGCAAAGAAACCCTAAAGCCTTAACAAAGAAATCGTGTGCCAAGAAACCCTAAAGCCTTAGCACACAATTTCTTTGATAGTTTAGCTTAAAACAATAAATTCAGGTTGTTAGCCACACCTGACTCCGCCTTCAAAGAAATGTTGAATTCACAAAACCCTTCAATAACATATTGAGAAAAATATTTCTTGGCTCTTTTTGTTCGAACTTCGTATAGGTGAACAGATCCTGTAAAATATTGAATAACTGTTAAAGTTTGAAAAGAGTAGCTAAAGCATCTGAGAGTGTATATGTACAGGTGAAGTTGTTTCTTCTTTGTGGATGAAGCTCATGGCCGACTCTAATCCAACAACTCAATTTAGTCTCTCTTCCTGCAATGGTGAAGAGAGTTATAGAGCAAAGAATCTGATTCACTAGCAATCTGGTTTCGGTTGAAAAATAGTGTTAGACATTGGATAAGATGTAAAGCATCATATGTTTCCCAAGGTTACATAGGGAAATTAATGAAATCAAATATGCTAGAATGATTGTAGACATGCCTTTTTTTCTCAGAAGAGCACAATTTCTATTGTTGCTTTTTTTCTCAAAAGAGTGTAGTTTCTCTTGTTCCCTCCGGAATTAAAGCCAGGGATAAGCTATATAGAAAACAAATCATATATGAAACAACATTCTATTGGGGCCAATGCAAAATAATAACATGCTAAAATTTAGTAACCACCATGCCATGAATGCGCTCAACCAAACATTATAAATGCCATTCTATTAAAGGTTTTAAACTGCCACATTGTGGCTTACAAAATAATTTTAAATAATGTGCCTCATAAAGGATTGACTTAATATTTATACGCCACTCCCACATGACTTATAAAATGGTTGGCGATGAGGCATTTGATGGCAAATAAAATGCATTTAAAAACTGTTATAACTGCCACCTAGTGTTCAAGTTTGAATAAAATGCATTTAAAAACTATTATAACTGCTACTTAGTTTTCAAGATTGACATAAAAAAATAAAGGGTGATGATTTCAAGAACTCTCCTTGATTTAAGATAGAGTTTTTTCTGAACAAACCCTTGGAATGGAATTGTAAAACGTCTCTCGACATAAAGAAAAAAGGCTAACATAAAGGTGACATAAAACTAAAAAAGGGAGACCAATGGAAATAGAACTAAGCACCATGGGAAGGAGAAAGGCTAATGTAGGGGTTAGAATAAACCTAAAGAGATAATAAGGGAATTGACACCAAAGAGAGTATAAAATATAGCATGAAATTGTAAGGGTGTGCAATTTTTGACATTAACCCACTTTAACAACTTCTAAACCTACATGAATATGAATGCTAAAGTAAGAAGGAAATACTAAAAATAAAATAATATCATAGAGCCTAACAAGATATTGTAGAGAGCATAGAAATATCTTCAAGTGGAGGAACCGTGCTCCGAAATTGAGAACCTATGAAACAAATATATTATACAACAAAAACTTGCACAAGAAAAGAAACATTACAAAAATATAATCTTGAAAAGCCACTATGTCAAGACATCAAAAAATATATAAATATATTTAACACATACATGGAGGAGGAAACATATAGTAAAGAAACAAAGAAAAATTTTGAGTCATCAAGGTGAAAGAAACCTTGATATGAAAGGTGTCTTAATACTTTGTGTCATCCCCAAAATGTAACAAAAATAAAAGAAATAAAAAATAAGAGCTCTTAAACAATGATACAAATGTAATGAGATAATCAATTCCTTCAAGGATAAACTACATAAAAATAGATAGGAATGCAATCAATACAAATGAGAGAGTACACAACTCATGTATCACCATGGGGGTCATGCAAATCATAATACCCCCATGGATCATGGGTTATCAAGCTATGTTATGCTACATGACCATGGGCTATTAGTACTACATGAAGTGCATGCTTCAAGAAGTATAATAATAAATAATGTCATAGGGGACACAAACAACATAATAGGGGACATAAAAAATAAATTCCACAAGGGGGAAAATAAAGTAAGGTGGATGTATGGATGCACATAGAGCAGAATAAGTGCTCCCCCTAAAAATAATTACATATATAATATGTAGAAAAGAAGTAGGGGGGATTGTTAAGAAGGATATATACCCTAAGAACAAGTTTTCCATGTCCACAAAAATATATGTGAGGACATCCATGATAATATGGCTACACATGAGATTGTATTTAAGTATGAATAAAAATGAGAAAATAAAGAAATATATGAGTGAATAATAGTGGTTAGCAACACAATAGATGAAGGGAGGTGTGAAAAATTCATAAGAAACTAGAAGAGAGAAAGATATAGGTGAAATAAAATATGTTATTTTTATAAGAATTTTATAGTTTGTTGATGATAGAGGTGCCTTAAGGCCATAACAAAGGAAAAAGCAATGTAAATGTGTAGAATTTTGCTCATGTTATAATAGAGGTAATTTCAACACCATAGTAGAGGAAGAAGAATGAACTAGAAAAATTTGATCCCCAATGTCATGCATCATTTAAAGAACAGAGGTGCATTAGGAAGAAGAGTGATTGTACCTATATTAAGAAGTTTTTGTATATCACCTTGCAAGGCTCAACATTCACTAGTGGAATGATTGAGCACTCAATGATATGGATAGAAAGAAAGTATTTTTTGATATTTTTTCATTTAGGAGGGAGAGTGATCAATTGGGCCTCAAGGATCTTAAGAAAGATATTATATTGATTAGATAGAGTAGAAGAATAAGTAGGAAGCAAGAATTTTCTTCTATAGAAAGATACAATTTATGAAAAGAAGAAATTATATAAACATAAAAATGGAGTAAGGGACATAGAAAAAGGAGAATGTAGGTAACCTAAACCCACTAGAAAAAAATGGTTTCAATTCCACAAGGATATTATCTCCTTGTTACATGTGTTGAAGACCAATTACTTTATATCCATGCTTAGAATTAGTCTTGAATCTAGGGATATTTAATGTGTCTCCAAATCAAAAAGAGAAGGAGAATGAACATCAATAGCCTTGGAAAAATGAGAATTATATGTACATGCTTGAGAAAAAGAAATATAAAAATTCATAAAAGAAGGAGGACTAATTCTAGCCAAAGAATTTGAATCCTTGGTGAATGTATACATGTTAAAGTGTGAATGGTCAACCTTATATTCACTACGCCAATGAGGAGTGAATTCTAGGGAGCCCTAGTCATCACTGTTAGAATTGGCTATGGTAGCCACCCAAGATCTATGGACCAAATGGAAAGCACAAGACAGAGAGAAATGATATGACAAGAATAAACTGTATTCAATGTCATTAATATGATAATGATTATGATTGATTACAAATGAGAGACCCCTTGGTTAAATAGCCAAGGTGAGAACATAGGAGGGCATAAGATTATGACAAGTGTCAGAATCCTATGACATGAGACAACTAGGAAGACTTATCACTCCACAAAAGATGGAGAGATAAATACATGATATGTCCACAAAAGGTGGAAATGATGAGGTAATGACATGTCAAGTCCACCAAAAGTGGAGATTCTCTCCAACAACCTCCCATGTGGTCCCTAAGTAAACTTAACTAAGGTGTAATTATGACCCAGGACAAGGTACAAGATATTTAATTACACCACCCCCTTATGCAACTTAAGGAGAAAAAGTAACAAATGCAAACAATGCAAGATGGGTCCCGGCTACTAGGCCATGTTAGGTACCCATGTACAAACAATGCAATCAATGCAATCTCTCACAAACGAGGAAAGGGAGAAAACCTCATGGGACAAAACTCCCCCTCAAAAGAGAGATGAAATACAAAAAGAAATGCTCTCAAAGAAGAATGAGAAGGTAAAAACCCCATGTGAGGAAAAAGACCCCCCCATAAGAGAGAAGTAGAAGAGAAGCAAGGTAGCCCCCCCTCAATGTTGAGTCTCCTGCAAGAATGGTAGAAGCTCGACATTGAATGCTGAAGATGATCCAATCTCGCCGAACAACGTTCCTCCCCTTAGGAAGAAACAAAACCAAGGATGTATGCAAGATGTCAAGATGTATGATGTGCGATGATGTCTCTGAAGAATGCCCAAGTGTCTCCATGTCGATGCCGAAAGCTGAACCACTCCAATCAGGCATTCTAGGCCACACCGCTGAAGAGTACAATCCAACATCTAGTAGAGAATGATGTAGAGCACTATCCAAAGACAAGGATATCCCCTCTGAAGACAAAGAAGCCTCCTCCAAATGTTGTCCAAAAGAATCCACACTCACGCCAAACTGAGAAGAATGATCATGTAGAGAATGAACAAGAGGGTCAAGGTGTTCCCTCACAACAATTGAAGAAGGTTCATCTTCATCAAAGAGAAGATGGATGCTATCAAGAGTGTCCTCCAAATCTGTAAGATGTGACTCCATGAACAAGTCTGAAACACCTATTAGGAAGCCATCCAAAGTAGCCATATCTGGAAGACAATTAGAATTCTGCTACACTGAATCACTAGGAGCCAAAACTGTAGCAACACAAGCATCATCAACTGCAACAGTAGGTGGAGGAGATGAAATGCATGGCTCAAGGACTGGATCCAATGTGAGTATGCCCAAGTTCAAAAAGCCAAATGTCTCCTCAGAATCATAGTTGTGATCAACAGTCGAAGGAACATCGTCATCATCAGAAGCAAATTGTGCAAAGGAATACAACCGAGATGAATGATCAACCACCCCAGTAGCAATGACATCTCTAGTCTCCAAGTCACGAATGATAACAGAATCAGGAGTGAACTCCATAGTTCTCCCATCTCCACCATGTGTAATCTGATAAATGGAAAGTAGATTGTTCGTCAAATGAGGAACACACAAGACATCCTGAAAAGTGTTCTCCCCAATGCTAATAGATCCCTTCCCTGTTACACTCATATATGTATTGTTTCCCATCAAGATAGGAGACATAGAACAAGGCTGAAATGAAGAGAAGATAGTTTGTGAAGATGCCATATGATGTGACGCTCCTGAATCTAGAAGCCATCTCCCTGATCCTGGACTTGAATGAGCACAAAGAGCTTGTCCTTTATATCCTGATATTTGACTTTTGTCCTTTTTAGACTGTTTTGAAGTAGAAGGAGAAGAAAATTCAGACATTCTAGAAGGAAAATCAATGTGATTCTTTTTGAGAAGATTTTTCAACTCATCAATATCCTTCTTATAACAATAGTGTTCTTCATGTCCATCCTTCTTGCAATATGCACAAAAAGGCCTCTCCTTCTTAGATGATTCTCCTTTTGAAGAAGATTTTTTCTTTTCTTGATCTGAGTGTGGTTTATCCTTTACTTGATCTGAATGTTGATTATTCTTTGCTTTCTTCTGTTTCTTATCTGATTCTGATTCTTTCACTTGATTAACCAACAATGCCTGAGATTTAGAACTCTTGATGAGACCCATTGAGATAAGCTTTTGTTGCTCATGTATCAACATCTCAGAAAATGATGCAAATGAAGGTGTAGTGTATGCAGACCCCATAGTCAATCTATGAGTATGAAAGCTAGAAACAAAAGAAGCATAATTAGGACCAAGTTTGTTCATTGTATTGTACACCAACTGGATGTCCTTCTTATCAATTCCACATGCTTTACATTGCTCTTTTAGATCATTGACCTTAGTGATGTAGTCTTGGATGTTGTCAAAGTTCTTAGGATCAAGATTCATCAAATCATTATCAATTTGATAGCCTCTTACTTCATCTTTTGTACCATACAATGTTTTCATTTTTTCCCAAGCTTCA
>VDFB02252616.1:108855569-108955034 GCA_007258455.2 Sequoia sempervirens | reverse complement strand
AGAATGTGGGTTCAATTCCTCTTTCTCTTAAATTTCTACAAAAATCATTTATCCAATATTGAGTGTATAACAGAACAAGTTTGGAGAACTCATCAATTGATGTCATGTCTCCACCTTCATATTCTGGGGCTGGGATGGGTTCATCATACACTCTGTCTTCGTTATAGGCTTTTTTCAACACTTGTCCATCATCTTCCTCCAACTGATCTAGGATATCATGGAGCATGAGAATCCGAGCAGATTTTAAAGATAGTCTTTGATACTTTCTTACTCTTACTATGTGGTCATCTTCACAATTAAGCCAATAATCCTCCAAGTGTTGGACATGAGCACAGTAACCAGCTATATTCTTGGCAATATTGCCCTCAAGGTCATAATATATTCTTTGAAGTGGAAAATCCTCAAAATTATATGTTCTCAATTCTTCTTCACACAAGTCAAACACTCTAATTGATTGTACTTATAATTTCCTATCACAATAGGGAACTTGAAAGAGGCCTTCTTGTGAGCATGACCATAAAGAGCTTATACGGTTTCAACTGTCTCATCAATTCTAATAAAATATTTTTTCTGTTGGATACTTGGGCAACATGAAAGGATGTCCATCAAACCCTTCCATCCTAATGTAGGAGTAAGTGAGGAACTGAATATACCAGCCTCCCATTGGTCTGATAACACTTTGTGCCTCCAAGGACAATCTTTTGGTTTTATCACCTTCTATCATTCTGACCAACTTCATGGAGAAAAAATCATTAACTCTCATGTAACTCTCTTTGTAGCCATGGATAGTGATCTGGGGTAAATGAGCATATATCAAATTGTTTCCAATTTCTCTGCCCAGAGTACCAATATTTTTCAACCCTTATTCGTTTTCCCTCATGACGTAGGAATAAATCACATATGAAGACATATAGAAACATTTGGTCTTGGGAAATGTCATTATTTGTTCATGTAATATGTCACTTATAAATTTTCTCCTTTTTGCATTTGCATGGGATTTTCCATCATCCTAGATATTATTACAAACATCCAGGGTTTGAAGTTACTAGCATCTCGTAAACCAATCGTCCTACTCAATAGAGTTATAGTATCTTAAATATCCTAGTTGAACATAGACCTTTGAATTACCTTGGTCTATAGTGTAATTGGCTCTTGGCACCATTGGGTACTCATAATTTCTCTGTTACAAGCTTCAACACTCTGATATATTTTGGCCTTCACCTTCATGTCAACATTATACATCTAGGTGAAGTAAGGAAGCCCAAATGTGTATGTAATTCCATTCTATGAGAGGTTTGCATAGATTCTCCCCTCTTTTCCAACAACTCTTTTATCTGGGTTATAATAATTCATGCCTTACATAACCAATTCAAGGGCCCCTGTTGCTGGCAGAAACGCTCCTGGTGAAAATAATCAATTTGCTATAACATTTATAGTACATTGAGAAGCATTTTCCTGTAGTACCCAAGCGCAGATTTTGACATCAGAAGTCCATCCCATATGAGTGTCTATAACTACCACATTGATTGGTATAGCTTGCGAATTGCAATATTTAAATTCATCTTCTGCCTTTACGTCAGAAGTACTCATTTTCGCTAGTGTGCTCTGCATTTTTTAAATGTGTGTCTTGTGTGCGAGTTAGGGTTAAATTTAACCAAATTTCTTATAATTTATACAACTTTCAATTCACCCTTTGGCTAAATTCAAATCAAAGAATGAACAACATTTCAATTTCTAAAGAGAAATATCATCTTTCAAGATTTTCATGTATGAAAATAATTAATAGAAAATTAGTCATTCAAAACATAGTTGGTTCTGGTTGATAAGGATAATATTCCAGTATGGAACTCCAAAACCCTTGGTAGCTATGTTCTTATTTTCTCAAAATTGACCTCTCCTTGTGCGCCACTATTATCTCGTTCTTTCAGTGTCCTTTGCAAATTTGTGACATGACACGAAGTAGAGTGTTACAAAAGCAACTGCATTCTTAAGGTGGTGCCAAGTACATTAATTACTTAATAAAGGTGCAATCATTACAATTTAGGGTTCAAATTATGGACACCTAGATTTATGCGCGGGCTCGCCACTAGAGGAGAAAGACGGCATGATGATCATACGCAGCACTCGAGTGTCACGTTGGTCATCCGTAAGACATAAGCCATTAAAGATACATGATCAATTAGTGATCACCAAGATCAAAACCTTTGGTATCAAATTTTAGGATAAATAATATTGGGATATGGGATACTTACCTTTTGAGCTTCAGAGAAAACCAGAACAAAAGAAAAGACTGGGAACCGAGTTCAAGAGAAATTACAACATTTCAAAATTGAACCCCCGGTTTTTGAGTTCCAAATAAAAAGAAAATATCAGACTTTGATACGAGGAAAGAAAGAAAAATAAAACACTGGGATTAAAACCTTTCTGGTATATGAATTACCAGGCAGAGCTAGGACCAATTAAAGATATAATTCACATTGATGCAACTGCATAACTCTGGGATTCTGGTTTTTGGTAATATATTAAACTTCATAGCAAGACCGAAACACCGAATCCGGGAAAAAAATAGGACCAAGCAAAATTGAAAATAAGACCAACAAGCAACCAAAGCATAGACGACACCAAAGCAAACAAAGGCAAAAGGAAATAGAAAAAAAAAGGGGGGGTCCACATTTTTCCAAAGGGAAAAATGGGGTGTGTTGTGAGACCACACAATAGAAAACAATTCAAAAATAAGAAAGAACTAAAGAGAAAACTAAAATAGAAAGAAGAAATACAAAACAAAAAACAAAGAGAGATAAACAGGGAAAAACAAGGCATTGTTTAATGAAAAAAATAAAAGGCACAAAACAAGATGGGGATGAGAACAATAAAAGGGAGTAAACCTCTATGGAAATTATCATAATATAGTATGATAATTGTATTGATTGTTTAACCATCTTTTATTGGTCTCATCTACTAAGTTAAATAGAGAAACAAGAAATGGGGTAGAGACTAGAACTAGGACGATAGACCCAACACAAGAAGAAGAAGAAGATGCAGAACAAAAAAATAAGATAGGAAAACCCACTAGCTAAGTAAGGAACAAAAAGGGGCACCACCCTGAACAAAGAGAAAGGATGACAAAAATAAATGTAGGGAAAAACGAAGGGAGAGAGGGTGAGAAAGGAACAAGGGGAAAAAACAAAGGGATGATGACGAGTTCTCAAGTTGGCTAACAAATGGTTCCAAGACAAACTTAAACTCCATCCCTCATCTCGATTCAGGTTATGGGGATGGTTATTGATTTTCATGGCTTCTTTCAGCTTTATCTTGAAGAATTTGTCTTCTTTGGAAAGGACTTGGGTGCTTTCAAGATAGATATGATGCTTAATTGAAGAGGAGTGGTTAGCAAGGGTAGACTTGTGGAAACATTCATGTCTAATGTTGGTGCCATACTCTTTGATTTTGGTGATGAACGAGCGACCCGTTTCACATATGTATGGGGTGTTGCAAGAACAGATTACTTTATAGACTCCAAGGTCAAGAAGGATGTCCTTGGAGTCTTTGAGAGAGGGGATGAAATTTTTTAAGGTTGAGTAGGGCTTGAAGGCACACCAAAGGCCTTTTTAAAGAAGGATCTTGCATATTTTTTGGGAGATACCATCAACAAAGGGAAGAGAAGCACTTGGGGGGACTAAAGAAAGGTTGAGTTTAGAGATGGAAAGAAAACTCAATTTATCTTGGTTAAAGGCTCTAGATATTTTCTTGTTAGAGTACCTATTTAATATGAAGACTTGACAAAGATGAGACAACTCAAGGCTTATGTTCTCCTCATCGCAAATTTGATAGGCCCTCTAGGCTAGGTCTTAAGGACCCCAAATTTTTGGCTTGGGTGGTAATCGGAAGAAGAATGGAGGTAGAGATCAGTGTGGGTGGTTTTACAAAAAAACCCGTCAACCTAGCGACCCATCTGATTTTTTTAGGAGAAAGAGGTCAAGGAATGAAATATGATTGTTGGATTCAATCTCCTTGGTGAAGGAGATGCAAGGAGATATGTTGTTGAGGTGGTTATGGAACTCTTCTAATTTTTCCAAGCCATGTGGCCAACAAATGTCAGTGTCATCCATATAACATTTCCACCACCTTGGTTTGAGGGGGAAAGAATGAAGAGAAATTTCTTCAAAATGTTCCATGTAAATATTGGCAATGATTGGGGAAAGGAGGGAACCCATGGCAACGCCATCAACTTGCTCATAGATGACACCTTAGAAAGTGAAAAAAGTAGATCTTAAGCATAATTCTACCAAGGTGGCAATCTCATTATTTCACTTTTTCCTTACAATTTCTAAGGATTCAAAGATGGGAACCTTGGTGAAAAGTGAGACCACATCAAAGTTCACCAAGAGGTCATTGCTTTCCAAATTTTTGTCCTTGATGAATTGGATAAAATGGGCATAATTTTTTATGAATGAATCAAAATTGTTGTTATCATTAATAATTTATTGAGTTTAAAGCAATTAATATAAAATGGAAAGCTATTATCGTTAATAATATATTAAGTTTGTATTGCAAGAAATTTTAAGCAATTAATATAATTCAATTTATTAATTTTCAAAAAAAAATAGTATTAATAGATTTTATATTGCAAAAGTAGGTTTCAAGGAATATAGTTTAATTTATCAAAGGCAATTGAAAATTAGTCAAATCTATTATTAATTAAATTTATATCAAAAAGGTAATCTGGTTATATGTTAACATAATAATAGTTATCGATACTATTCTAGAACCTAATTCGGGAGAAGAAATGTGGTAATATAAACTCATTACCTAAATATCTTAGGAGAAGGTTTAATACTTGTAAGAAGCAATAGATCACATTTTTAAATTCTTGTACATCACATTCTATAGATGGTAGGTTTGTATAGCTTTTCTTGGTACATATTGAATTTTTAATTGAATAGTTATGGTTATGAACATATATTTCATTATACTAATATATGGTTAACTGCTCCATTATCTATTATTTCAGCACTTGCACCAGAGGGGGTGCAAGGGTTACGCCGATAGAATACACTATAAAAGTAAACATGGTAGGGAAGTGTACTTGGAAATATATACAAGCTTGTTTGCAAAATATACAAAATATTTGTAATACATATTTAGTGCAAAATGTTTGAATGAAAGATTTGTATCTATTTTATTTGTGACAATTTTGTAGTTGATGATTCCGTGTGATAGTATGAAATGAGACGGCACATAGTTAGTTTCCTTTTCATGTATTTTGTTCCTACATAGTTAAAAAAATTAATGGACATACATAAGAAATGGTATAGGTTTTATTAAAAAGTGGAAGTAGGTGTTGGAGAGGAATTGTAAATGAGAATATACGAACGGTAGCATGTTACTGCAAGAATGTGAATTTGCATGCACTGCACTTGATCGAAATGCCACATGGTCAATTCAACCTATGTTCAAGTACAAACATATTGTCATGTATCTCTTTTGAGTATGCATCATTTGAAAGAAAGCTGTATAAAATAAAGTTGATCTCTAAATTTATTACTATGAAGCAAATCTGGAACTGGTAAAAGAGTTAAAAACTACAAAAAATAGATTATCTGCTTGGATCAAAACCATAGTGGTTTTGAAACGAAGGCTTATAACTAAATGAAAATTTTAAAAAATATTGAAAACTAAAAACAATTCAAATGAAGTATGTTAATATTTAGAGATTACCTATATAAATCTTCAAAATGAAGATGAGTTTTCAATGTAAATAAATAAAAAACCAAAGATCCTAAACTCATTAGCAAACTTATTGAGCTCCAATCATAACTATTACCTTTATTTTTTGCTTTTTTATTTAAAAAATGAAACCATCAATATTGTAACAATTGAATTCAATCATACACAAATTAGCAAGGTATAACAGCTAGTTTGGTATAATACATTATAATAAGATAAAACAAACAATTTATATGCTGTCCAACATAAATTTCTAGATTTTTAATTTTATTGATCAAGGCACTTTTATTAACCAGGTGTGAAGCTGAATAAAATTAGTAACCTAGCACTGAATAACTTAGAATCAAATTGCAAGTTAGAATTCCTACAACCACCATGGCTTTCTTGTGAAGATAAGTGTGCACAAACCAACCCCTTATCAAAAGCTCAAACAAGTGACATAATATTATTGAAGAAATGAATTTTATTATTCAAGAAATTCATATATTCAGAGAAAACAAGGATTGCATAAGCATAACAAGATGGTTATGAGAAAAATCTTCCCTAAAAAGGCCATGAAAAATGATGTAATCACTCAACATTATTGACAAACTAGGAAGCTTGGCTTAAACGAGGAGAGCCACTTGTTTTCTTTTGCAGATTTATTAAATTTATATAGATGTATTAAGGCTAAATATTTTCTTATAAAATATGACTATCGGTGGTCTTAAGAGCATTTGGGCTTGTTGCCATGGGTCTTTATGTTGGCATAGCAGGGGCAGAGCTCTTTGTTCCCATATGTCCTTGGGGCAACACAATTGCATCTGGAACAGCATGTACCACAGGCTCTCAAACACCGGTCATTCAAAGATGCTACTAATTAATATTCTTCTCAATCTATAATCTGTTAAGGTAGGTTTCATTGTCTTGAAATCTCACTGAAAGAAGATTTTCAATTCTCTTTTCTGACTCCTTATTTCTTAAAGATGGATCATGGTGAAATGTTTTATAATTTGATGTTTTGAGAATTTCAATATAAGTAATATAGTATCTTCTAAAATTATCATTTTCATGTAAAGATAAACCCACCTCAACTGGAACATAAAAATATTGCCAAAATTAAGTTCAGATTTAGACATCTCAAAACATCAATGAATTTTGAAGTTGGGAGGTCTATTCTCATAAATACTGGAATGGTGCCTGGATTAGTGATTGAAGACTACACAAGTTCGCATGGATGTATCTTAGTAACCACATCTAAATTTTAAGATAACATACTATACCTTCTTGGAAAGACTGATTAAAAGAGCTGAAAATGTGCAACAAGAGAAAAAGTTAAAAATAGAAACAAATCATTTTCAGTGTGATAGACACAAAAAGGTTGTTACTGTATATTATTCCATACCCTTTGAAAACGACCTTGTGTGGACTATGCAAATTGGTGTAGGAACATCAAGAAAAAAAATGGTATGAAAGCATTATGCTTTCCCACTAGGAATTTACAAAATATATTAATTTACAATAATTAATTTTTTTCTTTTAAAATAAAATTAACAAAAAATGTAATGGTAGAAACCATTGTAAGTTCTTATTAAAAGAAAGAACTTGGGTTTGATGTTCAGGAGTGATCAAAATTGGTCCCTAATTTGAATTTCTGATCTAGATTAAAATTAAAGAGATGATGTCATGTAAAACACAAGTACCCAGAAAAAAAAAAACAGAAGGAGAAAATTCTATTCAGATTGGTGTCAAATCGGTACAGAATTAGAAACTTGGTTGTTATGCTTATCTGACTGGAGTCTGTGTTCATCAAATGGCTGGGCAACATCCAAAGCTAAAACTTTCAAATGCCTTTGAAGGCAACTCTGTGTTCCATTTTGTTTCTTCTTCTGAGAAACCTCAACTATTGACTTTGCGTATCCTATTTTTATCTGCATTAAATGTTGTCTGATACTAGAACAAGGCTGCAAGGAACAAAACGAAACAGTGGAAAGTTTGATTGAAGCAGCCATCTCCAAAATTCTTCTGTACTTTATACTGCAGCTTCAAATGAGAAAATGAGGATGTTAGACAGTTCAAAAAATTAGCCATGCAGGTACAAATATAATAACAAGCTCTTCTGCAAATAATGCACATTCATGACTCCATTAAACATTCCCCATTCTTAGAAATAACAATGCACAGAAACAAAACATGCTCAATAGATCTGTCCTACATATAAAATGTTGAGAGATGAGATGAATAAAACTATTTTCGTTGATTTCACAAGTTCTTCAGAGATGGTCTTTCCCAGAACTCATTTAGGAAGGTCTCTGTTTACAATTAAGTTAACTTGTACAATGTTCCTGTGATTTATTTGGCAAAGATATGATAAGGGAAACAAAAACATGCACAATATTTTTGTCTTATAAATAACACCTTGAAAAGGATGAGATGAATCAAAACATGCAAGCTAATGATGGTCGACCGTGCCTGCAAATAAAAGATTTGAGCCAATTTTCCATTCCATGTGACCCTTCAAATACTAAGGCATATCCTATTTCCAAAAGAAAATATTACAGACTAAATAATAGAAGAAAGAAAATATTTCCACGAGATATAGTTTTACTTTGTATGCTAAGACAAGATACATAAATATGCCCAGATACAGCTTACTCTGTATTTTGGGGCAAAAACACATAAATACCACCATACAGCAATCAAACCAGGAAACAGACATCTTGCATGGCATTGATGACACCAGACACAAATGCCGCCTGAGACACACCAACCAGCATGCATAAAACATTTCTAATCATATTCAACATAAATTAAAACATAACAAGCACAAAAAAATATGTTAATTTATTGTTATGCATCTGCTTTTCCAAACCCGAAAATGAAGATAGAAAAATCGTATTAGAAATCCATTATCTCTGCCAGCACATTGGGAACTGGGTATGGATGACCAGCATCTCATAAAGGAGAGAAATTTTACCAATGTAAGTGAATTCTAACCGTCCACGCATTATTTGATATTCCTTCCATTCTTTGACAGAGAAGACTTGGATATTTTGCCTGTTTAATCCTAGAGCCACTTCAATATTCCAGTTCAGGCTTCAGACTGGGATGGCCTCACATGGCAAAACTGCTTCTAGCCAATACTCACATTAGTATGCAACAGTTGTTGCAGTCCTGATATTAAAACCAGTCAAAAAATGACTGTAAACCTGAAATTTTCACTTCTTGAATTTACCCCTAACACGTCTATAAAAAAACAGTGCAATTTCCCCCATGGCCAAAACAACAATTTTCTCTTAAAAATAAAAGAGAACCCTTTCTGCAAGATGCCAATACCAATCACCGGCCTTGGAGTAAACGAAAAACAAAAGAAAAGCACTGTAAACTGAGAAATACAGGAATAATCGGCACTCGCGTATCTATTGAGCTGCCTGACGAAGCTGAAGAAATTATTGTGCTTGAAGTACTTAGGCAGCAAGTCGCGTGCGAATTCGGGCGGATTCCAGACAATGAAAATGTTATTTGAGGGGCTCCAAGAGACTATCGAATCCGTGGAGGTGTCGTCCACCATGTCATATGTCTTCGTCAGGAATGGAGGTGACGCATTGCCTCCACTGTTATTCTGCTGCTGCAATCCATCCATGCCGACCCTTCTCCCCCAACTCGAACCCACAACCTAATCACGCCTAAATGAAGACGTCTCTTCCAGATTCACATAGCCTTTCGCGTGTGAAGAGAGATTCCGTCTCGCGATCTGGTTGGCCTTGTTCCTTTCCTAAGCGAATTAGTCGCCGAGTTTGTATGAATTTTACGAAACCCTACCAACGCAGAATTTTTTTCAAATGAAACAAACCAATACCTATCTACCTGCTGTTGCTGCTCAATCTATTCACAATAAATGAGAAGGTGACCTACAAATATCTGGGAAATCCGATTTGATTCATAGATTTACAATAACTAATTTTTTGCAGCCATTTAAACAAAAATATAAAATGCAACTACTTTCTATTTATCTGTCGGATATGATGCGATCCATTAAATGTTCTGACAGGAAGAAATTAATTCAGACTGCCATTAAATGTAAGTGCGCATCGAGTGCAGTTAAAATTGGTTTTCGGGTGTGAGGAAACGAATGTGGGAACTTTCCGGTGAAATCTGTTGCAGAATGTAAAACCATTAAATGGCAGACGTGACCACACATCTCCCTGCCGACATCCCCATTGTCAAGTGCGAATGAATAGAGAAGTTGTATGCACTCGACCGACTTCAGTTCAGGCTCAATGTATCTATCTCGTCCCACCCACCGCGCTCGGTAAACGAAAGTGGGTCTGAAAATATCTAACTTTTAGGGCTAGGAAAAAGTACCAGTAAACAACAGCCGACAAATGGTTTAACGGCGACCTGTTTCTGGTGTGAGACTTGTTTCAGGCCAAAAGCTCATGCATAATATAGCCTATCGGCTAACTACAACATTACTGTGCTTTTATCATTTTTAGTGGTAATGATAGAGATTTGACTTCTACTATCTACGTCTCACAATTCTAGTTTTACCACTTTATTTTCAGTCCATTCTTATTTGATACTATGAGCAATAGTATGGAATCATAGAACTCATTTTAATTTCATTGATCACGACTGGAGAGCCTCAAGTCTTTGTTCTGTACAGCTGGGTTGCTCATAGACTGCACATTGTTCAAATATCAGTATAAATAAGTGAAATACATCACACTCATAAAAGTGTATTCAAAAGACCATTAGCACAACATATAAACCGTTAAATATTAATTATGAAATAATTAATAACACAAAAGCTTCATACATCCTTCCTACTCTAAAACAGTTTCAAAGATCCCATCAATTGTTTAGGAAGGATTAGAATAGACAAAACCATTTGATAGTTTAGCTTAAAACATACCTACATAGAGTTCACCGTCCTTGCTCTGCGAGCAAAGAAACCCTAAAGCCTTAACAAAGAAATCGTGTGCCAAGAAACCCTAAAGCCTTAGCACACAATTTCTTTGATAGTTTAGCTTAAAACAATAAATTCAGGTTGTTAGCCACACCTGACTCCGCCTTCAAAGAAATGTTGAATTCACAAAACCCTTCAATAACATATTGAGAAAAATATTTCTTGGCTCTTTTTGTTCGAACTTCGTATAGGTGAACAGATCCTGTAAAATATTGAATAACTGTTAAAGTTTGAAAAGAGTAGCTAAAGCATCTGAGAGTGTATATGTACAGGTGAAGTTGTTTCTTCTTTGTGGATGAAGCTCATGGCCGACTCTAATCCAACAACTCAATTTAGTCTCTCTTCCTGCAATGGTGAAGAGAGTTATAGAGCAAAGAATCTGATTCACTAGCAATCTGGTTTCGGTTGAAAAATAGTGTTAGACATTGGATAAGATGTAAAGCATCATATGTTTCCCAAGGTTACATAGGGAAATTAATGAAATCAAATATGCTAGAATGATTGTAGACATGCCTTTTTTTCTCAGAAGAGCACAATTTCTATTGTTGCTTTTTTTCTCAAAAGAGTGTAGTTTCTCTTGTTCCCTCCGGAATTAAAGCCAGGGATAAGCTATATAGAAAACAAATCATATATGAAACAACATTCTATTGGGGCCAATGCAAAATAATAACATGCTAAAATTTAGTAACCACCATGCCATGAATGCGCTCAACCAAACATTATAAATGCCATTCTATTAAAGGTTTTAAACTGCCACATTGTGGCTTACAAAATAATTTTAAATAATGTGCCTCATAAAGGATTGACTTAATATTTATACGCCACTCCCACATGACTTATAAAATGGTTGGCGATGAGGCATTTGATGGCAAATAAAATGCATTTAAAAACTGTTATAACTGCCACCTAGTGTTCAAGTTTGAATAAAATGCATTTAAAAACTATTATAACTGCTACTTAGTTTTCAAGATTGACATAAAAAAATAAAGGGTGATGATTTCAAGAACTCTCCTTGATTTAAGATAGAGTTTTTTCTGAACAAACCCTTGGAATGGAATTGTAAAACGTCTCTCGACATAAAGAAAAAAGGCTAACATAAAGGTGACATAAAACTAAAAAAGGGAGACCAATGGAAATAGAACTAAGCACCATGGGAAGGAGAAAGGCTAATGTAGGGGTTAGAATAAACCTAAAGAGATAATAAGGGAATTGACACCAAAGAGAGTATAAAATATAGCATGAAATTGTAAGGGTGTGCAATTTTTGACATTAACCCACTTTAACAACTTCTAAACCTACATGAATATGAATGCTAAAGTAAGAAGGAAATACTAAAAATAAAATAATATCATAGAGCCTAACAAGATATTGTAGAGAGCATAGAAATATCTTCAAGTGGAGGAACCGTGCTCCGAAATTGAGAACCTATGAAACAAATATATTATACAACAAAAACTTGCACAAGAAAAGAAACATTACAAAAATATAATCTTGAAAAGCCACTATGTCAAGACATCAAAAAATATATAAATATATTTAACACATACATGGAGGAGGAAACATATAGTAAAGAAACAAAGAAAAATTTTGAGTCATCAAGGTGAAAGAAACCTTGATATGAAAGGTGTCTTAATACTTTGTGTCATCCCCAAAATGTAACAAAAATAAAAGAAATAAAAAATAAGAGCTCTTAAACAATGATACAAATGTAATGAGATAATCAATTCCTTCAAGGATAAACTACATAAAAATAGATAGGAATGCAATCAATACAAATGAGAGAGTACACAACTCATGTATCACCATGGGGGTCATGCAAATCATAATACCCCCATGGATCATGGGTTATCAAGCTATGTTATGCTACATGACCATGGGCTATTAGTACTACATGAAGTGCATGCTTCAAGAAGTATAATAATAAATAATGTCATAGGGGACACAAACAACATAATAGGGGACATAAAAAATAAATTCCACAAGGGGGAAAATAAAGTAAGGTGGATGTATGGATGCACATAGAGCAGAATAAGTGCTCCCCCTAAAAATAATTACATATATAATATGTAGAAAAGAAGTAGGGGGGATTGTTAAGAAGGATATATACCCTAAGAACAAGTTTTCCATGTCCACAAAAATATATGTGAGGACATCCATGATAATATGGCTACACATGAGATTGTATTTAAGTATGAATAAAAATGAGAAAATAAAGAAATATATGAGTGAATAATAGTGGTTAGCAACACAATAGATGAAGGGAGGTGTGAAAAATTCATAAGAAACTAGAAGAGAGAAAGATATAGGTGAAATAAAATATGTTATTTTTATAAGAATTTTATAGTTTGTTGATGATAGAGGTGCCTTAAGGCCATAACAAAGGAAAAAGCAATGTAAATGTGTAGAATTTTGCTCATGTTATAATAGAGGTAATTTCAACACCATAGTAGAGGAAGAAGAATGAACTAGAAAAATTTGATCCCCAATGTCATGCATCATTTAAAGAACAGAGGTGCATTAGGAAGAAGAGTGATTGTACCTATATTAAGAAGTTTTTGTATATCACCTTGCAAGGCTCAACATTCACTAGTGGAATGATTGAGCACTCAATGATATGGATAGAAAGAAAGTATTTTTTGATATTTTTTCATTTAGGAGGGAGAGTGATCAATTGGGCCTCAAGGATCTTAAGAAAGATATTATATTGATTAGATAGAGTAGAAGAATAAGTAGGAAGCAAGAATTTTCTTCTATAGAAAGATACAATTTATGAAAAGAAGAAATTATATAAACATAAAAATGGAGTAAGGGACATAGAAAAAGGAGAATGTAGGTAACCTAAACCCACTAGAAAAAAATGGTTTCAATTCCACAAGGATATTATCTCCTTGTTACATGTGTTGAAGACCAATTACTTTATATCCATGCTTAGAATTAGTCTTGAATCTAGGGATATTTAATGTGTCTCCAAATCAAAAAGAGAAGGAGAATGAACATCAATAGCCTTGGAAAAATGAGAATTATATGTACATGCTTGAGAAAAAGAAATATAAAAATTCATAAAAGAAGGAGGACTAATTCTAGCCAAAGAATTTGAATCCTTGGTGAATGTATACATGTTAAAGTGTGAATGGTCAACCTTATATTCACTACGCCAATGAGGAGTGAATTCTAGGGAGCCCTAGTCATCACTGTTAGAATTGGCTATGGTAGCCACCCAAGATCTATGGACCAAATGGAAAGCACAAGACAGAGAGAAATGATATGACAAGAATAAACTGTATTCAATGTCATTAATATGATAATGATTATGATTGATTACAAATGAGAGACCCCTTGGTTAAATAGCCAAGGTGAGAACATAGGAGGGCATAAGATTATGACAAGTGTCAGAATCTTATGACATGAGACAACTAGGAAGACTTATCACTCCACAAAAGATGGAGAGATAGTCACATGATATGTCCACAAAAGGTGGAAATGATGAGGTAATGACATGTCAAGTCCACCAAAAGTGGAGATTCTCCAACAACCTCCTATGTGGTCCCTAAGTAAACTTAACTAAGGTGTAATTATGACCTAGGACAAGGTACAAGATATTTAATTACACCAACACCCCCCCTTAAGTGCAACTTAAGGAGTAGTGCACAAATGCAAACAATGCAAGATGGGTTCCGGCTACTAGGCCATGTTAGGTACCCATGTACAAACAATGCAATCAATGCAATCTCTCACAAACGAGGAAAGGGAGAAAACCTCATGGGACAAAACTCCCCCTCAAAAGAGAGATGAAATACAAAAAGAAATGCTCTCAAAGAAGAATGAGAAGGTAAAAACCCCATGTGAGGAAAAAGACCCCCCCATAAGAGAGAAGTAGAAGAGAAGCAAGGCAGCCCCCCCTCAATGTTGAGTCTCCTGCAAGAATGGTAGAAGCTCGACATTGAATGCTGAAGATGATCCAATCTCGCCGAACAACGTTCCTCCCCTTAGGAAGAAACAAAACCAAGGATGTATGCAAGATGTCAAGATGTATGATGTGCGATGATGTCTCTGAAGAATGCCCAAGTGTCTCCATGTCGATGCCGAAAGCTGAACCACTCCAATCAGGCATTCTAGGCCACACCGCTGAAGAGTACAATCCAACATCTAGTAGAGAATGATGTAGAGCACTATCCAAAGACAAGGATATCCCCTCTGAAGACAAAGAAGCCTCCTCCAAATGTTGTCCAAAAGAATCCACACTCACGCCAAACTGAGAAGAATGATCATGTAGAGAATGAACAAGAGGGTCAAGGTGTTCCCTCACAACAATTGAAGAAGGTTCATCTTCATCAAAGAGAAGATGGATGCTATCAAGAGTGTCCTCCAAATCTGTAAGATGTGACTCCATGAACAAGTCTGAAACACCTATTAGGAAGCCATCCAAAGTAGCCATATCTGGAAGACAATTAGAATTCTGCTACACTGAATCACTAGGAGCCAAAACTGTAGCAACACAAGCATCATCAACTGCAACAGTAGGTGGAGGAGATGAAATGCATGGCTCAAGGACTGGATCCAATGTGAGTATGCCCAAGTTCAAAAAGCCAAATGTCTCCTCAGAATCATAGTTGTGATCAACAGTCGAAGGAACATCGTCATCATCAGAAGCAAATTGTGCAAAGGAATACAACCGAGATGAATGATCAACCACCCCAGTAGCAATGACATCTCTAGTCTCCAAGTCACGAATGATAACAGAATCAGGAGTGAACTCCATAGTTCTCCCATCTCCACCATGTGTAATCTGATAAATGGAAAGTAGATTGTTCGTCAAATGAGGAACACACAAGACATCCTGAAAAGTGTTCTCCCCAATGCTAATAGATCCCTTCCCTGTTACACTCATATATGTATTGTTTCCCATCAAGATAGGAGACATAGAACAAGGCTGAAATGAAGAGAAGATAGTTTGTGAAGATGCCATATGATGTGACGCTCCTGAATCTAGAAGCCATTTCCCTGATCCTGGACTTGAATGAGCACAAAGAGCTTGTCCTTTATATCCTGATATTTGACTTTTGTCCTTTTTAGACTGTTTTGAAGTAGAAGGAGAAGAAAATTCAGACATTCTAGAAGGAAAATCAATGTGATTCTTTTTGAGAAGATTTTTCAACTCATCAATATCCTTCTTATAACAATAGTGTTCTTCATGTCCATCCTTCTTGCAATATGCACAAAAAGGCCTCTCCTTCTTAGATGATTCTCCTTTTGAAGAAGATTTTTTCTTTTCTTGATCTGAAGTGTGGTTTATCCTTTACTTGATCTGAATGTTGATTATTCTTTGCTTTCTTCTGTTTCTTATCTGATTCTGATTCTTTCACTTGATTAACCAACAATGCCTGAGATTTAGAACTCTTGATGAGACCCATTGAGATAAGCTTTTGTTGCTCATGTATCAACATCTCAGAAAATGATGCAAATGAAGGTGTAGTGTATGCAGACCCCATAGTCAATCTATGAGTATGAAAGCTAGAAACAAAAGAAGCATAATCAGGACCAAGCTTGTTCATTGTATTGTACACCAACTGGATGTCCTTCTTATCAATTCCACATGCTTTACATTGCTCTTTTAGATCATTGACCTTAGTGATGTAGTCTTGGATGTTGTCAAAGTTCTTAGGATCAAGATTCATCAAATCATTATCAATTTGATAGCCTCTTACTTCATCTTTTGTACCATACAATGTTTTCAATTTTTCCCAAGCTTCATGAGAATTTTTACATGATTCAATCTGGAACAACAAGTCTTGAGAAACTAGTCTACGAAGACACCCAAGAGCTTTGGCATGTTTGATCATCCATTTTAACTTTTTCTCATCATCAGTAGGTTCAGGTACCTTATTTTCAACATATAGAGAGTGACCTTATGTCATTAGTATATTCCATGCATTTTGATGCCATGTTGAATAATTATATGATGTGAGCAAAGGAACCTTAGAATGATCCATGAGAAGAGCAAAGCAAACAGATCAAAGCAATGCACCAAGAGACCCCCCCCCCAAATCACTCAATCAAGAAATCCCCCAAACAATATCTGATTTGGCACTTTATATTTAGTGCGTTTACAGTTGCTAGATGCCAAAAACAACAAGCTAGACTTGATCTTAGTGCTTACAAATTCCAAAATAGGCCATAGTATCAAATACAATTTTTGGTACAAAATGAGATCAATCTGATCATACCACTGAGAAGTACAGGAAAAATCATGCACTTTCAAAAAAATTTCACTCAAAAATGTTACCGTAGGAGCAAGTTATGAGCTCCTGAAGTTCTCAAAACGAGGACGAAGCAGCAACACCTGTGAGAATCTGAAAATTTTGGAAAAACCAAGCACCAAAACCAAAAACTGATTGCACCAGTGCATAGAGCACGAAATTCTAGCCCAAATCAAAAAAAAATTGCTCGAAAAAAGGAGTCAGAATGAGCAAGATATTAGCGTTTGAAGTTCGACTGAAAAATCAAAAGGCCCAACGGTGAAGGGGCAAAAATTTCAAATGAGTGATGACATCATCAGTGATGTAATGCTGACGTCATCATTTCAGGCGATTAAATTTGATGGGCTGGCGGACGTCAAAAAAGAATATTCTCTGCCTGGTCCGAATATTCCCTGAAACTGAGCATAAAATTGACGTTTATAAGAACGTCGCCGCGCGTGGAAGTCGATGCCGGAATTTCTGAACGCCCGCAGATATTTGGAGAGCGCCGGACGGAAGGAATGGGGGCCCATGGGGAACTACGTGGGTGCCACGTGGCCCAATGCCGTGGCGCTGGTACCGACTAGGGGGACAGGGTACAGTCTGCGGACTGTACCTTGTACTCCGCAAACTTTGATTTTTTTTTATTTAATTTTTACAAATAAAAATTTCAAATGAAAAATTTACAATATAATATCAAGTCGGTAGAAATTGATTTTGTAAAAAATTTCAAAAAATTGACGACGGATTTTTAAAAAAAGATTTTCTGAAAAATCGTACCGTCGTATTAATGGCCGTACGGCTCTCCGGGCAAAATTTTTTTGTCTCACCAGACAACTGCTCCGAATCGGACGATTTGACAGTCGATCTTAGGGTTTTTGGCCCTTCTGGACGCGATGGCAGGGTCGGATTTGACCCAAAATGCTCCAAAATTGCAGCTACCTTCTGGATCTGGCAACCACTCTTCAACTTCAAACCCTCATAGATTTGGCCTCGTATCTCCGATTTGGACGAAACAAAAGGAAAAATCGACTATCTCGAACCTTCCGGACATAATGGTGAGCTCATATTTGGACTGAAAATCTCGGATTTGAACCTGCAACAAAGAGCCACGAACGAAACCTCCTCAGATCTGGAATCTCTCTTCAGAATAAGACTCTCTAATGGCTCCAAACACACTCTGATACCATGTTAGAATTGGCTATGGTAGCCACCCAAGATCTATGGACCAAATGGAAAGCACAAGAAAGAGAGAAATGATATGACAAGAATAAACTGTATTCAATGTCATTAATATGATAATGATTATGATTGATTACAAATGAGAGACCCCTTGGTTAAATAGCCAAGGTGAGAACATAGGAGGGCATAAGATTATGACAAGTGTCAGAATCTTATGACATGAGACAACTAGGAAGACTTATCACTCCACAAAAGATGGAGAGATAATCACATGATATGTCCACAAAAGGTGGAAATGATGAGGTAATGACATGTCAAGTCCACCAAAAGTGGAGATTCTCCAACAACCTCCTATGTGGTCCCTAAGTAAACTTAACTAAGGTGTAATTATGATCTAGGACAAGGTACAAGATATTTAATTACACCAACAATCACTAATACATGTATTAGAGGAATAATTCACATCATCATCATCAATATATGGTGGTTATGATGTTTGTATATTTGGTGTAAAAGAAAGTACACAATTACAAAGAGAACAAAAAGGCTTCAAATGGCCCAATTTATCCTATTGATAATATTGAAATTTGGGTTAGGATCAAATTTTATTGTATGCACTTTACCATTATGAAAAAATTAAGAGACTAATTTAGGGTAGATGAAATTGCACCCATGACATGAATCCATGGCTTGAATCCATGCCCTACCAAGAAGTTTATAAGTAATATTCCCTAGTGTAATGGTGTAAATTTTTACCTAGGAAAATTTCCCATTAATTTACCTTTATTTTAGTCTTACAAGTTTGATGATGCAAAAACGTGCCACTTTTATCCCTCTTTGCATGTGTGTCCCTATCATTTTATGTCAGTGAAGGAATTTTTTTTCTGGGAAGCACATGCGCCACATGGACATTTGTATGCCACACCGTCATCTTGATAAGATTCTTATATCAAGAAATGACAAAAAAATTATGATTCTTTGTCACTTGTGAATGTAACATCTCCCTGTCAAATCTTGAATGCCAAGAATGACTATTTACCTCCAATTTTCCCATCTAAACTCTTTTCTTTCACTGTCTCAAGAAATCTATCCATTCAAATTCTACTATCTTGATCATTCTCTCAAGTTCTTTCTTCATTCTATCATTCTCTCTTACTACTAGACTAGCTCCCTACTTGGATTCTACAAAATATATTTTCTCCAATGCAATTGCTATTGCATATTCACAAAGCTCTACTCCATTGGTGTGTTGTCATTATTCTTCTCCTTTCTCTTTCAACCTTGAGTGCTTGTAGAAAGGGAAATGATATTGTGTCTATTTACTTATTTGTATTATCATTCTTATAGAGAAGCATCCAGGCTATCTTTGCTCTCTAATATCTTCTGTCTTTTCTATCTCCTTCTTTATCTCTTTTCTCCATCTTTTTTCTATTGGTTTTCCATATATATGGGAACACTGAAACAGGGGTTTGACTGAGGAAAACCTGAAAACACAACGCCAACATTTTTCTTGTTACTGTTTGTGTAGGAATAGGTTTGTTCGTTTGGAGCTAGCTGGAGAACTAGACCTTGAGTAAGTTGGAGTTCTTCTTTATTTATCATTTTGATATTAGAGTATATTTTATAGTATTCTTCTTGTTGTACTTTGCATTCCCATAATTTTCTATCAAATTGTAAAACCAGAACATACAGGTTCTTAGTAGACCCTGCGCGTTTCTATCTATAACTTGACCCTATGTCCATATAGGACATCAACGCATCTCTGAGACTCTAGTACAACATGCTAAAGTCCAAAAATCATGTTGTTTCCCTTTTATAGAGTGTTGTTTGATCTACAGATTGAGACCTCTATGGTCGGCTCACCCGGTTCCAAAAAACATCTTTCATAAAGCATAAGGGAAACAAAGTTTTATTTTCCCCTCCCTTTCAACTTGTCCTTTTCAAATTATTAGGTATTATGAGGTATTTTAGGGTAGTTTTCTCCCTAAGGCTCTTCCATGATCTGAGAGTCCTAGGGGCAACGAATCCTCCTTCTCTATATTTTTGGTGAACATGACGGACGAATGTCCCTTTCATTTTCTTTGTGTTAGAAATCTTTCTCTCGCATCTTAGGTGTGTCACATATTTTTGTGTCATAAGGTGTTTATGAGTTTTATAATCCAATCTATGACCTCCAAATATTTTGTTAGAAGGAGCCTACAACACATAAATATGGGAGCTAGGAAGCTCACTTTTGGTTAGACCGATACTTCTTTTGAGGAAATAGTTTTAGAAATGTCTACTAGATTTTCTAGTCCATTTGGGGAAGCTTCCCCTCATATTCCTACACCTCCTAATTCTCTGTCTTCCTCTTCTATGGAGGAAGATGATTCTCTTGAGGTACTCGCTGAGCAACTTCTTTCTCTAGATTAGAGGCTTGAGGCATTTGAGAAATATTTAGAAAAAGATAAAAGTCTTTCCCAAGTAGCTAATATTGTTAATATATTAAGAGCTATGCTAGACAAGGATCAAAGAGGTATAGAAATTCTCTAGGGCCTTGTAGATATTGTGGATACTCATGTCCTAGCTTACAATCCTAACTTGGGCACAACTTGAGATCTTGGATTTGAGACCACTAAGAGACAATTGCATATCTGAATGCCTAGGGTGTCAGGATGTATGGCTGAGATTGCTCTTTCTGTTAACATTGCTTCTGGGCCTAAGCATATCTCTATTTTTAAAGTGAATAAGGTACCTTTTGGCTTCATTTTTTCCACTCCTAATGCTTTTGTTGTTGGTGGAAACACTAGAATCCCTACTGGTCCTAGTATTGGGGTTTCTACCGATATGAGGGTTGGTGACTCTAAGGGTTATGGTGGTGGTTCCATTGGTCTTGTTTCACCCTCTGATCCTGTCTTGAATGATTTATTGTAAGATGTGGGACAAATGCAAAACCAGTTGGCGAAGCTATCTAGCTCCACTTCTCAACCTATTTTCTAACCTTTCTTTCATCGCATTCCTTTTTCCATAGCCATCTTGAACACTCCTATCCCCTAGGGGATGGATATTCCTAATTTTGAAAAGAATAGTAGTCATGGAGACCCTCAGACACATGTATCAACATTCAATGCTATGTGCACTAAATTCTTCCACCATAATTCTTTGATGGAAAATATTTTTCCATGATCCCTTAAGGATGTTTCCTTTGAGTGGTATTTCTCCTTACCAGATAAGTTTGTCTTTTCATTTGATCAACTGGTGAATCAGTTCTTAAGACAGTTTCAAGCTAACATGGGGTTGAAGATGGCATTCTTTGATCTTGTCTGATGCAACTAGGGGAACCATGAAAAGGTTACTAATTTTATCACTCATTATCAAACACTCTTTTCTTAGATCTCTTATCCTCTACCTGACTCTAATGTTCAAAAGGTCTTCATCAAGAACTTACAAAAATTGTGGAAATAATTTTTTTTCTTGATGAAGTATCCTTCCATTACATGTTTTTGTGTAGCATTGTGCAAGTACCAACAAAAAAGTCACTCATTTCGGGAGTTCATCCTCGAGCTCCTATTCTTATAACTGGTTAGTAGTGTCAGTTTCTTGTGATGTAAGAAAGAATAAGGCCATTGTGAATATGGTTTTTGTTCCTAAAGAAAAAGGTATAGGGCACCATAGAAATTTCACAAAACTATTTGAATCCTATACCAAATCCTACAAAAACTATTAAAAGACAAAATTTTAACATTTCTAGAAATTGAACCTCTTTTCGAGCCTTATCCAGAGTGGTATGATGCCCAATAGTTCTGTCAATTCCATCAAGTGCATGAAAATGGAACCAAGCGATGCATGCACCTGCATCATGAGATTCAAGACTGCATCAATGATGGTACAATCTATCTCAATGGGAAGAAAAAAAACTCCCATAAATCTACAGCTGAGGCTAACAATGAATTGTAGATTTATACTAATCCATTTCCTTCTCATTCTTCCAATATAGTCACACAATCTTCTATATATTTTGAGTTGGTCTTGTTTGAGTACATGAACATGGTCTAACTCACATGTATACCTCCTACTAAGAATGTGAGTGTGATTCCTGACATAACTTTTACCTCGCATGATTTCCCACTAAACAAGGAGCCTTCCCTATTGTACATTCCTGCCCGAATTAATGGAAACATCATCACTAGAATCATGGTCAATTCAACAAGTTGGGTGAACATGATAACAAAGGAAACTTTGTTCATTAATAGTTTTCATAAGGAGAAATACGAATAGTCATAGGCCGCTCTCCATACTCATGATGGAGTTTCTATTGCCCCTATGGGCACCATTTCTTTATCAATCTTGGTGGGACCCCAAGGCTATTGATGTGTCATTTGTTGTGATCCCAAAGTATGACATGTTTAGATTCATGTTTGGTATTCCATGGCTAGCCTCTATGAACAGTGTTGCCTCTATAATCCACAAGTGCTTAAAATTTCCCCACGAAGGCATTGAGCATGTAGTGCATGACACTAGCTATAAACCGCTAGTGTTGCATGGGGGATTCTCTCTAGATCATTTTTGGCCTGCCCTAGTTAGACCTCTCCCTCCAAGGGGATATTTTTTATATAGATCTTGTGTTAAATATAATACTGGGGGCACAACATTGAAGGTTAGTTATCCAATGTATCCCTATGTTATTTCTATGAAGGTCTCTATGATAGTGCAAAAACAAGCTATTTCTTTGGCCCCTTCAAAAGTGAAGGAGAATATTGCTCATTCTCTAGAGCCTTCTCCCTCTACATCTTCTACTCCATCTTCTTCTACTTCCCAACCAGTGGGGAATCCTTAGTTCCTACTCCTATTCCTCGCATTAGAAGTACAATGGTTCCAACATGGCAGAAGATGAAGAATTAGGCTTTTTAGTTGCTAGTTTTTCCCACAGTTTCTTGAATGACTATATATGGCAAGGGAAGCATTCCTGTGGGTTTGTTCTTATGTATTGACCTCTTCAGCCTCCAAATTTTCCTTTACCCACCTCTCAAGTGGTGAATTGGAAGAGACCCACTTTTAGGGCCCTTGTGTCTGTTTCTCCTCTTGTTGTTGTTTCTTCTCATGTGCCTCCTCCTCCTTCTCCCACCTAGGAGACCACCCTTCCATGAATAATGGTTGTGAAGGATGCTCTTGTAGTGGAGAAATAATCTCTATCCTCTTCTTAGGTCATGTCCTCCAATACCCATATCCAACATAATTGGCTTGCACATGAGCACAAGCATCGATGAAAGGCTCTAGTTGTGGAGCATGCTACCTCATAGAAGACCGAGGAGGAGCTTGTTGTCTATGTTCTTGTCTCTTCTATTGTTTAACCTTCTTATGTTTTTCGTTCTTCAATTCCCATCACTTTTTTCTTACTCTCGACACCTCTGGCAGGTCCTGATGTCCCTTACTTGAAAAGGGTGTAGGTCTTCATTGCTCCCTTGGTAGAGCCTTCGCTTCTCATGTCCCTCCCAAACATTCTCCTTTTTCATAGCTTGCAAACATGCCTAATAAAATAATGTTGTCCTCTGTGTCTTTGTATTCTTCTTCCTCTACTTCTGCTCCTTCTGTGGGGATTCAACATCCTTCACTAAAGTGTAAGTTGGAGGATGACCTCACCATGAGTGATGGTCATAATAAGGGTTCACCTTTTTCATAGTCTAGTTCTATCTTGTCTTGCATTGTCCTAGTGATGGAAGCACCCCTTGTTTCTCCAGAGCTAGTCCTCACCCCTCTCCCTAAGGTCAACAGTGACTCTCGAGTGCCTCGCCCTTCCCCGAAAAGTTAATGTTTAATTCAGTGGAATAAATCCTAGCTTTGTCCTCAATTTTTATGAAATTGATGATTTTTGCTTCACAGGAAGTCAATGAAGAAGACCTTGAGGGGCCTTCTTCCTTATCTCTTGTTGTAGGAGATTCATAGGGTACTACCCTTATTATCTTGCCTTTGTAGGCTCATCCTCCATCCCCTTATAATGATCTAGATTGGGAGTAGGATGACCTGTTGATTGATGAGGACTAGGGTGGTACCTCTTCTACATCTATAGATTAGATTTATTTGTTTGTTTGTGTTCCCAAGTGCTTGTTTTTTAATGTTTGTGATCCTGCCTAGAGGACCCTTGCTACCCTTGTAGGTAATTGGATAAAGGCACACAATTTTTTTCGTACAATTCTTCTATTTGTGTCATCATTCTTGTATATGTCATAATATTACTTTTCTATATTGGGGATGATGCAAAGCATTGGGGGAATTTAGGCATTCTCCCATGTTGACCCAATTTTTATTTTCACTTTCATATTCTGAGAACTTTTCGGATTGATGATAGTTCATATGTACATTATATTATATCTATCTATTTATATCTATGCATAGTTTTGACCTTGAATTCTTAGATCCCCCTATCACTTGATCTCTTCATCTCTACTTGTCTACTTCATGATGTTGTGGTTTTCATGTGTTGTCCCTCATGTGTGTGACAACATACCACAAATACATCTCATTATGTTTTGCATACAACAACATCTTGTTTCTCTACTTTCTCTCCTTAGGATGCCATGTGCTCCTTCATGTAGCACACATCATCCTAAGGGGGGGCTACTATGCTCGTTTAAATTTCAATAAGGTGATTTCTTTAAAAAGATTCCTTGGTGTCAAATTTCTTTTAATGAATTCCATGACAAAATAATCCCTTATTGAAAACACTCATTTTCCAAAATTATGCATTCTCTCAAAAAAGACTCTTGGATGAAATTTTCTTTCAAAAAGGATTATGTAGTGAAAGAGTCTAAAAATTTTCCTTTAAAAAAAGGAGCTCTTTTTCTAAAAGGAAAGAGTTTGAAAACTTTACTTTGAAAAAGGATCATTCTTTCCATTGGATTCCTTGATGAAATATCTTTCAAAAGGATTCCTTGATGACATAATCACTTGCAAAAAATATCGTGTCTTTCAATTGGAGCATTCCCTCAAAAGGTCCCCTTAGTTTCTTGAAGGGTTCCTTGCTGAAGGAACCCATTTTTGAAAGCCTTATTCTCAAAATAATTCTTTGGTGTCCTGGAATTTGCGTCTTCTATCTGATATTTAATGTCACGTGTCTTGGTTTTAGACATCTTATAGCTTGGCATCTAGTTGGGGCCAGCCTGACCAAACCTGTCTTTTTGTGATTGTCTTGCAATGTAGTTTGTAACAACCACTACCTTGCCTATCTGATTAGATTATGTCTTGTGTCTTATCTAATAAGAATATGTCTTATTATGTCGACTTGTTTCAAATTGTGTCTTCTTGTGTCTTATGGAAAGATGTCTATTATGATTCACATTTTCACCTAACATGTTTTTTTGTAGCCTAACAAGTTTATGGTGAGATCGCAGTTAGCTTTGTAGGATCAAAGACTCATGTCATCTTTGCATCTTAGCAGAGATCCCTCTTTCATTTCAAGGTATGCCAGATCAAAGATCTACTTCCTTGATGATTTTGGTATATTCTCTTCAACCTCTTTATAGTTTAGCTCACATAGCATTGACATGTATGCTTGCTAAAGTGGGGGAAAAATGTAATGGCATAAATTTGCACCTAGGAAAATTTCCCATTAATTTACCTTTAATTTAGCCTTACAAGTCTGATGATGTAAAAACCCACCGCTTTTATCCCGCTTTACACACGTGTCCCTTTTGTGTCAATGAAGGATTTCATGTTTGGGATGCGTTTGCACTGCATAGATGTCTTCGCATTGCGCTACCCTCCTAATAAGATTCATGCATTAGGAAACAACAAAACTGTTATGGTTTTCTATCACCTATGAACATAGTGTCCCCTTGCTAAATCTTGACTGTTGGGAATGACTATTTGCCTCTAATTTTCCCATATAAACTCACTTCTTTCACTCTCTCAATAAATATCTCCATTCATTCTTCTCTCTTGATCATTCTCTCAAGTTCTCTCTTCATTCTATTATTCTCTCTTACTACTATAAGCTCCATACTTGGATTCTACGACATCTCTTTGCTCCGGTGCCAATTTTATTGCAGATTCATGAAGCTCTACTCCATTATCATGGTGTCATTGTTCTTCTCATTCCTCTCTTAGTCTTGAGTTCTCACAAAAAGGGAGGTGATATTGTATCTATTTACTTATTTGCATTATCGTTCTTGTACAATAGCATCTAGGCTGTCTTTTCTCTACTATCTTGTGTCTTTTGTATATACTTTTTTTTATCACTTTTCTCCATCTTATTTTCTATTGGATGTCCATGGAGATGGAAACACTGAAACAAAGGTTTGACTGAGGAAAACCTCAAAACATAGCCCCCAATATTTTTCTTGTTACTATGTGTGTAGGTACAGGTTTGTTTGCTTGGAGCTAGTTGGAGAACTAGACCTTGAGTAAGTTGGAATTCTTCTTCTTTCTTTATCATATAGCTTTTATAGTATTCTTCTTGTTGTAATTTTCATTCCAATACTTTTCTATCAAACTATAAAACTAGAACATTTGGGTTGTCAGTAGACCTTACATGTTTCTATCTATAACTTGACCCTCTATCCATACAAGATGCCAAAATGTCTTTGAGACTCCAGCATGATGCACTAAATTTTGAATCTCGTGTTTTCTTCCTCTAACAAAGAGTTGTTCGGTCTAAAAATTGAGACCTCTATGGTTAACTCACCTAGTTCCAGAAAATTCCTATCATAAAGCATAAGGGAAACATAGTTATGTTTGTCCCCCCTTTCATCTTGTCCCTTTCAACTCAGTTGAAATTTGTCCCAATGAGAGTTGAGGCAGCAAGATCATGAGAACCATGTTGAAGGATGATCCCAGGATGCATAAAAACTTGCACACCATGCCTTTACAATAAATGTCATCCAAAAAACCCTTAAAAATTATACACACAAAATCAACGATTTGGATGTGGGGCAAGAAAGGGAGGAAAATAATCTGTAATAAATGGGCATGTTAACCCATGAAATAAGCCACAACCCTCAACAAATGTAATAAATTTTAAATGAAAAAAACAACTGAGAGGGGGGGTGAATCAGTTGTATCTTTCAAATCATCAAAACCTTCATTAACTTTCAGATCCACATGCATTAATTAAACCCTTAATCTATTATGATGAATTAGCATTAAAAGAAAATATCAAAAATTGAAAATAAATTCAAAACCATGCACAAGAGAACATTATATTTACGTGGAAATCCCAAGGAAGGAAAACCATAGTGAGGATTAGCTCACAATATAATTAATTGTAAAACCGGTTGCAAGGGCTCACTGCCAAAATATGACACACTATCTAGAAAGACTCATGGCCAAAGGATCACTACCAAAATAGAAAAAGAAGATAGAGAAGAAATGTTACATAGAGAACATGATCTCAATGCAACAAAGAATCCACCATGATAGATCCAACACCTTCGCATTCTTTTTGAATGATTGCAAAAACCTTTTGCTCAGTGCATTCGGTAATCCAACAATTGAAAGCTCGCATTGCTTTATTTAATTTTGTATCATTCACATTGCACACTTCAAAAATTTATCTATCTTGTTCAAACTCCTTCAACAATTCAACTCATACTTATACCATCCTAAACCTTGAAACCCTTTCCAAGGTCTGCTATGCACCTCAAATGTGCAAATTCAAATTAGGTCAGTGCCAAAACACTTTGATGGTGGACAGAAGTGAATGCATAACACATCAACTCTTAATTGGGACCCAAATCAACACCACTCAACAACATGCTACCACAAACAATATTTATCCTTTGCATGTAGTGTAAACACTAAGTCACTCGTTACCTATTCAAACACCATTAAAATTTTAAGTACACACTTCTTCAAACCCAAAGATGACTTGTGAACCACACACCATTCTTGAACATGATCTAGAATAATCCTCAAACACCCTAAAATCCATCCAACTCCTTCACAACAACTTTTTCCTAAAGAATGTACAAACCTAATACACTCAAACTACTCTGCCATACATTTTTATTTGAAAAACATATTCTAAAGCACCAAACCTGAAATCCTCTTGAAATAGGTAAACTACCAACACCATCAACACATATTTAGAATCACAAGACTTGAAGCATAAATAAAAATAAATGCAGAGCATAAACATTTCTCCCAGACACCTTTATAATGCACAATCACACACTAGTGAACACAACTTCTATTGTATTATGATCTAGCATACCATCTCTTGAATATAACATCTTTGAAAACTTCTCACCAATATATCTGAATAGAATAGGCAGATCTTCAATCTAGAAGAAATACAGAGAAAAACCATAACACCTCTCTATAATGTAGAACAACACTGCAACACATTGTTTCCTCTTTTTATCAAATTTTCTCAAAATAACTTGGAAACCAAGCACCAAAGTAATATCCTTATAATCTTAAGCACTACCACATCCATAGAAAAAATCTTATCAAATTAACACCAGAGGTTAACACCAGTAGCTTAATTGATGACAACATAATACAAAAAATAAAAGCATAGACAACACCAACTATTCATCTTCAACACCAATATCCTCCAACACATATAGTTAACACCAATGCCAACACAAGCTTGTTGACATCAATGAAAACACCAATCTACACATACTTGCAATAATATCCACCTTTTTCATTGATGGCAACACATGATGTGAAAAACCATCAAAGATACAATAGCTCTAAACATACCTGTTTCCTTTTCTCTTCTCTCTTTTCTCTTTACTCATTCTCTCCATTACATGATTCACTTGACTCTCTCCCCCTTATTACTTATACATGACTCTTCTCCCCCCTATGTTTATGAATTTTTCACATGATACTCTCTCTCCCTTTGACATGAATGAAAAAGGATAATTTTTTTTGCATTATTCTCCCTCTTTGACATTACACAATCTACTTACAATTGCTCTGAATAGTCCCCCTTAGGAGCACACACCAATTTGCAACAATTTGTAATACCACTACCTACTCCCCCTAAGAGGTAGCCACCAATATCAATCCAAAATAAGGATAGATCTTGAGATCCACTGGATTAATGCATCTCCTTATGCATCTATTTTAAAGGAGGGGAAATAATCCCCAACCTCTCCTAGAGATACTCAAAAGTACCCTTAGGAAGAGACTTAGGGAATATTTCAGCAATTTGATCCTTTATAGGAACTTATTCAAGTTTCACTTCATTACCCACAACCTTCTCTCTTAGAAAGTGATATCTGATTGAAATATGTTTTGTTCTTGAATGCATCACTAGATTCTTTGAAATGTTTATTACACTTGTAGTGTCACAAAATATAGAGATAGGTTCATCATACACCACTCTGATATCCTTCAATGTTTTCCTCATCCACAACATCTATGTGCAAAAAGATGTTGCAATGTACTCAACCCCTACAATAGATAAAGAAACTAAATCATGTTTCTTACTTATCCATGAAACCAATCTACATCCAAGAAATAATGCACCACCACTTGTACCTTTTCTTTCATCCACACAACCAACCCAATCTGCATCTGTGTAAGCACTCAATGTGAAATCAGTATCCTTTGGATACCATAAACCATGATCCAAAGTTCCCTTTAGATATCTGAATATCCTTTTTACTAGTGCAACATGTGACTCTCTAGGATCTTCTTTAAATATAGCCATAAGAAAAACTACATGCATGGTATTCAGTCTAGTAGCAGTTAGATATAGCAGTCCATCAATCATTGATCTATACTTTCTCTGATTAGCCTTAGGGGATTCATCATTCTTGCTCAATTTTCAACCAGTAACCATAGGAGTACATACCGGTTTGGAATCTTCCATTCCAAACTTCTTCAACATTTCTTTGACATACTTTTATTATGAAATGAATATGCCTTTATTTGTCTAATTGATTTGCATCCCAAGGAAGAAATTCATTCCCCAAACATATACATCTAAAACTATTTCTGCATCTTTTCTATAAACTTCTTACACATAGCTTCATTTCCTCCAAAAATTATGTCATCAACATACACAACTACAATCAAGATTTGATCTATTTCAACCTTAAAGTAAATATTACTATCTATAGAGCCATTATTGAATCCTTGTTGTATCAAATACTTATCCAACCTTGCATACCAATCTTTAGGAGCTTTCTTCAATCCATATAAAACCTTCTTAGTCTGCAAACCATATTAGGTTTATTTGATAATTGAAATCCTTCTGGTTGTTACATGTATACTTCTTCTCTCCATTCAAGAAAGTAGACTTCACATCCATCTGATAAACTTTAAAATACTTATGTGCTGCAAAAGCCAGAAACATCCTAATTATTTCCATTCTAGCCACCGGAGGAAATGTTTCCTCAAAGTCTATTCCTTCAACTTGTGAGTAGCCATTACACACAAGCCTTACCTTAGTTCTTACCACTTCTCCATTCTCATTCAGTTTGTTTTTGAATATCCACTTAGATCCAATTATGTTTTTGTTTTTTTTTCTTGGGACAATTTCCTAAGTCTAATTCTTCTTAATCTGCATAAGTTCTTCTCCCATTTCTTTCACCCAATATTCATCTTTTCATGCCTCAATCATTGTTTTAGTTTCAAATTTGTAAAGTAAACACAAATTTACCTCTTCTTGTCAAGACACCTTTGCTTGTGTCTCCAATGATTTGTTCTTCAAAATAATTTTTATTCACATACTTAGGGGTTTTAGGGGTCTTTTCTGGAGCTTCTTCCTCTTCATCATGTGCTTCCTGTTCCTTAGATTTTTCTTCTTCTTCTCTACAAGCAGTTTCATCTAATTCATATCCATCTATCACCATTGAATTATGTAGATCTTCATCAACCTTGACACTTGCACTCTCAATAATCTTTCTCAATATTTTATTGTAGCATCTATAAGCTTTGCTTTTAGTAGAATATCCAAGGAAGATACCTTCATCATACATTCAATCAAACTTTCCTAAGCTTTCATCATCTCTCCTGATATAGCATTTGCTTCTAAACACTCTAAAGTACTTGAAAGTGGGGATCCTTCCATACCACAACTCATAAGGAGTCTTTGTGTTGTTTTCTTTTACTTGAACTTTGCTAAGTATGCAAATAGTAGTATGAATTTCTTCTCTCTAGTAGAATTTTGGTAGATTAGCTTCCTTCATCATAGTCCTTGCAACTTCTTGAACAATCTTGTTTTTACTTTCAACCACTCCATTTTTTTGAGGAGTCCTAGGGGCAGACAAGTTCCTCTTTATGCCATGATTCTCACAAAACATGTTAAATTCATTGGAGGTGAATTCTCCACCTCTATGAGACCTCAAACATTTTATCTTCAAATCTATCTCATTCTCAATCATAACCTTAAATGCTTTGAATCTATCTAGGGATTCAAATTTTTCTCTAAGAAATTAACCCATGTCATTCTAGAATAATCATCAATCAAAATTATGAAATACCTATCACCTTGAAAACTTCTCACTCTTGTAGGACCATAGAGTTATATATCCACCGATTCCAATAATCAATTAGAAGATTTTTCTTTACCCTTGAAACTACTTCTTGTTTTCTTTCCAATCTGACACTCCTTGTAGACAACATTGATAGGCTTTGTAATCCTTGGAAGATCTCTCACTGCTTGAACTGAACTAATTCTAACTAATTTTTCAAAATTAATGTGACACATCCTCCTTTTCCATAACCAAATTTCATTAATTTTATTCATAAAATAATGACCATCAACACCCTTGAGCTAATAAACATTTCCATATGTCCTCTTTCCAATAGAAATGATAGTTCTAAACTCTTTTTTGATCTCACATCCATCATCCTGAAACATAAGATTATAGCCTTTTCTACTCATTTTTCCAACACTCAAAAGGTAATTCCTTGAACCCTTAACATAGTAAACATCATCAATATTATGCTTACCATCAAAACTGACTGAACCTATTCCACAAATCTTAGCACCCGAATCATCTCAAAATCTAGCAAGTCCTCCATCAAATTTTTCAAGTTTAATAAAATTACTCTTGTATCTAGTCATATGATTTGATCAACCACTATCAATGATCCAATAGTTCTTATCCTATCTAACATGAAAAGTAGATACCAAAGTACCTTCAATCTTAACCTTTGTCTAAGGATCACTTTCCTTCACACATCTTTTAGAGTGAATAGAAACAGATTCATCTTTTAAAGCCATGAACAAGTATTCATTATCATCATAATCTCCATAATTAGATTCATTATAAAAAATACTTGCATCTTCTCTAACATAATATCTTTTCTTGATCATCTTACCTTTTTTTCCTTATTCTTATTGTTCACAATTTTGTTTGGACATCTTGAAGCATAGTGACCTATTTGTCCAAAACTGAAACATTTGAAAGCTAATTTACCTTTGTACTTATCGATGCCCTTTTTCATCCTTCTCAAAAAGTTAGCTTCTACATCATCATGATCATCCTGATCTAAATATTTAGTCTTCTCTGATTTTCTAGCCTTAAAAGAAATCTCCATTTTCATACCAATATTCATACCAAATTCTCTCATTTCAAATGCAGTTAGTGTACCATACAACTAATCTCTAGTGTAAGTATTAAAATCTACAATTTCCTCAATAGTAGAAACTTTCTGACCATAAGATTTAGGGAGAGTTCTAAGATTATTTTTACCACTTTTGGTTCTTTGAATTTTCCTCCAAGACCTCTGATTGCACTACCAATTTCATCAACTCTTTGCATGTAGCTTGTTATATTTTCTTCAAACATTCACAGGTTCTCAAATTGTGTCTTCAAATTCTACATCTTAGCTTGTTTAACCTTAGCATCTCCTTCATAAACACTTTCTAGCTTATCCCAAATTTCTTTAGTAGTTTTCAAATCTATTACTTTCATTAATTCAGAATTTGTAAGACTACTCAAGAGAACAAACCTTTCTTTACCATTTGTTTCATAGGCCTTGATCTCATCACTTGTGCTCAGTCCATTTGCAGGTATGGAATATTGAGTCTTCATTGACTACAAGACATCATATCTAAGGTAAACCAAATAGCCTTCCATCTTTACATTCCAGAATGCATAGTCTATGTGATCAAACATAGGGATCTCCTTTGTGTTCACCATCTCAAATCTAACTCAAGTTGTTAAGCTTCTCTACAATGAACCTTGCTCTAATACCAATTTTTGAATGAATAAGACAATAGAAAGGTAGGGTGAATCAATTGTATCTTATAAAAACATCAAATCCCTCATTAACATTTAGATCCACATGAATTCATTAAACCCTTAATTTTTTATGATGAATTAGCATGAAAAGAAAATATTAGAAACTAAAAAAACTTTCACACCATTCATAAGAGAACACCAAATTTATGTGAAAAAACAAAGTGAGGATTAGATCACAATATAAGTAATTGCAAAACTGGTTCCAAGGGCTCACTGCAAAAATATGACACACTGTCTAGAAAGGCTCACAGTTGAAGGCTCACTGCCAGAATATAAAAGAAAAATATAGAGAATAAATTTTACATAGAGAACACGATCTCAATGCAATAACGAATCCACCACAATAGATCCAACACATTCTCAATTTATTTGAATGATTGTAGACACCTTCTTCTCACTACATCCAATAATCAACCACTTGAAAGCTCACATTACTCTACTCAATTTCACATCATTTTCATTTCTCACTTCACACATTCATCCATCTTGACCTCCTTCAACAATTCAACTCATACTTATATCGTCCTCAACCTTGAAACCCTTTCCAAGGTCATCTATGCACCTCAAACATGCAAATTTCAAATTAGGTTAGCACCAAAACACTTATGTGGTGGATAGAAGTGAATGCGGACCATATAAACTCTTAATTGGGACCAAAATCAACACCACTCAACCACACACTACCAAAAACAATTTTTATCCTTCACATGTAGTGTAAACACTAAGTCAGTCATTACCCATGTAAACACCATTAAAATTTTAATTACACACTTCCTCAAACCTAAATATAACTCACAAACCACATATCATGCTTGAACATGATCTAGAATAATCCTCAAACACCCTAAAATCCATCCAATTCCACAACAACTTCCACCTAAAGAATGTACAAACCCAGTACACTCAAACTACTCTAACATACATTATTATTTGAAAAATAATATTCTAAAGTACCAAACCTCAAATCCTCTTGAATAAGGTAAACTACCAACACCATCAACACATATTCATAATCACAAGACCTAAAGCATAACTGCAGAGAAATGTGGAGCAAAAACATTTCTCCCAGATACCTCTGTAATGCACAATCACACACTAGTGAACATAAATTCTACTGTATGACGATCCAACATACTATCTCTTGAATATAGCATCTCTAAACACTTCTCACCAACATATCTGAATTTCATATGCAAATATTCAATCTAGAAGAAATGTGGAGAAAAACCATAACACCTCTTTGTAACCTAGAACAACATTTCAACACGTTGTTTCCTCTTTTTATCAAATTTTCTCAAAAGCACTTGGAAACCAAGCACTAGAGGTACATCCTTATCATCTTCAACACTACCACATCCATAGGCATAATCTTATCAAAGTAACACTAGAGGTTAACACTAGTAGCTTAACTGATGACAACATAATGCAACAAATCAAAGCATAGACAACACCAACTGTTCATCTTTAACACCAATCTCCTCCAACACATGTTGACACCAATGCCAACAAAATCTTGTTGACATCAATGAAAAAACCAATATGCATGGAATTACAACAATAAATTTTTTCCTCGAGCCCCAAAATTCGAACGGGAAGGTGAGAAGGTCACTTAAGAATTAATGGTGCCACCATGAAAAAAAACACCAATATGTGGAATGTCAGGGTGTCAGGCCCAAAAGGAAACCCTTGCTAGATTTGGAATTAAATAGCTTGGAACCTTGAAGAAGTGTTCTTGTTGGAGGTCGAGCATCGTTTCTACCTCATACCGCTTGATGCATGGCATTGAACATCGGACCTCGTGCATCAAGAGTACCACTTGCCACATGCTCAAGATGCACGTTGAAGGCTCGAAGAAAGAATATATTGAAACTACTTAGATTGGAACTAGTCAAGGGTTGAGGTTATCCTATTGGCTTACCTCATACCATTTGATGGTAAGTGGTAAGATGAAACCCTGACCTCGAACTCCAAAAATCTACCGCTTAGCCAAATTTTGATGGAAGGAGCTAGGGAGAAAAGGGGGAGGTGAGAGGATGAAGGGAAGGTGGAAGTGGGAAGCTCGATCTCCAACCATTGAAATATGAGTTTGGGGATCAAGGATTTGGGGGAGATGAAATACCTCTTACTGAGGAATGGTAAGAGGTAAGGTAAAAGTCTGACACCTGATGCTCGAAAGGGAAATTTAGAATTAGAGCTTGAGAGAAGGAAGTGAGTGAAAAGTAGAAGAATGATAGGCAATAAGAGGGAGGCCCAACCTCTGAAGTCTAAAAATAATATACTTAGGAAAAAATTTAAAGTACTTAGACTTTGGGGGTCGTGTGGGAGGATTATAACTTGTGAAGAGAAGCAGTAAGGCTCAAGGGGTAAGGAAGTAAGATGACACCCAAAACTCTTAAGGGGTAAAAGAGAGGAATAAGGTGGAAGAGATGGAATATCAAGGCAATGAAGTAAGCATGCCAGGAAGGAGGAAAGTGATAGCCTAAAAACCTAAAACACCTAGACTTATCCAAATTTAGGACTTTCTCAAGGGGCACTCATGTTGTATGACCCATGGGAGATCTCTTAGATGTATTTTCAATAATGGGTCATAAGGGTGGCATGAAATGGTAACAAGTGGATCAAGGACACACAAAAGTTGAGCTACCAGATTCAAATTCCTATAACCCTTCCAAAGGAAGAGCATCTATTCACATAGATCCTAGTGAATATTCAACAATTACAACAAGCTAAGGCATAATGAGAGAAATTTTTCTAATCTAAAATAATTTATAGGGGGATTCTTCCTCCATAATAGAGTTGGATTGAGGACAAGAAAATAATTTGAAAGAGAGGATGATATTGGCAAGAAAGCAACAATTCATGAATAGTCACCACATATCCTACTACACTTTATCACAAATATCTTATGAAACCTCAAACTGAAAGGATATCATGTAGACTAGTAGTATGAATGGGTCACATCCAATAAGATATATATTTGTATATCTAAAGATATAATTTAGAAGAGAGGGAAGATATAAGAGAGATGTAATATGTAATATGTCTCAGAGATAGAGAATGCGATAAGAAGATATAAAGGGAAAAAAGACCTATATGAATGTACATGAATGATCTTCAATATTTAAATATACTAGAGTTCCATATATAATAATTATATCTTATGAATGCTCTATGTTTCAATATCATGTTAGCTAGTTAAGGAAATTTCCAGATTAACTTCTTGCTCCCTTTGTATATGTAAGTCTAGGGTATAAATACAACATACATAAATTACTTGGGGCTCATAACTTTGGTCCATGTTCCCCCTTTTTATTGCTAACAGTGGTAATGAGTGAAACCAAATGCAAGCAATAAATCATCAATATTCTCATATTAATCTCAAGGGGCTTGTTTGTGAACATGCAATGAAAATTAAAGCCCACAAATGAGTGAAGATTCATGCAATAATATTGAATGCTACTCTATGTTCATCTCCTCATAAAGATAACCATGCACGAAAACACTCTTCACATGTATCTAGGAAACTGGTCAACTCTAAAATTCACATTACAAGGAAAAAATCCCATATTGGTTATAGGGAAAATTTATTGGAGTAGTCAATAGCCTTAACCTATGAAAAAAAACTATGTGCAAGATGTGCCTTATACCTTTTAATAGAACGAGCAGTTTCATACATGATTTGATATACCCACTTGAACCAAACCATCTCTCTCACCCTAGGAAGAGAAACAAAATCCTATGTGCTATTCTTCATTAAAGAAAGCTCCTCTTTCATAGAATAGGCCCACTTTGGAATAAAAAATCCTCTAAAATACTTTATGGATTAGTAAATATATCATAGCTCAAAAGATTCATGACAAAACTATGTGAGCAAGTATGGTGAGATCTTATAGGCTAACCTATAGATACCTAATTTTTTCTAACTACAATCTTGTCCAAAATTAACTACATAATTGTATATTATGTAATTAATCCACTTCACCTAATGTACCCTACTTAATTAACCAATTCTATTATTTAATTAATCATTTTCCTTCTCACACATAATTAAATAATTTTATTATATATAATTATCCTATTTTGTACCTCACATGGCTAAAATAATTATTTAATTGAGGCTATATTCCCTCCACCAAATTCCAAGAATAAAGGATCCCCTAATGCTCTTGACACCCACATTAGTATGGTTGCAAAAACTTACTAATTTTAGTAAATGTAATTATGGCTCTTCATTTTTAGACAAACTCCATCTTAACCCTTCACCCTCTTCTCAATCTAGAGAAAATTCTTCTCATTCACTCTCCATATTTGATTAATTCACCGCATCTCCACATTCCATTTCCCCTTCAAAAAATCCATAAGGAAAAAAACTATGCTTATGTATTTCATCCATCCACTTTATGCTAACTATATGTTTTCAAAATAAGTAAATTTGGTGTAAAGGGAATCCACAATTAATGAATTCAAGAATGTGATTGAAAGAAAACAATAACAATGAACTCAATAACAAAGTAGCTTTACCATCACATGTAAAAAAAAATTCACGAAGATGTTGGGTTATTTGTATCAATGCGAAGCCTCTATTGTGCGTGAAAAATATTGAAGAATGTGTGTGTGTTGATCGAAGATATGTGTTGAAGCTTTATCAAAATATCAATTAAGATCTCTGCATTACTTCATTGTGTAAAATATGTTGATTCTTCAATCATTTTTTGAGGAAGAATATGATTGTTATATAGAATTTTCATTTCAAAATGAATGCTTGAGATCTCTGTTGGTGATTTTTCCAGCAAAACCAAGCAATTCTCTAAAGAGTAGCCAACTCTCATAATAAAGAACTATAGGCTCAGTGGCCAACACAATGAGTACATGATTTTTGTAATCCTCACTCCTTCACTTTAGACTCTGTGAAACCTAGGAGGGTATTCCCAATTGTGTTTTTCTAAAATATACCTAATTAATAACACATTTATTCACAGATTGACTCCTATTTTGTTTGCAACTACAACCCAATTCATTGCAGATTTGGTTGATCTGTAAATGAATGATTATCTATTTGCTAGGAATCGAGGATATTCCTAACCCACATTATCCTCAAAAATATTTGAAATATTTTAAGTGAATATTGTTCTTATTTTAAGTTTGTGGCCAGGTATACTATTTTCTCATTTCATGCATTATTTTCTAACAAACTGACCAACATCTCATCAATTGGAGCAACGAAGTCAAATACATGAGATTCAGTAATATATGAACTACTAAATTTAGAACTCGATCCAGACTATTTTCATAATACTTTTTTGTTTATGAAAAGTCACAACACCTAAAAACACTCACTTCTTACAAATCCTAAGCAACTCCTTACAAAATCTGTAATCCTATTTAGGCATTTTAATCAACTCCTTGAGTTAAAGCTGAAAAAAAAATAATACATTCAAATGGAAAACTTGAAGATAAATGATAACACCATTAGTATTTCTCATTTATAACTTGCAAGAAATATACATAGGAGAGTATTTATTCCCAAACTAAGATTTTTTTCAATATCAATAGTTTCTATAAAACTCATTTAAGACTATCATATATAGGACTTCATGCCCAAGAAAAATTACTAGTCTATCTATCAGTACTCTATTCTAAGTTCCTTTCCTGAACTTAGCTTTCAATTGAGACCCTATTTAGACTTAAAATTCGATGCCATGTAATAAGCCCTGATATCCCTTTTATAGAACAAGGGAGCAACAAGCACCATAATTAATTACATTTACATTTCATTTGTACCAAAATTTGAGACATTCTTAGTTAGTTACATGAAATCATTAAGGAAAATGTAAGAGTAAAAGACCACATTCCATATTCCCCGAATGAAGACACGCCAACTCCTCAAAAGGCAGATTTTGTTGCAACCGTGTTGAATCCTCATCCTTGTTGACCAAAGAAGATTCTCCAATAATAGCTCCATCACAAATATGAATACACACTGCCAAGGTCCTTTAGTCTGACACTTCACCTACAACCAACCTGAAAACTTTCCCCATTAGCGCTTGAAATAAGAAATCACATGAGTGCTGAGGAGGACAATCCTAACAAAAGGGGCATTGTTTCATAAAAAACAAAAATAGGGTGCAGTCATAACTCTGAGTCATCAATCTCAGAGGACACTCACCCACATTTTTCTCCTAACCGTCACCACCTCCTTGTCAGAATGCTCAAACGGTACGAGGGAGAGGGGATAATAATCACCCTCTGGGTCAGTGTCACCCTCACTGTCTAAAGGGTTGTTAGAAACCCCACATGGAGAATTATGTTCTTCGTGATAAGCCTTATAATGCTTACTCTACTTTTTTTCACTCTTTTCATATTCCACCATCCTCCTTTCCTTGTGTTTGACTAATTCTAATGAAACTATCTAGTCCTGTAGATGGTGATTCTCCTTGTCACTATACTCCTTGAATTTCTCGAGTCCCATTCTATTCTTTGGTGTATCAGGAGCTCCCTATATTTCAATTCCATCTTTAATAGCATCTTATTTTTACTTAAGTAAAATCATCCTCTCAGACTCTCAAACCACCATGGCAGGCATACTTTTCTAGAACGAGAATGCCTACACACTTCTCATAAAAGTTTAATACTCGCACAATTCCTCACTAACCTACGCCTCTCATTCACTGCACACTAAATTATGAAAAATTTGATCAACAAGCAATATTCATTAAATAGATAGTTTGAAGCATGCAATTTAATGATTCAAAAGCTCCTCATGTGAGCGAGTTGGTAACTTAACAACTCGGCTTTGAATCTAGGCTGTTGATCCTAAAGCAATGAAAACTTCATCCATGGTGATCTAAGCCCTATTTTTAATGCCTTTAGCAACTTGTTCATAGAAAAGAGCAATACCAACTCAAATGTTGTGATTTTTCAATCAATATTCGCCAACCTAATTGGTTCTTTCTCATTAATATCGACGAAGTACATAAGATAAGGTTTTCTTAGAGAGAAAATTTCCTTATACGCTTGATCGCTCGTTGCTGATCTTCCCCAATTTTTAGGGTACAACCAATGATGAAAATATTCATGCAATGAGTTTTATTCCATTGAATCATTTTGTTTTTTAAAAACATATCATCATTTCTCTAGTACTTTCACCATTTTCCTTTTTCTTTATGTGAAATCCTCAGGATCCTTCCACATTGTTTGTTCCATCAATGGTCATCACTTAATCACAGATGAATCTTGTCCTTCATTTACTTTATCAGTGATGTAAACATCCCTTTGATGAATCCCAGCCCTTGAATATGTGGCCTATCCTTTGATTACGCCCATCCTTCCATTGCACATCGCTAATCCAACTTTGCACCCAGGTTCCTATTAGCGACGGGAGATGTAGTGAAGGCATCAGATGTAGAAATGTACACCTGCATGAAAATCAATGGCATAGAAGGCATCTCACATAAGATGTAATTAGATTAGAAAAATAAACCTTTTAAAAGAATACCATCACTCTTTGCTAATATGAAACTTAAGCCTTGAAATGAATTCGCGATGAACAATAAAACATAAAGCCATTTTCCATCGCTAATTCTCGTCATACAGTTTGTAAGCAATTAGCAATGGGAGGATTTACAAAGTTTACAATGTGCATCACATATCGCTAATGTGGGACTTAGCCTTTAAAATAGATCCATGATCACGCGATGTAAAGGAAATTCCATCATATCACTCATCGTTGACCCTAAATTTATCATCTTATGGCCATCCACAATGAGCGATAAGAACACAAGAACATAAGGCTGAGGAATCACTCATCACTATTACAAATTTGAGAGCTCAAAATTCATTAGCAATGAGCGATCCTTCAACAATACCACGAACATTGCTCATCACACATTTGATTTAAGGGCCCTGGTGGCTATTTGTGATGAGAAATAACATAATAATACCGCTTCATCACTTGTTGCTTATTCAAAATATGCACTTTCGAAGAAATCAATGATGAGAAATAAAGTAAAATGATCATTAGGACTTAAGTGAAAATTTTAAACATGTGCACTTAAGTTGTTCTAATGAAGGGGATCCCTAGGATGATATGAGAATAATAGGCTCAAAAAATTCTAAGTCATGAAATGCAAAGGATGTAAAGGCCAAACAAGCCTTTAACTTAACCTTATAATATGAGAGACTCAGACCTAAACGAGAGGGGTCAATCACTTGATGACCTTGATAGACATAAGATGTTTTAAAATGACAGGCAATGGGAAATAAGGAGTCAATGACCAAATAGAACCTTATAAGAAATTATAATGAATAAAACCCTAAACCCTCAGATAACACCCTACATCCAAATGCAACAAGGGTTTAAGATAGAACAAATTTTTTTTGATGGTAAAATCAATGGCTCCAACTGGGGATGCATGCCTCTTGAAGGTGTGGCGAGATCTCAGAATCTCAGGTAAATCAGACTAGGCACAAAAACTAAAACAAAAGAAACAACATATGTATAGTATTTACATAGGCCTAAAAGACCTAGAAAGGGAGATCCAATCTTCATTCCAAGTAAAACCTCACTAGTGGTGCAAATTGTATTATGCATTTTTCTATCCAACCAGGCATATCTCCTATTTGGTGGCAGTAAGCCACTAGAACTTCGGGCCAATTCTTGCCTCTATAAAAAATCACTCTTTCAAAAGAACTGATGTCCTTCCATCCATAAGTGTCCCTATTATAACACTGCAATAAGAGTAACTTTATTCTTTCCAGAATAAGTGTCATGCCTCTTCAGAACAAGTGATAATCTACCTAATTACAATCATTTCCATTAACATCTCTCTCAAATTTTCTGAATAGAACATTTCCAATGTAATCTTTTTCATCCTTTATTGTATAATTAGGAATAAACTAAAAAATTTCATCATTACATGACACATGTGTGTTATGTTCATACTGTTCTAAGCAACTGACATCATGATACTTAACCTTATCTACAACATCTATATCAAATGTAAAACATTCATAAGACATTCCCTCAAGGAACTCATCAATGTGTTGCTTTATTTTCTCAAGACCACATTTTGACCTTGTATCAGATGGATCATCAAAGTCTTCAAAAAAAGTGGATTATCTCTGCACCAATAAGGATCATCATTTCTCATCTCTAGTGAATATGGAAACTCATCAAATAAGGGGTTTTCCATTACATTCATTTTTGACATGAAAGCCTCAACTTCCTCAACATGAAGGTCTAATTCCTTCAAGTTATTACTGTATTCAAATTATTGTAATCACTAAAGGAGCAAATAGGCACATTTTCAACTTTATTTCTACCCTCAGATTGTCCTATATAGACATCAACAATTCCTGTCTCCTCCACATGATTTAAAATATCACATTCAGAAAGCTCTTCCAACTTTGTATCATTATCAACCAGAACTAGTGGCTTCAAATCCTCATTATAATGCACAACATAATCATCTGAGAGTGAACCTATGTCATCAACATATTGTATGCTAATGTTATCCTTATTTGAAATAAAACTTTTCAACTCCATTCCACATAAAATATTTTGACTGGAAAAATAACAATCAGCAAGATTTACCAGGTCCTAATTTGAATATGCATTAATAGGTCCAATGATACTAAGTTCATTGTTGACAAAGCTTTCAATCCTATCAATATTGAGGTCAGTACTATATGGTTCTTGCATGTCGAGTGATGAATAATTTAGCTCATCATCATTCTTATCCTCAATCAAGTTACCAAATTCCTTCGAACCATAAGAGTACTGATGAAAACTTTTTGTAACCTCATCATTGTTTTAGATAGTAATCTTATTACAAGGTATAATTGGTTCAATATATGAAATTGTTTCCATTTCTTTATCAGCTATGCTATGTAGTGCATTTGAAACTTTATGAACATAAACCACATGTGCATACATCTCATTATTTAAATCATAGTCCATAATAGGGCTAATATGATCAACACTATGAAATGATGTATAAGCTAAAACAATAGGGGTGTAAATGCTCTAATATTCATTTCTAACTTTTGGCTTACACCTCTTATCAACATTTGATGTTTCATGGTAGCAAACACTTGTAAACCAACAACTTCTTTGCACTCCATATTTCAAGTTATTTTCAATGTTAATGACTGTCCCATATGCTTGATGCAAGGTTTTGGGATCTTTATCTCTCAACAAATATCTCATCTTACTATTAAAAGCTCCAAAATAAACAACCAAACACACTACATCACTTAGTTCCAAAACATCAGGAATGTCCCTTAATGTTTTAGAAAATATTTAGTTAAATGTTGGGACTAACTCATCGTCTTCTTTCTCAATGTTCATAATTTTTTTGAGCACATAACCAGTATTAATTATTTCTCCAAATTGCTCTATGAACACAACTTTTAACTCACTCCAAGAACAGACAGAGCATGCTGGTAAATCAAAGAACCAATCTCTTGGTTCTCCTTTTAGAGACTGAACAAACAACGTCATGATCACATCCTCATGATTTACTTCGTAATCATCCATGAGATTATTGAATTCCTATAGATGCTTACTTGCTGATTCACATTTTGTACCACTGAACTTTGGTAGATCATTTCTGATTTCAAATGGAATAACATTTGGGTAACCAAAAATTCCATAAAAAATTATGGTCATGTGCCTTTTGATGCTGAAACTTGTTTTATTACATGATAGGAGTTGATTACAAACCATGGTTGCACTAGGAACCATACAAGCATGAATATATTAATACACTTTTTCCTAAACCCGTACAAGCTTTTTTAGACTAACTCTACAGTTACAAGGAAACTCAAATTTCTTTTACAACACGATCTTAAACTCTTACAATGGAAATTTAATCTCTACTTGCTTAAGATCTTCTAAATGTGTTTCTTCAAAAAAATTGCATACATAGCTCTATAAATAAATATTCCATTTAGTAATACAGAAGTACGCAAGCCAATAGTACTACTATTCCCTTTCTTAATGCTTATTCTCACTCAATAGGGAATATAATTTTTTTCAAGTCTTAAAAATATGGTTTTCATATACATATTTATCTTTCTTTGAAAACCAAAAACTGAGAAATACCTAGATATGTGCAGCTACTGCAAGTTCCTCTTCCTAAATGGAAATAGTTGTAGATCTGAAATGTTCCTCACATTATCAAGTTCTTTGACAAAGTTTCCACCTCTTTTTATAGAGGATTGAACTTCAATCAATTAGCAATAGGATCTTCTATTGAGTTATCTCAAGTCTCCCTGGTAGCAGAGTCACCATTTCTGTTGGTGATTTTTCTAGCATAACCAAGCAATTCTCTAAAGAGTAGCCAACTTTCATAATAAAGAACTGTAGGGTCAATGGCCAACACAATGAGTATAGGATTTTTGTAATCCTCGCCCCTTCACTTCAGGCTCTATGAAACCTAGGAGGCTATTCCCAATTGTGTTTTCCTAAAATATACCTAAGTAATAACACATTTATTCACATATTGACTCTTATTTTGTTTGCAAATACAACCCAATTCATTGCAGATTTGACTGATCTGTAAATGAATGATTATCTATTTGCTAGTAATCGGCGATATTCCTAACCCGCATTATCCTCAAAAAGATTTGAAATATTTTAAATGAATGTTGTTCTTATTTTAAGTCTATGGCCAGGTATACTATTTGCTCATTTCATGCATGATTTTCTAACAAATTGACCAGTGTCTCATCAATTGGAATGGATTCAAATAGATGAGATTCAGTAATATATGAAATACTAAATTTAGATCTCGATGGATTATTTTCATAATATTTTGTGTTTATGAAAACTCACAATGCCTAAAAACGCTCACTTCTTATAAATTCTAAGAAATTCCTTACGAAATCTATAATCCTATTTAGGAATTTTAATCAACTCCTCGAGTTAAAATTAAAAATAGAATAGTACATTCAAATGGAAAAAATGAAGATAAATGATAACACTATTAGTATTTCTCATTCATAACTTGTAAGAAATATACATAGGAGATTATTTATTTCCAGACTAAGATTTGTTTCGATGTCAGTAGTTTCTATAAAACCCATTTAAGACTATCATATACAGGACTTCATGCCCAAGAAAAAATACCAGTCTATCTATCAGTAGTCTATTCTAAGTTCCTTTCTTGAACATAGCTTTCAATTGAGAACCTATTTAGACTTAAAATATGACACCATGTAATAGGCCCTAATATCCCTTTTATAGAACAAGGAAGCAACAAGATTCAAGCTTAATCAAATTTACATTTCATTTCATTTGTACTAGAATTTGAGACATTTTCAATTAGTTACATGCAATCATTAAGGAAAATGGAAGAGTAAAAGACCACATTCCATATTCCTCGAATGAAGACACACTAGCTCCTCAAAAGGAAAAGTTTTTTACAACCATGTTGAATCCTCATCCTTGTTGACCAAATAAAATTCTCCAATAACAACTCCACCACAAATTTGAATACACACCACCAAGGTCCTTTAGTCTGGCACTTCCCCTAAACACTAGCCTGAAAACTTTCCCCATCAGCGCTAGAAATAAGAAATCACATGAGTGTTGAAGAGGACAATCCTAAGAAAAGGGGTGGTTTTTTCAAAAACAAAAATAGGGCATAGTAATAACTCTGAGTCATCAATCTCAGAGGACACTCGCCTATGTTATTCTCATGGTGGGACTAGACTAACCATCACCGCCTCCTTGTCAGAATGCTCAAATGGTACCAGGGAGAGGGGATAATAATCACCCTTTGGGTCAGTTTCACCCTCACTATCTAAAGGGTTGTTAGAAACCCCACATGGAGAATTACGTTCTTCTTGATAAGCCTTATAATGCTTACTCTCCTTTTTTTCCTTCTTTTCATATTCCACTGTCCTCCTCTCCTTTTGTTTGACTAATTCTTCTTAAACTATATGGTCCTATAGATAGTGATTCTCCTTGTCACTATACACCTTTAATTTCTCGAGTCCCATTCTATTCTTTGGTGTATTAGGAGCTCCTCGTATTTCAATTTCATCCTTAATAGCATCTTCTTAGGACTTAAGTAAACTCAACCTCTCAGAATCTCGAACCACCATGGCAGACATACTTTTCTAGAACACGAATTCCTACACACTTCTCAGGAAAGTTTAATACTCTCACAATTCCTCACTAACCCACGCCTCTCATTCACTGCACGCTGAATTATGACAAAGGTGATCAACAAGCAATCTACATTAAATAGGTAGTTTGAAGCATGCAACATTAATGATTTGAAAGCTCCTCACACGAGCGAGTTGGTAACTTAATAGCTCGGCTTTGAATCTAGGCCGTTGATCCTAAAGCAATGAAAACTTCATCCATGGTGATCTAAGCCTTGTTTTTAATGCCTTTAGCAACTTTCTCATAGAAAACAATGATGCCAAATCAAATTTTATGATCTGTCAATCAGTATGTATCATCAACCTAATCCGCACTTTCTCATTAATATTGACGAAGTACATAAGATAAGGTTTTCTTAGAGAGAAAATTTCATTATACGCTTCATCGCTCATCGCTAATCTTCCCCAATTTTTAGGGTACATCCAATGATGAAAATATTAGTGCAATGAGTTTTATTCTGTTGGATCATTATGTTTTTTAAAACTATATCAATAGTTCTCCAATCCTTTTGTCACTTTCCTTTTTCTTTATGTGAAATCCTTAGGATCCTGCCATGTTGCTTGTTCCATCAATGGTTATCACTTAATCGCGGATGAATCTTGTCCTTTATTTACTTTATCAGTGATGTAAACATCCCTGTGATGAATCTCAACCCTTGAATCTACAACCTATCCTTTGATTATGTCCATCCTTCCATCATGCATCACTAATCCAACTTTGCACCCAGGCTCTTGTTAGCAACGAGAGATGTAGTGAAGGAATAAGATCTAGACATGTACACCTGCACAAAAATCAATGGCACAAAAGGCATCAAGCATAAGATGTACTTAGATTAGTAAAAGAAACCTTTTAAAAGAATACCATCACTCTTCGCTAATATGGAACTTAAGCCTTGAAATTAATCCATGATGAACAATAAAACATAAAGCCATTTCCCATCGCTAATTCTCCTCATACAGTTTGCAAGCAATTAGCAATAGGAGGATTTACAAAGTTTACAATGTGCATCGCGTATCTCTAATGTGGGACTTAGCCTTTAAAATATATTCATGATCACACGATGTAAAGGAAATTCAATCATATCACTCATCGTTGACCCTATAATATGAGAGACTCAGATCTAGGCGAGAGGGGTTTGTAAAGACCCACACTTCCTTGAACCAAAAATTTCACTATTTTTTTTTTTTAAGTAAATCCCTTAATGTCTTGCTCAATTAGTTATATACTCAAGAACTTCTATCCATACGAGATAGGCATCTATCCATTCGAGATAGGCATCTAACCATACGGGTTAGGATAATGTCCATTCGGGACCAATATTCATCTATCCATCCGGGATAGGCATCTAACCTTTCGGGTTAGGTTAATGTCCATTTGGGGACCAAGATCTATCTATCTAAATAAGGTAGACATCCAACCACATGGGTTAGAAAATGCTCTGGCCAGAGACTTAGACTCCTTGGGACCATCCAGGTCCTAAGTCACTCTCTAAAGACTACACTCCCCTACTAGGAGTGCACCGAGGTCAACGTCCTTAGGAGTATGTGAGATAATAATAAAAGCTTGAGTCCCACCTCAGAATTTGGCCTAAAGCCTCGAGGAATCAAGCGAATCCATCCGGGATTCCTTCTGAGTATAACAAGTAATCTCTAACTTCAATTTTAATATTTATTTATCTTCCTTTATCTTAAGGTATCTTAACAAGTCCAATAAGGTAAACACCCTTAACCAATCCTAAATCCCCACCCTCGAGCGCCTGCGTACTAGGGACAACTCTGTCCCTAGACTCCTACATACACCGTTTCAGCACGGGATCAAGGCGTATAATATGTAGTTCTATTTTCTAATCTATTGTTGGATGTAAACTATTTTGTGGGTACGCGACCCTTTCTAGGGCCATCTCCCCAGACAGTTTCTCTTCGGTTGCTACCCACATGAGGGAGCATAAAGATTCATGGTGATCTTTTGCTTGTTTCCTAATTCATCTATGTCCTAAATTCCTATAAGTCATGTCACCCTTTCCCGTTGAACAACAAATCATCAAAGATAAAAGAATTAAAAAGTCAATTTACATGCCCAAACCCTATTGGGGTTTTCTATGATTTTCACTAGCGGATGTAAGTCCATTATAGTATTATCTTTTTTAGATTATCGATCCAAGAGGGATTTCCCACCCCTTGGATTTTAACTCCAAAAATGTTCCTTATTACTCCCCGGCGATTTATAGGGATGATGCCACAGACGCCGTTGTTGCAGCTTTATTAGGCTATAAGTGCAATAACTAAGCACGGCGACATTGTGAGTCAGAGGCACCATTAATACTGAACGCTGCTAGTTTTTATGTTTTCCTTCTCTTATTTAAGTTTTCTATCTAAGAAGAAATTAAATGCATTATCAAATAATAAGAAAAGTAGCTTGTGCACATAAACCAAATGGAATATAAAAACTTTATACCTTCTTGCTAAGGAAGTAAAATTAAATGAAATTACTAAAAAAAATTATTTATTCAAGTATAATTGCTAGAAAGAAGTATTACTTACATCCTATGAAAGTGTAAATTGTTGTAACAATGAATTGAATAGTCAAATCCGTTTATGAAATAAAAACACTTAAACATAAAGTTAAATTCTTCAAGATGGGTGATCTAATTTATAGATGCTATGAATCTAATTATTTTGAAATGTTAGTATTTTCTAGAAAGGAAAAGTTTGAATCTATTCGCATAGTCTATGTCATAGAATAAGTAGTTTTGACTTAAATTGCATGACACTAATATTTTCAAGATAAATATTCATCTAAGTTAGCATAAATAATTCCAACTCAAAGAGACTTCATGGCATAATCTATTATTTCAAGACAAAAAGTTTATTAATTTTGGTTGCATAAATAAATAAATAATCCAACTAAAAAGAGACTTGATTTAAATTGTATAAGTTATTACACTAATTTCTTAGATAGATAAACCAATACAATGTCTTAATAAGAGCCTTGATTTTTAATTGTATAAGTTATACTACTAATGCCTTAAGATTTATGATCTATCTAAAGAAGGTTTGCATTAATTTGCATAAGTTTATTCTTGATAATATTCGAATAATTACATAATTATTTATTCATTATGACCTTGTTGTAATTAAATGAGTCAACCTTGTTTTAAGAAAAAAATGAATCTACTTGTATATTGAGGGAGAAAATTAATTTAAAGAATAACCATGATATTTAAGTGTATTGTAAATATATTAAATCATAACTATGATGTGCTATAAACCTTAAATCCCAAGAAAATAAATTTATTACATGGAGAGAGAGTTTACAATAAATCTAAGAGCTAAGTTTGTGGCATAACAAAAAAGAAATTTGATTAAAGATATGTTATTAATGTCTTAAGTTAGATAGTATTTTGTAAATTTATAATTTAATGTTTAATGGTCATAATTATTATTATAGAGTTGTAATTATTGTCATAAAAATATAGTATTGCCATAAGATATAAATGTTGTCATTCCTCTATTTTAAAATTTCTATAACTAAGTCCATACTCATATTTTATCATTATTTATGAAGAAAAGAGATATATTATAAGTCCATTAATTATATTCAACATTAGCTAATAACCAATTCCATATTTGTTCAAAGGAAATTAAATACTATCTCATAGAACCATAGTTTGGACTAAATCTTCATCAACCATTGATGTTAGTTAATTTATTGTCTTGCTAAGTTATGATAACTTTATTAAAATTAAGAAGTTTATAGATTATTATTATTATATATATATATATATATATACATTTTTAATGAATAAACCCACCCTTTGATAGTTAATTAGACTGAATATTTTATTATTTAATCTATCCAATTGATACCCCTTTTTTTAAAAAAAAAAATTCTATTCATTTATTTATTTCCAAAGAACAATCTAACTTTAAAACTTATTTCGTTTAAGAATTAAATGAATATTAATTAGATATTATAAATAACTTGAATACAAAAGCACATATGCATTTTAACACTAATAAAATAATAATTCATTTATTTATAAATTTTATTTTATAAAAATTGATTTATATTTGTAATAACATTAACCGGATTAAAGGAAAATAATTTCTTTGTAAATAAACATAAATGAGAATAAATATATTGATTTAAAGAAGAAAAAATAAAATAGGAATAATAATAGTAGAAAGATTAGTTTCATTCTAGATTTAGTTGGAAAAATAAAAATAAATAAAGAATAGGTTGATTCTAGCAATTTTTTTAGATTTGATTAGTTATTCTAAAAACAAATCAAAGTAAAGAATACCTTGATGTTGATGGAGTTGCAACAAATCTTCTCTTTGTGCCTTCTTCAACTCGATTCTTCCTCCTTCAATCCTATCCTTCTTCAAAATGATAGCATAAAAATACCATTCGCGTGTTGTTGATGAGAGAAGAAATGACCTCAATTTATAGACTTGAGAGGAGGTAAATGGAGGGTCAAAATTGGAGATTGATTCAACGGCTAGGATTGTTTGAGAAAGTGGGGTTTGGATTGATAGCTTCACTTTGTGACAAGTGTCACAAGAAGAAAGCTTTAAAAATAGGACCACATGGCATGGGGAGAGGAGCCAAGGGTGCTCACACATGTGTGAGCACACCTTAGGAGAAATGGATATGACAAGTTTCCACACCTTTTCCAAGACTATAAAATTCGTCACTTCTATTTAAGTGACCTTTAAGGGGTTCATACTTTGCCCAAAAGGCCATATTATGTTTTCAATAAGCTTCCACCCCATAGGTACTTACCCTGGGGGTTCATTTTTACCCTAAAGTCAATAGAACAAGCCCAAATAACTATATGAAAGAGAATTCTAATTTTAAAATACAAATTTTGATTTGTGAGCACACCTTGGGTAGATGGGATGTTGACATGTCTATGACATATAAAAGAGAGGGTGGCTTGATAATGACATGTCAATGACATGTAATGGAGGGTGGTTTGACCATGTGTGCTCACACATGTGTGAGCACACATGGGGAAGCCAAATGGCTAAAAGAGGAAAGGTCACATGCATGGTGTAACTCCCACACAAGGGTGAGTGGGGGTGAGTTGTAAGGTGATAGTGACTTGTGCATGCAAGTTACATGTGAGTGAGATTAGAATAAATTTTTAAATTTGAAAAAAATATAATGAAGATTAATTAATCAATTAATTTAAGATTAACTAATTAATGGATTATGAAGGATAGTGACATCTCCCTAATCCTAATTAATTAGATTAAATGATGTATTATATTAAATTAATGTGACTTAGTAAAATGGATAATTTTATTAATTAAGTATAATGATAGATTGTGTCAATTAATAATGCTTAGGATAGGATGGGTACACTTGTCACTTAATGAATTAGTTTTTTATTCACAATTATTTTATTCATCATTTTATTTTATTTTATTATTTTATTATTTTTATTTTTCTCTAACACTTATTTATTAATATTGTTAACTTTTATTTGTTCCTTTTTAGCAGTGTGTATTTAATAATTTTTTATTTTATTTTATTTTTATTTGTTTTATTTATTTATTTATTTATGTCTTTCTTTATTTAATCTCTACCTTCTTGACACATAAATTAATTATATAAAAAAACTTACATAATATTACCACACAAAATTATAATATGTCTAAAGTTTTAACAAAAGAGGGTCACGATAGAAAATGTTGGAGAATGCTGGTGTCATGATCTCTCCTAGACTTGACTTGAACTCTGCATTGGTCTTTGATAGTTTCTTGAAGGACACTAATGCTACACACAAGTTTGAAAAGGAAAAGGTGGCAAAGGTGTTTGCAGGCTCCAAGTATAATACTGATGAAGGATCATTGATGATCCTATAGCTACTACAGAGATTGGGGTCAATATCACAAAGTTGAATAAAGCACAAATTTAGTTGTTGATAAAAGAAAGAGAAATGTACAAGGAAAACAATGAAAGAATGTTAAGAGAGAATGAGAAACTAAAAGATTTGGTTGGTATTTCAATGGATTTAGCCAAAATGATCACTCAAGGAGAAAGTTCTCAGGAAAAAGATCATTGGGTAGGATCAGGTGCTTATTCTCAGGGAAAGCATGATGCAATTGTAACAATTGTTAAGAGGAGGCATGATAATTTGACATCTTGGTTGAATAAATTATGGGGAAAATATTCTCATACTCTGGCTACATTGAAGGAGCATGAAAGGATGGATAGACAAATGATAGAGGAGTTTCATGAACTGACCTAAAGTGATGATTCTAATAGTGCAACACTTGAAGCTACAAATCATATTATCAATCGCCATCGAAGCTTCTATGAGGAATTGCAGGGGGATGAACAAGGATTAATTGAAGCTACCAATAAAACTGTGATCACATTCTCTGATGACAAAGGGGAATTGAAAGAAGCCACTAGATGGAGAAATGAATGTGAGCCAATGTTGAATGAAGTCATGAAGATAGTTTTTGCAGAGGATACAACATTGGAAGAAGTGAGTGAGCAAAATGAGGAAATGGTCAATATGGAAATCATGATCTAGAATGTTGTTGGACATGCAGACACATATGAGTGCCGAGATTATTTGGACCACCTTGCTAAGACTCATTTGTGGCTAAATAGAGCCTAATTATTCTCTATCTTTTGTTTTATAGTTTGATATTTCCTATTTCTGAAAGGATGCATCCTTTCGTATTCTCAATATATAAATATCCATTTTGAAAACAAAATGCGAGTGATAGGTAGAATAGGATAGAGAATAGAGAAGAGATGACATAATACAATTTTTTGGCAAATATAAGACTGGTTGTATATGTAAAATCATGGAGATATCAATGAAAATCTAATACTATGGTGCAACTGTTTCTAGTATCGGTTGTTTATGGTATTCATTGAAAAATATTATTGAAGTTATCTCTGTAATGGTGTTTTCTGGTTATTCAAATTGGTATAACAAGTTTATACGTAGTTCGTCAATGCATATTTGTTGCATCTATATGGTCAATTAATAGTTTCTTTCTAGTAAAGATTAAATTCTTTGAATTGATCATAGTAATTAGGGAATGTTAATTGGATTACTAAGAAGAACTCAATAATCACAATCCTGCATGTTTATACAAGCTATAAACCAAATAAAATGTTAAATAAATTGAATGTCTGCCAGAACAATGTACTTGTTTCAGATTTCTCTTGACTCCATAAATCCTATAAGGTAGTGGTCTTTTCATTTTCATTCTTTGGTTTCACTCACATTTTTTACATATGTTAACTGAGCATATTAGGGTTTAGTTTTGAATATTGGTATAAAATATATACAAAATTTGATTTAGTTTGTTCATTTCCATATGCCAACATGGAAAAATCATTGCATGAAAGATAATTATAAGCCAAGTCTGCATAATTCATTTAGGTACACCTGCCTAGGTCTAGCAGTACCTGAAGAGTAGAAGGTCTAAAATCTCTTGACCTTTTTTGTTACCCTAATACGTTGTGAAAGCTTGGCAACCTTTCATGGTTCAAACCTACGTTTTTGAGAGCTAACAGTTCCATTCAATCTATTAGGAAAAATAGTCGATCTAAAGATAAAAATGCAGCAAGAAGAGCTATAAAAATTGCTATAGTTAATAAAGCAACTTTTAATAAAATAATGGTAAGCAATATTAGTGAAGTTTTAAAAATACACCTAAAACATTGCTAAGAGTGGAAAAAAAAAGAGAAAGTATAGAAAATAATCCTATCAACCAATGTTGGAGTTTCAATGATTGACTCCCGAGGTCTGATATGAAATTGAATGTTGAAATTAAAGTTTTGATCAAAAATATTGGCATGATAATACTAGGATTTCATCTAATGCTAGAGTTGTTTTAAAATTAAGGGTGGGGTCCAAAGTTCGCGATCCTCACCCAAAATACCTATTAGATACAACACAAATTAAATTTTATAAAAAAATTTGTGGTGATTTAGTGATACCTGGTGATATTAAAATAAGTCAAAGGTCTTTCAAAAAATGTAAACCATGGTATGTAAAAATTAATAAGCAATGAATATCTTATTGTTGTAAAACACATGTTCAATTTTTTAATTTTTATGATGTTTTTGTATATATACGTTGTACTTTGCATACTAACATGATTATACATGAATGTGGTATTAATATGCCACTTGAAGCAATAAGGGAGTTTATTTCATGTTTTTTTTGTGAAAGATCTAATGGTAAATTGTTTTATTTAATTTCTTGTATTTCTGGACAATGCATTGACTGTCAAAATATTTCTTAAGAATTTTTATGCATGAAAGTGTTGATAACGATTTTGGACAACAATTAGTAGATGTTAAAATATTTAAGAATGTTCACTATTCATTAAAAGATGGAAAAATAGTAAGGCATTGTGATTTAGTTACAAAAAAAGTTAGTGTGCATGCATTCATGAGTGAATTTAAGAATAATATTGTACCAAAGTATGTCATGCACTCTCAACATGATTGATGGCTTGATGGCCAATTTCACGCATGTAGAAACACATTTCCAATTGGTACTATACTTTTAGTGGTTGATTTTGCAGAAAATTATACTCTAGCTCTGCAAGAGGAAATTCAATCACAGTATTATAATTCAGTGCAAGTAGCTATATTTGTCCATATTGTTTATAGACATGCATATGATAGCACTGAGGATCATAGAAATTTTTTGAGGGAGTATTAGTTTTATTTGAGTGACAACCGATTACACTCATCAAGAGTTTGTTCAATACTATTTTAGTATATTTTATAGAAATTTAAGAGAAAGAGGAATCCAGATGAAAGAAGACCTCATATGGTTAGATAATTGTATGACATAGTTCAAGAATGCTCAAATTTTCTATTGGTTAAGTAGGGTTTACAAGGAACTTAATGTCCAACATATATGGAGTTTTTTTGAAGCTGGGCATGGTGAAGGAGAACATGATGGAGTTGGTGCATGTGTCAAAATAATTCTTGCTGGAGAAAAATTAAAATTTGAGGATGTAGTAAAATTTAAAGATGCACATGGGATTGTGGATTGGTGTAATACAAGATTATCTACACCTGGATTGAGTGAGTACTCTATATTTCATCGATTCTTTTGGTTGGTTGAAGAAGAGAACATTGTACCTAGAGTTAACTGTAAGACAATCAGTTGATCTACTAAATGGCATTCATTTAGGAGTTCGACAACAAGCACATGGACTATCTGGATAAGGGAGCTTGCATGTTTTTTGTAGTTTTCTATCTCAGCAGATTAGGAAGCATGTGAAAATATAGAATGGGTTGAACAGTGGGAACAAAGATCATTGACACCTACACAAGCACATGATGAATATGAAAGAACTATTGAAGAAAATGTTCAAGTGTTTACATATGAAGATTATAAATATGTTTTAGAACTTGTACAAGAAGGTAATTTAATTCAATTTATTTCATTTCATTTCACTTTATTAAGTTATTTTGTAATACTAAATTACTTATATGGATATGCACAAGTTATTAAATCAATTTTTGTTTGTAGGAGATGTGTATGTTGTTGTTGCACCTAAGGGGAATGAAGAGCAAAAAAAATATTGGTTGGCTCGTTGTGTGGAGACTAAACATAAGTTAATAGCACCTTGAGAAGATTATGATGTCTATCATTATCTAACAGGTACGATGATGCCCTTAAGACATCCCCTTAAGAAAATTTTGATAATAATTTTTTGATCCCCTTAAGTAATTTTTTAGAACAAGTCTTTGATCCCCTTAAGAAATTTTTGAGAACTTATTTGATGATGGTTTTCATTTTTTCCAATAGGATTGGTGGTGGTTGTTGGCACTTGGCTACAAAAATACTTGGCAAGGAAGAATGGTCTACCTACATTCAAAGATTATGAAATGCATAAAAATATTGTACATTATTCACATTTGGTGGTGGAAACAAATATAAAACTAGATCGGTATCATGGGAGACCTGCAAATAAAGTGTTATGGATGATTTCTATGGAAAAGCATGAGACAATCATAGATGCATTGCAAAAAAGGGAGGATGTAGATGGTACAATGGAATAAGTAAATACAGGTCAATATAGTTTTAGTTTTATATTATCCTTTTAAATAGATTAAATACATGTTTTGATATTGGTCAAGTGTGTTATTAGTTTAAATTGATTTAAATTTTCCTTTTATAGATCCTTAAGCCATAATAAAAAAAGGATCTAGTCCATGCAGATTCAACCTAGACAACATGGAATACTTGGTGAAAATAAGTAATTATTAGTTAAATTATATTTAAATACATGTTTCAATTACATATTGATATTACTTGTACATTAATAGTTAAAATTGATTTATTATCTTTTTTTGTATCCTTAATCCATCATTGCATTGATCTCATACTTTGAAACAATAAGGAGAGGATGGCTGGATTTAAACTACACACATGTGTGGAATACTTTTAAATGCAAGTACTTGAGTTGTGTACATATAGATAATTTTATATAAATTAAAATATGTATGTTTTGATGATTTCATTGATATTTCTTGTACCTTTTGATATCAAGTGGTGTGAAGACCTACTACATTTTGGGTACGAGTTTAAGATGTTCTTGATATGAAATATCCAAATTTTGTAAACATAGTTTTGAGATGACATATATGTACATACATACTTACAAAATTAAACATTTTGTACAAATTACAAATACATGTACATGCACAATTGTGTACTCTATGTACTTCTATGTATCAAAATCGATATTCTATATATTTTGTTTGTTAAATGTGCATGTTTTCCTAGTTTGAAACTTTATATTTGATTGTATAATCACTAAATATCATACATACATTATTGTTAAATCAATTATATCCTTAATACATTGTATTATGACCCCTTAAGACATCCCCTTAAGACATTGTATTTTGACCCCTTAAGACATCACCTTAAGACATTATATTATGACCCCTTAAGACATGCCCTTAAGACGTCATATTAGGACCCCTTAATAAATCCCCTTAAGACGTTGTATTATGACCCCTTAAGACATCCCCTTTGTAACGCCCCGCCGTACGAACCCCAAAGGACAAAAACACAATAATTATGGCACAATTTTTTTTTTTTAAATGCACATAACATAAATGTAATACCCAATAAGACATAACATGAATTTCATTTAAATAGATTCATTAACACATACATCCCTTGGGGTACACAAGGAGTCATTACGCAACTTAGATCCATACAGCAACCATAAAGAATAAAATATAAAGATATAAAGTAAGCATTAACAAATATAACACATACATGATGATCAATGATAAGAAACCATCTGAATACGCAAATACATCATATGCCTGATCATCCTAACACATTGAATAACAACTGCCATAGCCAATATCCACACCAAGTTTAACATTTCATTACAGTACAATATTTAAGAAGTACAATGATACAAAAGTGTTCCAAATATAAGTGAAACCATCACCAGATAGCATGCTACAAATGAATAAATGAATACAAAGTATCATAACTGGCTCCAAGATAGATACAACTCTGGAGTCGCTGCAACAACACCAATCCGCACCTCTCGATCCTTGACTGGGGACCCAATGGGGTGCTTGGCACGTTCCACCCGACCATGTGAGTCCGAAGACCCACCCCTCGTGCTAGGAGCTAACAAGAAAGAGACCTCAACCAAGAACATCCAACAGAGATCCACAAGACTCAACGCCATACAAAAGTATCATAAAACTCAAGGATTACAATTACATAATCAACCACATCCAAGAATTAACATAATAACTTAAAGTCATAAGTCTCATCACCTAAATCAAAGTAATAGCCAATAAATAAATAACCAAAGGATGATCATGAAACACTTCCAAAAACATAATACAATTCCAATAACGTCATGTAACAGTACCATAAGAGTACAAGGTCAAAACCCAAACATCAACAATATTAATACAGGACCACAGAATACACCAAAGATCAAATAGGGTAAAACCATAAATCAATTCAAAACAACTATGTTCCATCAATTCAAGACAAAGACCCACTTCCAGAGGATTTCCAAAGGAACAACATAAGAAGGAGTGTTAGAGGAGAGTGTCATCGCATGGCTTAACATGGATTCTCCAGGCTACCTACTGCAAGGTACCGCCTCCATCTACTGACGGATTATCCAGGCAACCAAGCACTAGGAACCGCCTCCATCTATGGTTATCCAGGCTACCTATCTCAAGGAACCGCTCCATAGGGTTGCTCATGCGGAACCGTTAACCTTTCATGAAGACAAGGAAACGATCTTGCCAACCACGGCCTTCTCAATCCCCTTTAGTCTGTGGTAGCACTCAAAGGCGGATGAGGCATCAATATCTTTTTAATGTGATTCTACCCACCCCCTAATTAATTATTTAAATTATCACTTTTTAATTTCACTCTAACGAGGGCTATCCTGGCGCCCCTTTGTGCGCTGACCACCCACTTAGAGCCACTCCCACTCTAGACACTCAAAACATAAAAACCAAATCCAAGGGTTGTACAACATAACAAGTACATTAGATCACAATAGAGAAGCATGCAAGGCATTACCCATCTTGGCATAAATACATAATCAAAATCTCAATGATTCATGTACAACCCTTTTAAATTCCAAAAATCAAGGCACATAGAGAGAGAACATTGACCAACTATAAAACAAGCCTCTGGAAGATTCTCAAAAAGTTACACTAGGGTTTCCCCATGAAAATCTGACAACAATAAAAGCAAAACCTTGAAGAACTATTTTCAATCAAAATTAAGATCAACAAGTCCCTTAAACAACATCAACAACTTGGATACGAACTAAATCGGACATCCAAGGGAAACCTCTATTTTCTCCTCCCAGAATACCCATAACTCAAAGAACTTTTCAATTTGACTCATTAACAACTCAAGCAGAACCATCAATCATGACAAAGTTAACATTAACCAATTTGCCACTTAGGTAAAGAACAAAAGAACACATACTGGTTCCCAACGAATAGCAACATGCATTAATTGAGAGAACATTCCCAACTCAAAATCACTCATGAAAAGTCACATCGAAATAATCCATAAGACCACACAAAGAAGGCTTCGTCAACCCCCACTACAATAAAAATGCAATCCACACATCAACAAAATCGCTCAACATCCAAAAGCCACCAACTAGATATTCCACAGGAGACCTCAATTTTCTCCACACAGGAACCCCTTACAGTAGCACAAAAATTACATTCATATGACTAACAACATGATAATGATAACAACTATCTAATCACATTAAAAGAAACCAACCTACTCAAAACAATTACAATCTCAAGGTTCTAAATAAGTATCCATATAAGACAACATTTATTAGAAACTTGGACCATCATAAAGTAATCCCCTAATCAACAATCCAAGAGAATTTAATTAGAAAAGCAGTCTCAATTCAAGAACAATTTATTCCAACGTTTATGCAAGTTTATAAAACTACCAGAATGAAGACAAATAAAGTTTACATCAATATTTAACCATGACTAAAATAACGATTAATTCTAGCATACACAATTCCTCAATGAAATAGTTATTACAACCACCAAATATAAGACTACAACCATAAACCAAACTCCCAAAGGATCAATATACTATTTCCCTTCTACACATTACTCCCTTGATTAATCCATTTATCGTGACCATAAGATTAAATAACTAACAAATGCAACTTATGTCCCAACCACAAATATATGTATATATATATATATATATATATATTTCAAAACTACTATTCTAATATGACAACTACCAAGTGTAGACTCCTAATTTAATACAAACATTCACGGATAAACTTAACCAATAATAGTAACAAAAGTAACATTCTATTTATCTTATCCCAAAACAAGCACATTAATTGAAAGGAGCCTAAAGCTATCCAACGTATAATTGCCCTTAAAAATTTCTCCTTTAATTACCATTCAAATATCTTTTTAAGGTACTCTCAAAACAAGTCAACTTACATTACATTTATGCATTTATGATGTAGTTATATAAAATATTTTAAAGGAACATAACCTAACTTTTATTTATATTTCACATCATTATAATTTTTCTATTCTTCTTATTATTACTACTATTTTCTTTTATTCCAATTTAGGATTTATAATCATTCCTATGACTATATACATTTATATAAATATAATGAGCCAATTAATACTCTAATTGTGTTCTAAAAAGATAACTAATCTCATGAACACTACACTACAAATATACTATTCCAAACATAGATTAAAACAAATATATTCCAATTGATTACATTCACCATTTATCTCATTCTTGCTTGAAAAGACATATCGTTGCTCTACTTGAAATAACATTGTCTATCATTAGTAATTTTTATGTCATGAAACAATAGTAAGAATGCAATAATAATGGTAAGATCTTGATTTCTATAAGCTACACTTGTAAAACACAATAATAAATGTCAGGCTTGTGCTCAAAGATACAGGGGTATGGAAAGATGGAATTGTTGTTCCTGAATAATAATATGAAGATTAAGAACAACAACAGATAACAATTCCTTGAAAATAAATCTAAGAGCAGGAAATTCTATAAACAAATAGAACCTGAGAAATCGAAGAGGGCTACATAGTACATAGAAAACTTGCTAAATCTTTAAAGACAGAGAATATAATTTTTTTATATTGTTAATGGGAATCCAATGTCTTGATTGATTATATCCAAACATAATGTTTTCTATTACAAAAGAAATAAGTTATGGCTTGAATAAATACCTGAATTTCCTTCGTTATGTGGTAGGTTTTTTTTTTTTTTATAGCAGTACCTAATCTTCTTATTGACCCAGACCTCTCCTCGATAATGCCAAGACCCTTGCAGACTGCATATGGTGATGTTCTTACTCCTCTAGATTTTACGCGTTTCTCAAAATTGGTTCACCAAGAGAACCCCCCTCCCTCCATTTTCTTGCCTCCTTTTAAAGAAAATACCAAATTCTCCGTTCAACCGCCCTAACTCCTCTTTCTCCTCCGTAAATTATTTTCAAAATAACTAATTTTATTCACCACTTTAATTAATCATTAATTTACGTATCTATTTATTTAATTTTAATATTCAAGATTTATTTATTTAATTCATTTTAACCATAATATTTTATTTTCCAAAACAAGAAGTATTATAACTTTTATTTCAAATCATGCTAATTAGTTAAAATCTATTGGCAATAATATTTACCCTTTTACGCCATTGGGATAATTACCTTGGAGCAACAAGAAAATTATTAATTAGTATCAAATATCGTTAAAAGAACACTTTTCACAAAAACAATTAATTAATTTATTTATTATTAATTCTTTACTAATCTATCTAATTATTTATTTTCTTTTAATTAACCACTATACCTTTCAACTTTATAATCCCATTTAAATGTCATAAATTGATCAAAAACATTTATCGAGCAGAATAAATCAAATACACTCAAAGTCCAACAATACTTGACCTCACAACGAGTTGAATTGCATTACAGAGCCAACGCAAAATGGAGGGCACTACACCCTTAATACATTGTATTATGATCCCTTAAGACGTCATATTAGGACCCCTTAAGATACCCCCTTAAGACATCCCCTTAAGACATTGTATTATGACCCCTTAACACATCTCCTTAAGACATCGTATTAGGACCCCTTAAGACATCCCCTTAAGACATGTCGTATTAGCATATATCCTAAATATTATACTTAATTATATCATTTGTTATGATGACTCACCTAAAAACTTATAATAATTGTTAATATCACTTAATATGTATACTCAATTATACTCCTCTTTGATCCCCTTAAGATGTCGTATTAGGACCCCTTAAGAAATCCCCTTAAGACAACCTATAATTAGTGTTGGATGCTATTATTTCTTTTGACAACTTATAAATTAGTATTTCATGCCATTATTTGTTTTGACAGCTTATAAATTAGTATTGGATGCCATTATTTGTTTTGAAAACTTATAAATTATTATTGGATGCCATTATTTGTTTTGACAACTTATAAATTAGTATTGGATGCCATTATTTATTTTGGCAGCTTATAAATTAGTATTGGATGCCATTATTTGTTTTGACAACTTATAAATTAGTGTTGGATGCTATTATTTATAAAATTTATTAATGCTTTTGTTCTCTAACATCGTATGGTATTTTTTATTTCTTAAAATTTTATCCTTTCTAGAGGGGGGTGGAGGGGAGGTGGAGGTGGTTGTGGATGAGGTGGTGGATTGATGATATCATCAATGTTAAAATCATCCATGATATAAGATATAAGTGTGCACCTGCATTAAATTATACAAAATTAACATACAAACTTAAAAAATTACAAGAAATAGTTAAATTTGAAACACACATGCAAATTTGTTTAAATAGGATGTGCATACATATAGTAATATCATATAAAATTGAAACACACATATATTTATTGAAGTTGAGCATGTGCATACAAAATTCAAAATTTAACATGTACATACATTTAAAATAAAAAATATGATGCATAATTTGCATGCATACACCATTAAACTAAACTATGTACATACATACAAATTTCAAAAATTAAGAACTATATGCAATTTAATACATGTGTACATACTAAAAAATAAACTTGAAACATTCACAAAAAGCTCATTTTAAGTCTAACACACACACACACACACACACATATATATTGCAATTTTCCAATAGGAGAAATCATGATCTAGTAGATAGTCATAAAATATATACTATTATAAATTCATCATTATAAGTTAATGATAAATTCCACCAAATTCATAAATTCATGTCACTAAAAATATCCATCTAGAACCAAAACCATAAATTCACATCACTAAAAATATACATCTAGAACCAAAATCATAAATGCACATCACTAAAAATATCCATCCAACCAAATTTATAAATTCATCACACAAAATATCCATCGTTCACAAAATTCATAAATTCATAACTATTTAAGATCGTTGTCTTAATTTATAAACTATTTTGGCTCTCTATTGCATCTCTTCATTTCTTTACATTTTCCTTTTCAGGATTAGAAGTTCTCCTCTCCTCTAGCGATTTTCGATGCTCATCTAAGATTCCATCCATAGCCCTGACAACATCAACAATGGTTTGCATCCTAGAGGCAATCATCCTGACAGGTGGTGTGACACATTCTTCATTTTGAATAATGTTGATTTGATCTTGGATGGTTCTAATATTTTAATTGATTCATGATTAAAAATGAGCACCATTGATTTCAGGTGGTGGAGGTGGGGGGTTATGAGGTGGAGTGGGTGGAGGTGATGGTGAAGGTGGTGGAGATGGATGGCGCAGAGGTGGATTGTGAATATTATTGAATTGATCCATGTGATCTGTAAGATATGAGTGATCCTGCATTAGATTTTTAATTTCAAAATGTAAGATACATGTTTAGGAAATACCCTTAAACCATTCAATATAAATTTCCTAATTGAATACAAATGATAAAATTTGTAAGCCTCATTTATGTCTAAGGCATGTTACTTGAATGAAAATACAATTAAATATTAATATAGGACAATTTATGAATGCTATAGGGTTTACGGTTTAGAGTTTATAGGATTTAGGTTTTAAGGTAATAGGATGCCTTAAGGGGATCTATGTAGTAAGGTACTAGTACAAAATGACATGGATTTTAAGTGAATAAAATTTGGTGAAGATTCCCAAGGCAACCAAATTTCATTAAGGTCTGAGGCAACTTCACCAAAGTTTATTCACTTGAGCCATGTCATTTTGTCCTTGGAACTTACTAGACATAGATCCCCTTAAGCCATCCTATCACCCTAAACTATAAATCGATTAACCTAGATCATGATTTATCTAATTCATATTATAATCTTACATGATCTTATTATTGTTAAATTTGGTTGCCTTGGGAAACTTCACCAAATTTTGAGAATTTATTTGATCCCCTTAAGAAATGTCATATTAGGACCCCTCAAGAAATCGATTTATGGTTTAGGGTAATAGGATGGCTTAAGGGGATCTATGTCTAGTGAGGTCTTAGGACAAAATGACATGTCTCAAGTGAATAAAATTTGGTGAAGTTTCCCAAGGCAACCAAATTTCATTAAGAGCCTAAGAAAAAATGATGGCTTTAGGGTAACTTAGGGTTTAGAGTTTAGAGTTTAGGGTTTAGGGTAATAGGATAGCTTAAGGGGATTTATGTAGTAAGATCCTATGACAAAATTACATGGCTTAAGGGAATAAAATTTGGTGGAGTTGCCTAAGGCAACCAAATTTCATTTTAAGGTCCTAGGACAAAATGAATGCTTTAGTGTTTAGGGTTTAGATTTTAGAGTTCAGTGTTTAGTGTTTACAGAACTTAGGGTGAATTTTTGGTGTCCCTTGGAATATAATGAACTTGAAAGTTAGTAAAGAAAATTTTCTTGTGGAACAGATGATTGAGATAGCTCTTGTTTCAACTGACCAACCTAGATCATGAAATCTCATTCATATTATAATCTTGCATGATCTTATTATTGTTAAATTTGGTTTCCTTGGGAAACTTCACCAAATTTTGAGAACTTCTTTGATCCCCTTAAGAAATGTCATATTATGACCCCTTAAGACAATGATTTACAATTTAGGGGATAGGATGGCTTAAGGGGATCTATGTCTAGTGAGGTCCTAGGACAAAATGACATGGCTCAAGTGAATAAAATTTGGTGACATTTCCCAAGGAAACCAAATTTTATTATGGGACTAGGAAAAAATGATGTATTTAGGGTTTAGGGTTTAGAGTTTAGAGTTTAGGGTTTAGGGTAATAGGATGGCTTAAGGGGATCCTTGTAGTAAGGCCATATGACAAAATGACATGGCTTAAGGGAATAAAATTTGGTGGAGTTTCTTAAGGCAACCAAATTTCATTTTAAGGTCCTAGGACAAAATGAATGCTTTAGTGTTAAGGGTTTAGATTTTAGAGTTCAGGGTTTAGGTTTTAGCAAACTTAGGGTGAAGTTTGGGCAGCCCTTGGAATAATGGACTTGCAAGTTAGTTCCTAGTTTATGAATAGATTGACTATTTTTGTAATAGAAACACATAATTATGTATTATTAAGATTGAGTTTGATGTATATTTTAACTGGATATTTTTTTAACTGAATATAAAATTATTTTATTTAACATTTTTTTCATTAATATTTCCCACTAAAATGAATTTTATGATATAAAATGTATAATATAAAATTAGTTAATGTTGAATCAAGTATTTTATTTTTGATTGTTTGGAATTAAAAGAACCTAAAAGAAAGAAAAGAAAAATATTTAGATTAGACTTTTAGTCTCTAGGTAACTAGTGCAAAAATTGAGATTTTAGACTAAACTAGAAGCCTAATTAACAAGTAATTGACTAGAATGAGGGTTAAGATTGTCAAAATACAATAGACAACATGTGCAAACAAGAAATGGAAACAAGGCACGACTAAGAGAGATCAAAACATAAATAAGAAATTAATGTTCAATACTATCTAATTAAGTGACAATTTTAGAAATCAAATATACACATGATTTATGAATTTGCTAACTAAATTTGCAAACAAAAATTGATAAAATTTATGAATTGTAACTATTCTTTAACATATTGTTTTATAATCTAATTATAATTTAACATTGAAACTAAATTTTAACATATCATTTTCTCCATACAATGCAAATGAAATTTAAAACATTTAAGCAATGAAAATGAATTTTCTTGAGCTCAAAATTAGGGTTTTAGAAAAAAAATTTGTTTCAATTCAATTTAGAGTTTTAATTTCTAAGAAATTAGAGTTTTTAATTCAATTTTTTCGTTTCATTTCAAACTAGGGTTTTCAAATTTCAATTTTTTTTGTTTGATTTGAATTCAAGGTTTCAAAGAGCTTGATTAGGGTTTCTAAATGCACTATTTTATTTCATTTCAATTTTTAGGGTTTTGAAATGCAATTTGTTTTTGTTTCATTTCAATTAGGTTTTTCAAATACAATTTTTTTGGTTTGATTGAACAATTTTGGTTTGAAAAGCTAAATTTTGTTTCTAAAATACACTTCAAGGTTTGGTTTTTCCTTTCTATTCAATATCTACAAGTTTCATTGAATTTTTTCATCTATTTCTACAATTCCTCATTTCTACTATAATAGGAAATAAAATGCTTAAAACGTGAAATAAATTAAAAAAATAACATGCCAAAATCAATTATTCTATTGATAATTTCAATAAAAAATGAAAAAATGCAAAAAAAAATGGAGGTGGATGGGTACTTGGAGGCTGTTTTTGGTGGTCATTGTCACTCACAACTTGGGATCTCGTGTTCTGCTAAAATGTAAGTTTGTGCATTTTAAAAAAATAAATACCATTACAAAACAAGATCCCAATTTTTATAAATTGGGATCCCGTTTCATACTATTCAAGATCTTGTTGTCTATCTGTCAGTTCGGGACCCTTTAACAAACAGGATCCCATTTGAATTTTAGGCTCGGGATCTTGAAGCTAAATGGGATCCCAGTATGTAAAAATTAGGATCGCGTTTATAAAAATTGGGATCCCATTTTTGCAATGTCGATTTCATTTTTTTGGCTAAGGAAAAAACTTCCATGTTTCATGGACTCAACTTTGTGCACTTTCCTACACATTCAAGACACTTAAGTATGCAGTAGTATCAAAGATACATAATCATACCTTGTCAAATGCCAAGAATAATAAAGAAAAAAAAAAGAATCAAGCACAACCATTCCAATGTGATGTGGAATGAGGTTGTTTGTTTGTAACATATGTTGTTCACTCTAGGGTGGTGGAACCTTAGTCTACCCACTAGGAGATTTGTCCCAAAATATGTGTATGCTTACACTGGGGTAGTGGAACCTTAGTCTTTCCAGTAGGTGAGTTATCCCAAAGAGGTGGAAAATAAGAAAATCATATTAGCATCTCATACTCTATCGAAGTTATCCCCCTAAAAACTTTGATAAGGCACCACAATGTAATGCTTTTTGTAAATACTTTTGTAATGTCATGTATATGTAAGATTTTTTGTTAAAGGGGATATTGCTTTGTTCATGTAAGGTCTTCTTCTTAGGGATCATTTTCCTAATGTCTCCAAGAGAGGACAATTCAAGGGTGTCATATCATCACTCATGGGATTCCTCATTCACATCATGCCATGAATGTAGATCATACACTCTTGGAGAACATAAAACCCAATGTCACCACTAAGACAAGGACACATCACAAGAAAAGAGAAAAATCACATGATGAAATATGTTGAAAGATGTCATTGATGTATAACAGAAGGTTGATTGTTCTATTCACGTCAGGTTCACCAAAATGTTTAGTAGAAAAATTAGGGTTTACATCAAAATGAGCTAACTAAAATGATGAACCACTAACTATCCCTATAAAAAACTCAATTATGAGGGCCAAAACATGTAAACAACAATTATAAACTAAGACAAACTATTATATCAATGAAAAGGGAAGTTTTGAGAGCTTGAAATGATGTGTACCTTATAGAAAACTTACTATTTTTAGGCCACAGAGGACTCATTTTCCTTTAGTGGTGAATGGGTCCTTGTTAGGGTTTTGGAAACTAAATTCTCAATTTTATTCCTCTCAATCTCCACTCCCAGATCCTAGGTTTTCACTGCTTCAAGCCCTACTAAGGACTCATTGGCCTTTAGTGAAGAATGGGTCCTTTTAAGGTTTCAAAAAATTAACTTATGGGTTATGTTCCTTGATTCCTACACTCTCAAATCCTTAGTCATCATCTGTCGAAAGCCTATAACAAATTTTGTAGCTTCCTTTCTTTGTTCTTAGACCATGAATGACAATCCTACAACTTGACAACTTTGATAATTTTGCTTCAGCATTCTTCTCCACTTGATCTTGAACTTGTAAATCTGCAAACACACATTCAAGGGGAGAAAAACTTATTGATTGTTAGTGAATAAGGGTTTTCCTTGGTCAAACCCATTTTAGGTAATTAAACCAAATGATGAAATAATGGAATTGAAGCATGAAACATGAAATATGCTATGATGATACCTTTGGAGATGCCTTGGAATGTAAATATGCAAAATAACATGAAGTGTCCATGAATAACGTAGATCTTTATCTCAAATAGGATGTATGTCAATGCTTGTAAGATGGATCTTCAATTCCACATCAACAACATTAGCTCCATAACATGCTTAATGCATTATTCCTTTGACATGATGATATGATCTTGAATTGCTGCAATAAAATCTTGATACTTTTCCCTTTAATATCTTTGAATTGCTCTTATAATGCTCCAAAATGCTAATATTGTGAACTCTTAGGATGGTTTCATAATTATTCTTAGGTGAAACAATGTGAATTAGCCTTATAAATTTATACTAAATCTAGAGATTAATCTCAAAATTCAAATAATTTAACCCGATATCAGATCTAGGAAAGAAAATTATTAAAATCCTGCCATAATTAAATTCAAAAATGGGGGTCCTATCAAGGGAGGACCCATTTTCCACTAAATCTGAATGGTTCCTAACAAAAATTTCTAAGACCATGGTTCAGGGGGATGAAATAACATCAAAAATCCACATAAAAAATGCCAAGAAATGGGTGTCCTATGTTCGAAGGACTCATTTGCCACTAAAGGAAAATGTATCCTAGAACAATTTCTAGGACCAAGCTTCAGGGAGGTGAAATAACATAAAAAATCTACCTCAAAAATGTGTATAAAGAGTTGTCTTATGTGGAGAGGACTCATTTTCGAGTAAAGGCTAATGTGTTTTAGCAACATTTTTCAGGACACCAAATTTTCCAAATTAAATTCCATACAATATCATTATTATGTGTCGAGATAGATCCTTGAAAGAGGGCTTGAATTTGAATTAAAGGGGATAATTAAATCTAATTAACCATACTTAATTAATGATACCCTAGATAAGTGTGAAAGTGTGTTACAACACTTTATAGCTAAAAGAGGGTACAAATTAAGTATATTTTATTAAAAAGAGGCCCAAGATCAGTATTAATGTGTTACAACACATTACAACATTAAATGTAGGAAAAATTAGGTTAATTCAATGATAATTATTCACAAATAAAGTATGGAAAAAGGATACATTTTCTCTTACTACATTTTTCCCTCACTTTAGTGAGAGGATGACCCCATGTAAAACTCACACTAAAGTAGATATTCAAGAAACTTCAATATACAATAATAGCAAAGATACATAATCATACCCTGTGAAAGGCCAAGAAAAATAAAGAAAACAAAAGGATCAAGCACAACCATTCCAACGAGATGTGGAACGAGGATTTTTTTTCTGTAACATATGCTACTCACACTAGGGCAGTGGAACCTCAGTCTGTCCACTAGGTGAGTTTTCCCAAAATATGTGTATGCTCACTTTGGGGTAGTGGAACCTCAGTCTATCCACTAGGTGAGTTATCCCAATGAGGTGGAAAATAAGAGAATCATATAGCCTCTCATACCTACTAAAGTTATCCTCCTAACAACTTTGATAAGGCGCCACAATATAATATTTTTTGTAAATACTTTTCTAATTTCATGAATGTAAGTTTTTTTATTAAAGGGTAATTTTCTTTGTTCATGTAAGGTCTTCTTGTTAGGGAGAATTTTTCCTAATGCCTCTGAAAGAGGACAAATCAAGGGTGTCAAATCATCACTCATGGGATGCCTCGTTTGTATCATGCCATGAAGGTAGATCATGCACTCTTGGAGGACATCAAACCTAATGACACCACCAAGAAAAGGACACCTCACAAGAAAAAAAAATCATGCCATGAAATATGTTGAAAAATGTCATTGATGTATAATAGAAGGTTGCGTGGTTGATTCATGTTAGGTTCATGAAAATGTTTAATAGAAAATTAAGGTTTTGCATCAAAATGTGCTAATCAAAGTGATGATCCACTAAATATCCCTATAAAACTCTCAATTGTGAGGGCCAAAACATGCAACTAACAATTAGAAACTAACACTAACTATTATAGGAATGAAAAGAGAAGTTTCATAGCTTGAAATGATGTGTACCTTATAGAAAACTTACTCTTTTCAGACCACAAAGGGCTTGTTCACCTTTAGTGGCAAATGGGTCCTTGTTAGGGTTCTAAAAATTGACTTATGGGTTTTATTCCTCTCAATCTACATTCCTAGATCCTAGGTTTTCACTGCTTAAAGCCCTACTAAGCACTTATTCACATTTAGTGGTGAATAGGTCCTTTCATGGTTTCAAAAAGCAAACTTCTAAGTTTTTTTCCTTGATTCCTATACTCCCAAATCCTCGTTCTTTAGCTCTCAAAAGCCTATAACAAATTTTGTAGGTTCCTTTATTTGTTCTTGGACTATGAATGATAATCTTGCAACTTGAAAACTTTGACAATTTTGATTCAATATTCTTCTCCACTTGATCTTCAACTTGTAAATCTACAAATACACATTCAAGAGGAGAAAAAGTTGTTGATTGTTAGTTAATAGTGGTTTTCTTCTATCAAACCCATTTTAGGTAATTAAACCAAATGATGAAATAATGAAATTGAAGCATGAAATGTGAAATATGTAATGATGATACCTTGGGAGATGTCTTGGAATGTAAATATGTGAACTAACATGAAGTGGCCATGAAGAATGTAGATCTTGATCTCAAATAGGATGTATGACAATGCTTGAAACATGAATCTTCAATGCTACATCAGCAACATTATTTCTACAACATGCTTAATGCATTATGCCTTTGACATGATGATATGATCTTGAATTGTTATAATAGAACCTTGATAATCTACCCTTGAATGTATTTGAATTACTCTTTTAATGCTCTAAAATTCTCTTGTGAACTGTTAGGATGCTTGCATTATGATTATTAGGTGAAAAAATGTGAATTATCCTTATATTTATACTAAATCTAGAGATTAACTCCGAAATTTAAATAATTCAAGCTGACATCATATTTAGGAATGAAACATATTAAAATCCTGGTAGAATTAAATTAGCAAGGGGGTCCTATCAAGAGAGGGACCATTTCCTACTAAAGGCGAATGGGTCCTAGCACAAATTTCTAGGACCATGCTGCGGGGGGATGGAATAACATCAAAAACCTAGCTCAAAAATGCCAAGAAAAGGGTGTCCTATGTTTGGAGGACTCATTTTCCACTAAATTCAAATGGATCCTAGCACAATTTCTAGGATGAAGCTTTAGGGAGGTGAAATAACATAAAAAATCCACCTAAAAAATGTATAGAAAGGGGTGTGCTATGTGAAGAGGACTCATTTTCCAGTAAAGGCGAATGAGTCCTAGTAGCATTTTCTCAAGACACCAAATTTTCCAAATTAAATGTCATACAATATCATTATTGGGTGTCGGGATAGATCCTTGAAAAGAGGGCTTGAATTTGAATGAAAGGGGCTAAATTAACTCTAATTAACCACAATTAATTAATGAGACCTGTAACTAAGGGTATTTTTCCTAGGGTTAGAAGATCTAATGCATTACTATAAAACCCAAAGTAATAATAAAGTGCAAAGGAACAACATGAAAACAAAATGAAAAGTATCACCCAATGTCTTCAATCTCCATGGCTGACCTCCATTACACCTTCTCAACTTGTTGCAAATATGATGTTTCCCTCAAATTTATGATGAGAAATCTAATGACAATGAAAATCCCTAAGCAAATGTTGAAGGATTTAAGATGACAAAATGCAATACTAAGCTATGATGCAACTAGTTAGCATCTAAAATATATCTAAATTATGTCTATGAGATGTAACTATGCTTATGAAAAAATGACAATAATGCAAGATGACAAGATTGCAAGAGTATGGCAAGAGCTTCCAAATAATATGAGATTTCCTAAAACAAGATTGTATGAGATGAGATAATGAGATCAAAATTGCCATTTTATAGAAAATGCAATTTTCAGCGAATGGCCAAGATTAAAGATTGACAAATGCCCTAGAATCAAAGGACAAGATTCAATTTGTCAACCCACAATTAGGGTTAGGGCAACATTAGGTCAAATTCAAAATGAATGGACAAGATTGATTTTTAGAAAATCAAATCAAGGGTGAACAATGCATGTGACAAGGGATAAGATTGGCACAGAAAAAGAGGTGGTTGGAAAATCAAATAATAAATATATATTATTTTATTTTTGAAGAAAAGACTATTTTGAATTAAAAATTAATTTAACTCAAAAGGTGGGACCACATGACAGTAAATAATTAATTCAAATTATTTACTAAAAGGAGGGAAATGTTAAATTAAATAATTAAAGATAATTATTTAATTGGAGAAGGTGACCAATAATTAAATAAATTAAAGAATCTATTTAATTATAAGAAAAATTAAGAATTAGTGACATTTAAATAAATAAATATAAATTATCTATTTAAATAATGAAGAGGAATTATTGGACAAGGATAATTAAATAAATTAAGAAATTTATTTAATTATAGAGAGACTGTAGACAATTAGCGACGTATTTAGATAAATAAATAAAATTTATTTATTTAAATAATCAAGAAAAATAAAAAGACATGAATTAATTAAATAATTATGAATTATTTAATTAATAGACGAAAATGGTCCAAGGACATAATTAAAATGTCTTAATTATGCTAGGAAGAAAAGGTGAAAAATCGAGCTTGCAGGCCTAGGTCATTTTTATGTGGCTTCATTTTTCCCCTCTTTGTCATAATGTGGCCTATTACATTGTGAAAAAGAAAATAAATCACAGTCATGCCCCAGTGAAGGTACGAAGTATCTATGCCCCCTTAGTAAAATTTTGAAATTTTGGCCTGACAATAGAAAAATTTGGAAAGTGTCCCTACAAGTTAATTTAATGACCAGATAGAGAATGGCGCAGACGATTTAGGATTTCTAGGAGTTTAAAGCAGCCAAAAGGATGGTCAAAGTCAGTCAAAAGAGCCTCCAGTGATAAAAGGGTTTGACAAATGCCATTTTGACCCTATAAATAGGTTGAAAATGGGGTAAAATCCATTCATTTTCACTTTTCACCTTAGTAATTTTGAGAGCTCAGAGCGAGGAGGACCTTAGTGATGATGGTGATTCTAGTGAGTGAGCATCACAGGGAGATTGTGTAGACTTATAGGCAGCCAGAGGGTTTAGAGCCAGCGGTACGTACCCCTACCTTTGTCATTTTATCATTTTACGTGTCTTTTTAGGGTTCTAGGTCCAACAACAAATGTGTTGTGATGCATATGAATGCGCGTAAGATGCATTCACATTCAAATTCGACACATTTGATGCATCATGACAAAAATACAAAGGGTCATTAGGTTAGGACATGAATGTGTGATGCATTTGCAATAAAGTGTGATTCATTCACAAAATCGCGCCACAAACTAGAGTTATAATACTACATATGCCATGTTGCAACACATTCATTAGGTCAAGTGACACATTAGAATGAAGTGACACATATGCAAGAAATCATCACACAAGTGCTATGTTGTGACACAAACATGAGCTAGAATGATGCAATCGCCGGATCAAGATGCAATTGAAGTACGGAGTGACAAAAATGCCTTTTCACGACACAAATGAAGTCCACATGAAGCATTTGACTTTGAATTTGACCAAGGCTATCTTTGTTTGACTTCAAATTTTGAATTCTTTTGAATGAGACAAATGATACTAATGGTTTTTAACAAGATGTTGATGTGTGCTTTAACATGTGTAGAGACAATTAGTGCCAATTTACATGCACGAGAGTAGGCCATCCACATACGGATTTCAGGATTAGTTGTCAGGCTGAGAGAAGTGACAAATTATGCAACTTTGAATTTACTATGTCGCCTATATGTCCATTATTCAGGCAAATAGGAGGCTTCTGATGACACTTTGCGAGAGATGGCACTCAAAGACCTACTCCTTCCACTTGCCAATGGGGGAGGCTACTGTTGCACTTGAGGATGTGTATTTGATTCTTCATCTAGCAATCCAAGGAGAGTGGATAGTCTATGACCCACACCACAGCTACCAAACTTTCATTGCTTATTATCATGATCAGGGTGCAGGGCTAGGGATTGAGGGTTACAAGATCCACTGGGAGTTTATGGTAGAGCACTATGGGATATTTGATGCTCTACTGGTGACTTTGATTGGTGGGGTACTGATTCTAGACCACCAAGGACATAGATTTCCCATTAGCTAGGGAGATGTTCTTGTTGCGATGAGATGAGACAGGACCATATATGCCTAGGGACCCTGCTTACTAGGTATGTTATATCATTAGCTCCATGAGGTGGAATATGGGAGAGCATAGAGCATTGGGTGTGGGACAACACTCCTGATGGTTTGGGCATGGGAGCATGTAGCTATTTTCTATCCACCGATCTCGAGACCACAGCTGGCAGATGGCATGCCATACATCAATTACTATGCAAGTTCCTTACAACAGACTTGATTTGGTGAGACAAGTTGGTGGCATCATCAGATTGACACCATGAGACCATTCATTTGGAGACCTTATAGATACTATAGGTAGTGGGATGATGAGGCCAATCACTTGAGTTTCTGTAGGTAGTTCAGATATTTGATAGATAGGATTGTGCAGAGCTAGTTGATTATTGAGATGTACCTACCATAGAGGGTCTTATGATAGTTCAGAAAGCATCAAGGTGTTCTGATGGGTACAACCAAGTATGCTAGATTGTATAGAGAGTCAATGTGGGGCCATCAATATCTATAGCCTTTGCAGAGTAGCAGATTGATGCGCAGATAGCACAATAGTAGGGGTGGAATAGAGGGATTGAAGATGCGAGTACTACAACTGATTATGACCTATGGTGGTAGACTCATCATCCAGTCCCTTTGACATATTTAGATGGACCAACACCCATTGATAGGAGATCAGTCATACCATGTGTGCCACAAGGTGTCTGAGGAGGCAAGGCCAGAGATACGAGAGAGGCAAAGACCAAGGGATAGAAGGAGGTAGGGGGAGGGAGAGATGGTAGGAGGACAAGGAGAGGAGGAGACGGTGGTAGGAGGAGGGTGAGACAACAAGTGGCTAGACTGACATTGAATTCTATCCCTAAGGAAGCTGAGGAGGAGGAGAGAGAGGAGGAGCTGAGGCAAGAGGAGCATGTGGCCGAGGAAGAGGAGAGAGAGGAGGATGTGGTAGAGGAGGAGGAAAAATAGGAGGTGGAGGTGGAGGCCGAGATGCCAAGAGATGAGGGTGTGAATCCAAGGTCGGCCAAGAAAGATGTTATAGGGTAACTCAAGATCCAAGACTTGGTAAGTTGTGTCCACAATGACTGGTCAGACTCTTATGGGAAGAGTAACCACACCATGAGAGGAACATTCTTCTTCATCATAGGCCTTTATGACTATGCTCTTTGTTGAATCTACGCAAGCTTCAGAAAATCCTAGAGCCTTAATCAATTTTAAGGAGCATATATTCAGTCCTACTCTGCCATCTACTAAAACTCATCTGACCTTGTTCTTATGGATGAAAACCTCAATGTGTAATGCATCATTATGGTTGGAATTTGGGGATGAATAATCTTGGTCAGAAAAAGTGACATGATGGGGTGTAGTGACATAACCCACCGTGGCCTCAAACTGGTGACATCAATGTCCTGAGGGACAATGGACTCTTGCAAAGTTTTGTCAAGTATTGCCTTATGCATAGGAGAAATGCAAAGCAACTCGAGTATGGATATTTTTAGTGGGGTTTTGCCTAGTTGGTCAATGAGGTTAAACTGACTCTTAGCTTGAGACTACTTTGTGGAAGGGCCTGACTGTGGTTGTCTTGTAGATGAACCAGGTATTGTAATTTTTGGTTTCTAAGGAGGTGGGCCAGCTATGGTGTTTTTTCTGCTTAGGTAGTAGCATTGCATTCAGGTGCTCTTTTGATAGTGATGGTATTGACATAATCTTTCATCAATTTGGACATTATTAATGATGGTTCCTCCTAAATAATCAAATGCATCACATGCATAATTGGCTTTGTTGTTATTAGTCTTGGGACCTGATGTGGAGGATTTATTAGAACCATGGTCTTGTAGTGGGTTTTTATGAATGGTATGGTCGACATTAGATGTGAATTGTGGCCCACCCACTTCAGTTACTTAATTTTCAATAAGTTCTTGTACAATGTTCCTCAATTGTCGACAAGAAGATGTTTTATGCCCTTTATCCCAATGGTAATCACATAAAGCGTTATCATCCCACCATGATGGTTTAAACTGCCCTGGGTCATATGGTTTAGGGTCTTCGAGTGTGATGAGACCATTTTGAAGGAGCTTCTTAAGGACATCCTCAATTGGCTCTCCCAAAGTGGTATATGTTCATATTTTCAGTAATTGTCTTATTTGGTGGGGTTGTCAATGATTTTGACTATTTTGACCACTTTGGTTATTCATGGGAGGTGTCAATATTGTTGTCAGTTTGTTTTGTGGCTAAGCTCCTTTGAGAGCAAGCACTAGTCCCATTGTGTTCACAGCCTTGGCATCAATAACACCATCATTGGTGATGCGTTTATTTTTTACCCAATACTATTTTTTTTTTGTGGGAGGATTTCCATTTGTGTTTTTAGGACCATAATTTAATTCCCCTTTAGCAACGAGGGATTTTTGAACTTGGACACATTTTTCAACTAGGTCTGTGAAGGTTGTGCAACAATAACTTGCAATCCATATTTAAATGGGCCCATGAGGGTTTGAAAAAAAATGTCAACCTTTTCTCTTTCAGGTATATCAATGTGACAATGACTTGCTAGATTTCTCCATCTTTGGAAGAATGGGATAAATGTTTCACCAGCATCTTCTTGTGTAAGATTGCATAAGCTAGTGATAGAGGTGTCCATGTCAATGTTACATGCATAGTTTCTCACAAAAAATTTCTTTAAGTTCATCCCATGTTTTTATCCCTTTTAGAGTGGAGAACCATACGAGTGCAAGTCCTATAAGACTCTTAGAGAAAAGTCTCAATAAGTAAGTTTGTTCATAGGCAATGTCCATATAGTTGGTCATGAATTCTCAAATATGTTTAATAGGATTTGTCTTACCCTTGTATTTGGTAAAGTGTGGTGCCACATATCCAAGAGGGAATGGTGGCATGTACAAATTTGTGTCAAAAGGGTATAAGCATAGGTCATATGACATGTGTGACTTCTTGTTGGATGCTTGCATGTTATCTATTTTTATTTCTAAGCTCATCATTTTGGCTTGCATGACAGGGATTATAGGATTATTTGTGGCATCACAAAAGGGAGTGATAGATATGCCATGGGTCCCCATTTTTGTGAAAAGACGATGTTGTTTTGTTGAGGGATGTGTTGTTGTGACATGTATGATGTGTTTTGGCTCATATGTTGGTGTTGAAAATTTGGATTTGGGACTTGTTGATGGGTGTGGATATGTGATGAATATGTTGGAATGTGCCATCCAACCATTTGAGTCGAAACTTGGGGAATATGTTGACCATGAATATTTTGATGTCCAAATGATGCCATGTTTTGTGTATTCAAATTGCCTTGTCCAAATTGTTGGAGTTGTCCATGGGGAATGTTCATGTTTGGTCCTTGGGAAGTGTTGGTGTTAAATTGTGATGACGTGTTTGGTTGTGGTGCTCGAATAAAGACACATCATTTAATTCCAAGGGGATTGAATAAGGTACCAATAAAAGGATTTGATGATGATGCACCCATGGGACTAGATGAAGCTCCAAACAAAGGATTTGAAGAGCTTTCCCCCATTGATGAGGACCCAAAGGTGGCTCCAACTGATTGTGATGATATTGTGGAAATTGTTGGCATTGACGTTATGGCTTGTGACATGGTTGGTGTCCCTCCAAAGGATGTTGCATTGATTTAACTGGAATTTTTTTGATTGGTTGTCTCATGAGAGGTGACATTAATGGTATTTGTGGCAATTTGTGAGGTAACACCATCAAAAGTATTACTTGTGTTGTTTTGAGGTTGACTCATGTTGGTCATGTTGTTTGTATTGTTAACATTGTGGTTGGCTGATGTTGGTCTCAAAGTGTTAGTGTCAAAGCCATGTGGTAATTTAGCTCCTTGACTTAGAAGTATGGCCAAATATTTGTCTCTATCATGTAAAACTATTTCCTCTACAAAGGAAACTACTTCTGTATTTTGAGTTACGGCTTCTAGGTCTTCCTCAAATATTTGTCCATGTTCATCCTATGTATGAATGGTTCAAAGGGATTTTGTGATGAAGATGGAATGTTCATGAAAGATTGTATGTTCATGTTGTTAAATGGGTCAGAAAATGTCCAATCTTGATTTGTGTTGATGTTGGGATTGGAATCATGTCCAAAGTTTTCTGTCTTTTCTTTATTTGAAGCCTAGTTTCCACCATAAAAGGAAATTGATCAAATGAGGATGATGAGAATGACAACTAAATGCAAGGATGACACTAGTCTATATTTTTGGATTTTTGATAAAGGATGACAATGCAAGACTATGTTTTTTTTTTTGGATTTTTGATAATAAGGAATGCAATATGACAATGTTGTCTAAAGGAAATGACTAATTCCAAATGAGGACTAGGATGACAAGTTATGATACTATTTTTTTTTTTTTTGGAATAAAGGATGTCAATGCAAAGTGATAATGAGATTTGCCTAAGGGAAATGACTAATGCAAAGTGATAAAATTGTTAAGAAAGGATGCCAAATTACAAGGTGACAATGAGGACTAATATGACAAATGTTGACTAAGGAAATGACCAATGCCAATTCTAGATGCCAAATGAGGACTATGATGAAGGTTATGACAATGTTTTTAGATTTTTAAAGATAAGATATACAAAGTGAGGACTAAAGTTTGAAAATGAAATGGTCTAGTTGATTTGGAAAAAGGTTTCCTATCCACCTTAAGCTTGATCTATGTCTCAATTTTGAAATATCAAAGGACTTGTTTGAAGGGCTAAATGACAAGGAAAAAATGACAAGTGAGGTTTCCTAACTAGACTTTGAGTTGGAAAGGTCTCACAAAAGGATAATGACTAAAGAAGATAATGATGACTAAGTTCAATGATAACCTACTTTTGAAAGTCAAGATTTTGCAAAGTATGGTAAGGTTGTCCTAATCCAAGATATGCAAGTGAAATGCGGACCTAAATGTTGGGTTATGACTAAAAATGAAAATGTTGAGACCTAATGATGAGACTAAGATTTGCAAAGATGAGCCTATGGTAAGATGCAAGCTAAAGTATGCAAGAAATGAGAGATTTGAGCAATTTTTTGATCTGGTTTTGACAAAATGCTTTTGGAAAAAGATATTAATGGACAATTTGGACAACTTTGAATTCATTTTTGGTTTGTGATAGAGTTTTGTTTTTGCTATTTGAATGCGTCATTTTAGTTCATAGATGTGTCGTAGTATAATAGATGTGGCTTTATTTTAGCAAATGTGGCTCAATAATGCAAATACGGCTTTCTAACGAGAAAATGTGGCTTGGTAAAGGAAAATGTGGTGTTTTGCAATGCAAATGCTTTTTGATAGAGTGAATGTGGTGTTTTGGACAACAAATGCATTGCAATAGATCTAATACATAAAGCAAAAAGTTTGATTTGTTTGCAATTTTGGTCCAAAATCTGAAGTGTTTGATGTTGACCATTTTTTTCTAGATCTGAAAGTGATGTTTTGCTTTGTTTGAATGTCTGAAAATATTTGGAAAACATAATAATTTGTCTTTGAAACAAGCACAATATAGACAAGCACAATCCTAGGTTAGGTTAGGGCAATATTCACTAGATTCCATGTGGGTCTCCCCAGCTACATATTCTTAGTGTGTGAATCTAGAAGCTTGGCCGCACGGGCTCCCCCTTACATTACACTCACTTCTTAGGCCAACCAAGCTTCCAACCCCCATGAAACTCCCATGGAAGATTGATCACCTCTACTAAGAATTGTGAAGATGTGGATGCCTTCACAATGACCGTTGTGCTAGAAAATAGAAGGATTTTGGCTACTACACAAAGGTGTTTAGTTCAGGACCCCCATTCTAGTGGCCATACATGGGGTGCAAGATTAAGCTCCATTTAAGAGGAACTCCACCCTGAAGAGATTACACTCAATAGGGTTTTAGGGAGTACTGCTTGGTCCGTATGACACATCCGCACACGTAATCCTAGGTTTTCCCTTCGGATTCACATTTATATACCGATCAGGGGTAGCTTGGCTTCAGCTCTATTGCGAATTTGAGTCACCTTGGGGTGAGTAATTTTTCCCACCAAGGAAGGCCCAAATTTTAGAGTCAATAACCATTTCTCTTACACCCAGGATCGTACAAGTGCACAAGGGGAGAGGATACTTTGATTATTGAATCAAGGTAAACACAAAAATGGATGGTTTTGGTTTTCTGATCACCCAATTTGCACAAGGTGAGAGAATAATCACCTACCACCCCAAACACAATCAAGCAAAGGACAAGCAATGTTCTTTTTGGTGCACCAATTGAAGTGTTTAAAAAATAAACAAGCACAATGTTTCAAAAAGATATCATTGGACAATCGAACCTACAAAACCACAAATTAGTAGTCTCAACAAGAAAATGTCTTAGACCCATGAAAGACTCAAAGCCACATGCTACAACAACTCATTAGTATCAAAGAAATATCTAACCTACAGATTGTAAAAAGAAAAAAAAAGAATGAAAAATGAAATTAAGCCAAATCTGGAAAAACTTGAGAGAAAAAGTTTACCAAATGAATGCATCGCAACAGACTGATTGCATCATTTTGTACAACAAATCTATCATGGTTCTACATTCTTGAATTTTTCAGACAAATGTGGCTCAGTTTCTTCATTCTGGAAGTTGAAAGACTAATGCGGTGATATGCAGGTTGAATGTGTCATGGCCAAGGAAATGCATCACTCTACAAAGCGTATGTGTCACAACATAGCAAATGCATCGCGAAATATCAAATGTGTCATTTAGAAGAGAAAATGTGTCATGGCCATACCAGTAGCTGCAAAATAAAAAAATGACGTATGAAAAAAAAAAAATTGTGTGATTTTGGTGTTGGGTTCACCAATGTAGCTAAGGGTAATTTTCCTAGGGTTAGCAGATCTAATGCATTAACATAAATAAAAAAGTAATAATAGAGTGCAAAGGAATAACATGAAAACAAAATGAAAGGTCTCACCCAATGTCTTCAATCTCCATGGCTGAGCTCCATTACACCTTCTCAGCTTGCTGCAAATATGATGTTTCCCTCAGATTTATGATGAGAAATCTAATGACAATGACAAGCAATAAGAAAATGTTGAAGGATTTAAGATGACAAAATGCAATACTAAGCGATGATGCAACTAGTTAGCATCTAAAATATGTTTGAATTATGTTTATGAGATGTAATTATGCCTATGCCAAAATGACAATAATGCAAGATGACAAGATTGCAAGAGTATGACAAGAGCTTCCAAATGACATGAGATTTGTTAAAACAAGATTGCATGAGATGAGATAATGAGACCAAAATTGTCATTTTATAAAAAATGCAATTTTGAGTGAATGGCCAAGATTAAAGATTGAAAAATGCCCTAGAATCAATGGGCAAGATTCAATTTGACAACCCACAATTAGGGTTAGGGAAAGATTAGGTCAAATTCAAAATGAATGGACAAGATTGATTTTTAGAAAATCAAATCAAGGGTTTACAATGCATGTAACAAGGGATAAGATTGGCACAAAAAAAGAGGTGGATGGAAAATCAAATAATAAATAGAAATTATTTTATTTTTGAAGAAAAGACTATTTTGAATTAAAAATTAATTTAATTCAAAAGTTGGGACCACATGATAGTAAATAATTAATTCAAATTATTTACTAAAAAGAGGGAAATGCTAAATTAAATAATTAAAGATAATCATTTAATTAGAGAAGGTGACCAATAATTAAACAAATTAAAGAATCTATTTAATTATAAGAAGACTTAAGAATTAGTGACATATTTAAATAAATAAATAGAATCTATCTATTTAAATAATGAAGAGGAATTATTGGTCAAGGATAATTAAATAAATTAAGAAATTTATTTAATTATAGAGAGACTTTAGACAATTAACGACGTATTTAGATAAATAAATAAAATTTATTTATTTAAAGAATCAAGAAAAATAAAAAGATAGGAATTAATTAAATAATTATGAATTATTTAATTAATAGACGAAGATGGACTAAGGACATAATTAAAATGTCTTAATTATGCTAGGAAGAAAAGGTGAAAATTTGAGCTTGCAGGCCTAGGTCATTTTGATGTGTCTACAAGACCCTAGATAAGTGTGAAATTGTGTTACAACACTTTACAACACCTAAAAAAAGATACAAGTTAAGTACATTTTATTAAAAAAGGGCCCAAGATCAATGTGAATGTGTTACAACATATTACAATAGTAAATGTAGGAACAATTAGGTTAATTCAATGATAATTATTCCCAAATCAAGTAAGGAAAAATGATACTTTTTCCATTACTAACACTCATAGTAGAGTTTCATCAAGAAATATTGGGGGACTTTGCAATTGTTGCATGGTGGATAGTAAAAAACCATGTACCACCTATCCCAAAAAATTTCCTAATCCCTTGGTTGTGGCACCAATGGATAGCAAACGTCTTGGAATTAAGGTTGAGATTTTGATTTGTGTGTGGCTCAGTGAAAAGTGAGCACAAATCATATTTTGTAATTTTTTCATCTTTTACTTCTTTATATGATAATTTATTTGCATAAAAATTCCTCCATGCATGCCTCCTATATGCCCAACCACTTAACTATTTGTTGATTGCATCTACATGTTCTAACATGTCTTGAAGTGAACTCACAAGTGTTCTTTCAACGGTTGAAATTATAGGATCATTCAACCTCGTGATTAACTCCTCAATCTATTTTTTGTTGTTTTCACATTAATTTTTGTTGAGTGTCAGGGGGATGTTGAGGAATTGGTGGAGGGGTTTTTTGTTGTGGTTGTTGAGGATTTTGTTCATGTGCTTGTTGTTGTGGTTGTTGAGGATTTTCAAGAGGGTTTTCAAGTTCATTAACATCTACAAATTAAACAAATGAATATTAAAAACAACCTAAAATTACCTATTTAACATAAAATTCACAAAAAAAAAAGCAATGCTTACTTGTTTGACCTCCTCATTGACATGGTGGCATCCTAATGATGAAATTACAACAAATCGATGAAGAAATTGTAAGTTTAGCTCCCTCCAAAACACAAGCATGCAAATGTAATTTTTCTTGGTTGGGGACAACAAAAAATACATTGAAAATGAAAATGATGTCATTTACTCTTTTTTTGTTTTAATAGGTTATAATGCACTCATATTATAATGTGAGCGTGTTATATGTTCGATGTGATCGAGCCTTCAGGTCAATCACACCAAGCCATAATTTGATTGCATTATAATGTACTCATGTTATAGCCTATGAAATTATTTTTGAAATTTTGGCCACAATTTGCCCCCCCGACTTTTTTCACCCACGCACACTCAACTCATAGAATGGTGTAGGAGCACCCAAGGCCTTCAATGAGATCTTCAAGGAATAGGAGTGTGCAGGGGTTAGGAGGACCTTTCAAGCAAATCAAAGCATCAACTATGACCTTTTAAAGCCTATAATGGCATTTGCAAAGGATAAATGTGTTAAGAGAGTCAATTGTCCTAAGGGTCCTGATAAGGACCCTAGGAACAAGATGCTATGTAAATGGAATTGTCATGTTCTAGAGGTTTAATTAGTAATCTAATGCTTTAATTAGGTCAAATAAGGTTGGATATTGAAGATCCAATAGTTTTTAGGTGGTAGAATTTAATAAATTTCAAGTTTGTAAATTCAAAATTTTTAATTCACTTTAGGCAGGTAAATGGGTTTTAGGAGATTTTATCACTTTAATGAAAGAAAATCAATGAAAAATGGTTGGAACAGTTGGGGAATAGTTATATAACCCAAAAATAATCATTTGTATGGAGGTTGGGCATGTGGAGAAGTGATTGTATGGACTGTTCTCAGAAAAAATAGAAAAACTTCAATTTTGCATCTTTTTGTGTTCTTTTTGATGTTCTATTGATTCCTATTGAACTTTGATTCATTTTGATGGCTTAAGGACTTGAATTTACATTACTTAAGACCTTTTTATGCTCTAAAAATTAATAGAAATCAATTTTTTGTACAAAACTTTTGACTGCCCTCAAGGAAACACAAAATTTGCACTAGTTTTGAGGGTTTTTCATGATGAACGATCCATTTCATGGGAATATATGACTGATACCAATGAAATGGATCATAATTAACTTTTATCATATCAATATAACAACCTAAATTGCAGGAAAGAGGAATCAAGTGATGTACACCAAGAAATCAGAGTGAAAAATGCTTGAAGATGGAGGCTAGGGTATAGCAGTAGAAGATATGCCTTAAGGAGGGGTATTTTTTTGAGTTGTAATAGTTGATACATGTTGAATTAATGGTGAAAATTCTAAAATAAAGTTTTGGAAGTGATTGGAAGGTTAGTTTTCAAGAAGCCCTAGTTTTGAGGCAAGTTAAGGAGGGTTTTGTGTTTGTGCATGTTAGGTGTGTCATAGAAGCCTAAAAACTTGGAATCATTGGTTTTGAGTCATTTTAAGTGACTGTTGAAAGTTTCATGGTCAGGGGTTGAGTTTAAAGATGGGTTTCTTTGGAAAAGAGGGCTAATTAGGCCTAGTTTTTGAGGAAATAGCAGATTTTGGTTGGTGAGTCCTGAAACAAGTGCCATCAGGGAGTTGATATGTTGTTTGCCATCATAAAAAAAAAACTTAATCAGTCACTAGATTGTAAGTTCCTTTGGGAGGTTTGTGAGCAAAGCCAAAAATCCTTTGCTAGAGGCCTAATTGGGCTAGAAGGCTACTTAACGAGCAAAGGTGAGTTTTGGTCTAAGACAGAGGGTTAGGGATTGAAAACCATTCAAGTCAGGTTAGGTTTAGCCCTTTGAGATCACTCAAATGGTTTGGAACCATAAGGAAAGCAAATAAGCCATGAATGCAAAGTTGAGGCCTTATCTCCATGCTGGCGCCTAGATGAAAGGTTGAGAGTGAATCATTATTAGTCTTGTAACTTGGTGTTTCTTTCAAAGTCCCTGAACCTCTGCATCATGGAAGAACTATTTTTGAAAAATATTTTGAACCATCGAAAGAATGTATTTTCACTTGAAAATTTGGATAATGAAATTCCCTGCATTCATTTTCAAGAAAGCAAGTAGATCTAATTTTTACCCCAACAATACCCTTCTAATTCTATAGTTGAAAGCTTAGAAAACACATTCAACAACTAGCTTTAGGCAACATCAAATACTTGCAACAACACCTAAATCAATAAACCAAGAAATTATGAATTGAAACCATAGAGAGAGCACATTCCAAAGTTCTCTATCATAGAAAAAAGGAATTCAGACATAACATGTTGATTTTATTGATTAAATTTTCCAAGAACTTGCAGCAATAGTTTAATGAGAAATAATGAACAAGAAATCATCTGGATGCATCTTTTTTGGCTCCAACATTCAAAAATATACAACAAGATACCTCCAATCAAGTATAACAAAAAAATACCACTTCTAACTCATCCTCTTGACTTCACCAACAATTCATTTACAAAAACTGCCAATAGTATTGAGCTGGAGCAATATTGGGATGGGTGACCTCCCGGGAAGGCCCAATGCTTCACCTCTATGAGCATCACCTAAATGCAATGAGTGCTAAGTGGACCATTCACTATCATGAGAGATGGGTTCTTGTGAACCACTACTCATGAAACATGGGTCAATGAGTTTGACTCTAGAACTACATGGTTGAATCCTGATAAAAATATCATAATTTTACATGTTGTGGAAAATACCTCCTACTTATCAAAAACTTGTGCTTTTCCTCTAATTTAATATAAAATATCTCTCCTCTCTACTAGGAATGTATTTTCCATACATGCTTGCAAAATTACTACCTCTTTTCCTTCTTCCTATTGGCATATAAGATTCTCCAACAACTCCCCATTCTTTACCTTGTAGGAAATTTAAAGTTATTTGCTAAATTGTCCTCCATCATACCACTTCTCCACCTCCAGGCGCCTATGTTCCTCTTGGCTTAATATTTAAATGCCTCCTCTATTCTAAGTGTGGGGCTTCATGCAACCCCCAAAATTTAAAGAATTTCAATTTTCAAAACCTCCATTCCCAATTTGAATTAAATTCAAATCCAATCCAAATGAGGTCTCAATTTTGAGGAATTTGAAATAAAATTGAAATTCATCTCTGGAAGAAACAACCAACAATCCAAAAAGAATAAAAATTAAATATTTTGGTGTGTAGGATTTCCTACACATTTGGGTGCTCATGCATCAATAAACTAGGCATTTGCATATGAATTGTAAAAAGAAATTATAAAAAATACATGTTCTAAATGATGTGAGGACATATTTTTCTAAAATATGGATACTTCAAATAGAAAGAGGACTTTGAGGTGAGATTTTTTGTGTAAAATAGATATATCCAAGTGGGTAAATATATCATTTGCAATGCAATCAACAAAACTAAAGAGAAAATATTTACATTTTAATGAAAACATAGATATTGACCTTTATTGTATTCTATTTGCTGATGAAAACCTTATTTTTCCTCATTATGAATAATTTATCTTCAAATAAGCTTTAGAAAAAATCATGCATATGCCATAATTTTACTTATCACTTCTCTGTATAGATTGTGAAATATACTAGAAATATCTTGCATCTAAAATACATGTTTATTGTATAAATAAAAGAACTAATACTACAAGTGGTGATAACCTTTTAATGAAATATATATTGGAACAATTTTATATTCTCTCTAAAAATATATCAAACAATATTTTTGTAATGAAAAATGATTGGTGACCATAATACAAATTATTGTTTAGAAAATTAAGTAAAAAATTATATTAGACAAATCCTATGTACATTGTAAATAATTTTTTTTTAATCTAAACATGAAAATTCCATATTCAAAATAAATAACAAAGATACCAAATGTGAAACTTCATTCTTGTTACAACCACCATCCCTCTATAATTACAATAGAGCTTAATCATGTCCATTATCATCCCTTTCCAATGCCCCTTCTTCAATCTTCACTAATTTTAATTAAAGCTCCTACATTTTAGATTCATTGAATTGAGTATTATTTACTATGTCAATTAATAGAGCATAGCAACTTTGACTTCTCAAAAAAGTTATTTGAAATTAATTTTCACTTTAATTATTTGAATTAGCTTTATATGGTGAACATGTCAACAACACAATATACATAACCAACCAAAACAAAATTTCAAAACAAATACATATTAATATATATTAGCACAATAATTGAATTAAAATTTTAAAATCCCAAGAGCTACTAAGAAAAGACTAAATGGAGGACATAATTGTTTTGATATGCTCTTTATTTATTGGAATTACTTATTCAAGTTTGAAGTAAATTTTATGCTACAAATCTTGCACAACTTAAATCTATGAGAGGAAAAGAAAAGAATGATACTCGTGTTATCTATGTAGTTGTTCAAGGGTTTTCTATAAAGAGTGAGTAGCCTAGTATATATTTTTAATTAAATATTTTGTTCAAAATTTTATTTTAAAATAATCAAATAATTTAATATAATATTTGAAAGTAAAATTGTAAGTGAAGATTAAAGTAAAAATACACACATACATATATATTTTAATTTCTTAAAAAAAATAATAACTACAAAAAGATAACATTTAAAATAAATAAATTTATTAATTAATTATTTTAAAAAATCCTAAATAAAATTGAACAATAATTATAGAAAATTAGTCAAATAATTGAATAATATTTTTTAAAGAATAAATATATTTATTTGTTTCTTTTCACCTAGTAATGTATATGTCTCACAAGTAATTCATATCAACATTCTGTCATTCATGAGTTTAGTTGGATGATGTCACATTTATTATTTATGGATCTCCAAAGGATTCAGGAATCACAATTTTTTGGTTTGCATCATTCACAACACTTATGTTTGATTTTTGAGATTCACTTGAGCTCTCCTTTATATTGCAAAGGTTTTTGTTCTCCATTGACATTTTCAATATATAAACTTGGGATGAAAACTACTCATGAAATAAATACTTTACAAAAGATTTCATGTATTTCCACATGGTAATATCTTGTCCTAAAAGGGTGTGAAATTTGGTGAAATTGTTATGGCTTGAAAAAGGAACATGATTGAAGACAAAGGTGATGTTATTTCTATGATTAGGTAGAGTCCTTAGAAGCTTCTTACATCTAGCATTGTTGAATAATTTGCAATATCATAACATGTATTTCTAGAGCCTTTCAAATACTTGTCTTCAATTATTTGAATCTCACCATCTCAAAGGTTTAAAATCCCCCTAGAAAATTCTTGCACTAGAGGAGAATCTTTCAAAAATCCTACATGAAAAGCATCACAAAAATATAGCCCTTCAAATACCGATTTCAACAATATAATAAGTAGTGTCAATTGACTATTTTTCAACATCATGTAGACCTCTTTTTCAAAATTATTTTGCACCATAAAAATAATATATTTTCACTTGAAAAGTTGGAAAATGAAATTCCCCACATTCATGTTCACGAAAGTAAGTAGATCAGAATTTTTACCCCAACAATACCCTTCTAATTTATAGTTGAAAACCCAGAAAACACATAAATCCCCACATTCAACAACTAGCTTTAGGAAGCATCAAATAGTTGCAACAACACCAAATCACTTAACAAATAAATTATGAATTGAAACCATAGAGAGAGCACATTCCAAAGTTCTCTAGCACATAAAATAACAAGGAATTTAGAAATAACATGCTGATTTTATAGATTAAATTTTTCAAGAGCTTGCAACAATAGTTTAATGAGTTAAACAATGAACAAGAAATCATCTACATGCATGTTTGTTTCCTCCAACCTTCAAAAGTATAAAACAAGACACCTGCATATGTGCAGGATCATCATGAAAAAAAAAGGCCCTTAAGTGGCAAAAAATTCAGAAAAATCAGTGTTAGGCAACTTGAAGTAAATTTTTTAATAAGTTATCTATATTATTTCAAAAATATCTAAAAATATAATCTATAGAAAATTGAATGTAGTTTCTAAAATACTAGGTTTATTTGAAAATAAATAAAATCTATTTGGTGAAAATTTGATATTTCAATGCAGTAGTACTTAAATTTTAGGGAAAAAATAAGTAGGTGTCTGTCTGACCACCCTAACCACAATAAAATCATAATTATTTTTTATAAAATTTTAGATATAAGTAGAGGACTCATGTCTGAATGTGATGCATATTTTTTTGTTATTTTTTCCAAGTAAATAATTAATTATGAATGTTTTATTACAACTTTAAAAAATATAAAACTTCAGATGTCTAACCACCTTAACTTGGTCAAAACTTCATGAAATTTAATTTTTCTTTTAATCCTATAGTATGTGAAGCGTAGAATGTGACACATATTTTGGATTCAAAAAATGTGATACTATTTGAAAGTTATAGATGTTTTTCAATCAACCTATCGATCAGGACTTTAGTCGTAATTCTAATAGAAAATGAATAATAATTATTTATTAAATTCAAATTAAAGCATAATTTATATTGATGGAAATATGAGAATCTCCTCTAAAACCCCTTTTTGTTTCATCAATTTTGGATTAAAAAAAATTTGTCAGCCACATACCCTACAAATACCCATGATATTGCCACTTTTTGGCCCACCATGATCCTGCACATACCCACCTCCAATTGTATAAACCTAAAATTGGTCAAGATAATCAATTAATTAAATACCAGTTATTTAATTGATGATCCTCTTCTTTCTTATATTTATAAATAAATTCTAAATTTTTTTATATAGTTCATGCTTTCTAATTCTTCCATCTTAAAGTACATTCTTCTAATTTTAATTAAATAAACAAATGTCAATAGTTTTTTTTATTTGATCAATACCTTCTCACTAAATTTAAATTCTCAATATGAATTTAGTCACATGTCTCCAACTTTTCCTCTTGCCACCTCATCAAGTGTCTCATGAATTTAAATATGCTTAATATTTAAATTGCAATTATCCTCAACAAATTTTGAAACAACCTTGGACACTTGGCTCTTCCATTTCATTTATTCCTCTAAACACTTGGAAAAGTGTTCTATTAAAGGGAACACTCTCCATGATTCCCTCTAACTTCTTCATCCTCCACCCTCATTCTTTCTAGCCAAAATCTTGACCGTCAGTTGCTGCCACATCATAATATGCCTTGGATATCCTATAAATACAACATGATTCTACAACATTTGATATCCCATATTTGAGAAAACTTACTCTGCAGAAATTACATTCAAGCATTTAGAGTATTTAGAGCATTGGAGTATTTTATCATTTAGCAATTTCGAAGAATTTTAGTTTAGAATCATGACTTAGTATCATAGCTGCATTTCCATTATTCATAGTAGTTTTTATACAACATTTGCATCACAAAATTTAGCATCATATTTTCATCATAGTAGCATCAATATCACTATCATAGCATCAATCATGTAGATAATTCAATCATATAGGAAATAAATTCTTGCATTTTAGATAACATCTCATTTCTTGGGTTGTCATCCAAAGAGTCTAGTGCATTAATACAATATGAGAGCACTAATGATTTAGAGGATCCTTGAGAATAGAGAACAATGGAACAATTTTAGGGAACTTGATGTTCTTCAATTTGATATGTTTTCTAATTTCAATTCTCTAAAGTAATACATTTCATTGGTTTTGTGTGGTTTCATTACTCATTTAATCACATTCACAATTCACACAATACATTTTGGTGCCCACCATGGGGTGTAGCCCCATTTTTATTTGACGTTTTCTACAAATTTGTTTTACAAATCAGGATGTGAACTCTTATGTAGTGCATCCATGATTTATTTTGAAGTATACAAATCGTCTTCTACCACATCCAATTCTTGTTACAGTGCATCTAAAGCATCTTTCAACGCATTCAACACATCTTTAATTGCATACAAGGGGTCTTCTAGTGAATTTAGTCTATATTTTAGTGCATACAATAGTTTTTTCTAGCACATTTGGTAGTTATTTTAGCACATAGGAGTGATCTTTTGGCACATATGTACCCTGTTTTAGTGCATCTAGTTTATTTTGCAAAAAAATATAATTTTGAGAACTAATCAATGTTTTTTTTGTTGCAGGTACTTAATATGCTGGTCAAAGACAACTATATCAAACTACTGATGATGTTTGTAGGGGCTAGAGTTACTATTGTCTTCTTTTGATTAATTTAGGAATCTAGTTTAATTAGAAGGTTAATGAACCCCTTGTCTACTGAGCTTGTAAATTGATAGGCCTATGCTCTCTCGTTTACTGGGTGACCAAAATGCTAGAATCACAATTTCTTGTTTAAATAGCACCTTTAGAAGGCCTGTTGTAGTGGAAAAAAGTACTCACCCTACAGGAACAACCTAAGTGGGAATAACTAAAGCCAAGTTTTTTGACCCACTATAATCAAAAGCGAATTCAAGAAAACTCGCAATTCGATGGAAGTGTGCATTGATAACCATCCCCAAAGCCTTTGTTCTAAAGGTTGGGAGGTCTCCTATGGGATTTTATCATTTTTCCACATTGAACAAAAACCCTTACTATGAGCCTTAAGTTTAGAAGCCAACCAAGTCAATCTTTGAATACTTCTAATATCACAGTGCAAGGGGAGAGAAGAATTTTCCCCCAAGATACTCACCATATAACTATCAGGGATTACTGGCCAAAAGTGGAGGATTTGAATCTGGTTAAGACCTAGGAAAGGAAAAAATATGGGCACCCTCTAGGGGGTGACAGTTGTGTGAGTTGACATAGTTCTAAGATGTGGGTTGTGGTATTTTAAGTGACCCTTGACATTAGAAAAGTGCTTGAACTATTTTCTCATGTTATACCTATGGAAATCAAAGGAATCTGATCAAATTCTTGAATACACACTCAATGTTTAGTTCCTAGGCTTGAACCAACTTTTTTAGAACTTTCTACTATGTTTGAAGCCATAATTCAAGAAATTATCCATTTAAAGCACTTAATTCACATAATTCACATGCAAAGATTCAACCAAGCAAGAGTCATTGTTTAGAAAAGCATCCCCTAGAAACATCAAATTCACTATTTAAAAGAAAAACAACTAGACAGAGTTCCAAAAACATTGAATACTTCCAGATAGCACATCCAGTCCCTGTTTCAATGCATTCATGACTTATTTTAGTGCATCTAGGGAATTTTATAGCCCATTCACAACATCCTTTACCATATTGAGTCCATTTTCTAGCACATCTAGGGGAAATTCTGGCCCATTTGATTCATTTTCCAATGCATGTAGTCCATCCACTAGCACATCTAAGTAACTCTTTGGGGCATAGGTTTCATTTTCTATCACATTTGCAAATTTGTTTAGTGCATTCACCTAAAAATCACCTAGTTGAAACCACATTTAGGAGGGGTAGTCTAGTGCATCACTGCCTTTTTCTAGCACATACAGTCCATTTTTTGGCGCATTTAAGTCATTTTCCAGCACACTGAGTCCATCTTTTAGCGCATTCAGTACATCTTCTAGTGCATGTAGTCCATTATTCAATGCATTGAGTCTATTTATTGGAACATCTTAGGTACATTCTAGTGCATCCATTCTATTTATTAGTGCATCTGTACAATCTTTTAGTGCATCTGAGCCCTGTTTTAGCACATCTAGTAAATTCAATACTAGAGAGAAAAATTCACTGTCTATCATACAATTGAAACCATAATTCAAGATATTTTTCAAAATAGATTCATTCCTCGGTCACACTAGTGCTTTAAACTTATTGAAACTGACCTTTACAAGTGAAATTCTTCAAACTAAACCAAGATATAACACTTTAAAGTGCCTACTAAAATCAAACCTTTGATTGTTAAGCTAAGTTTCATCATCAGGATTTGTCATCCTTCACCACAAAAAATGTTGTATAATTAGATTAAACTTAGTGTCATCAATAGAATTTGTCATTCTATTTGACTTAGTTAATTATCCTTGGCACTCCTCCAAACAAATATCAAAGTTTAGTGAAAATAATAACACTTGTATGCCTATTCAAACAAGATCACAAAAGTAGAAACTCAAGGAAAAGGAACTTGAAACTCAAAACACCATGGCTGAACCTAAAGAAAATTCATTTCAAAGTTTCCACCACACTGAAAATGATGAAATTCTTGAGGAAGATATCCAAACAACACATGATCCCAAATTCCATAAATTCATGGAAAATATTTTTGAAAAAGATGGAGAAAAGTACTTCTTAATGTGGGCTAATCAAGGTATTGTTGATGGTGTTTTTATGCACTTCTCAACACAGGCAGTGCATAGGTGCACTACCTCTCTTGAAAGACAATTTCCAACAATCGAATTGTAGAACACTATCCCAAGGTCTCTCGGATGTCAGGTCATGACAGTGCTTAGATACCTCAGTAGTTTGATTTGATTTGTTGGAATCACAGGGCGGTCTTACAGAAAATACAAAGTGTGGACACAAAGCATGAAGTTGGATCTTAAAATGGAGTTCTTAGGGTGGGAAGTTGTTATGCACCGGCTGTAGGTTCAAACAACAATCTTGGACTCCATTTAGTTGTTGGATTTGGCTTTACAATGTGCAATGAACCTTAGCATAGGTCAGTTACTAAAAAAAAAGAAGGAAAAGGGCGAAGGGGAGGGAAATTTTCTAAGTCTGAAGCTTGCTATGAATAGTGACAATGGAGTTCCTACAATGGACAATTCCTCAAAACAATGTCCCACTTAACCAGGGATTTCACAGTATTATAGAAATTGTGCTATCTTCTAAGGGCTGCAAATATTTCATCCTTCATCCACCACATACATGCATGAATCAAAGATAAATGCTTGGGGCAGCTTTAAAATCAAGTCCAAGCTAACTTTGCACAACTATCTACCTTCAGCAAATAGCAAAAAGTATGGACTAAGGGATCATCAACAAGGCAGGAATTTTCACAATCACCCAACAGCATTCCTAAGATTTATCCAAAGAAAGTAAACAGCTAACTAAACAGCAATAAGATCTAAGCTAAACATGTGAAATTGGAGAATGAATCAAATACCATGAGAGAAACCAAGAAAATACACCAAGTCAATGTCTTTTCTTATAAATTTCAGCATCATGTCTTTACAACAACTCAACTCTCTCTTTTGCAAATGAGAGGAGTGCCCTATTTATAGTTTTCCAAAATTTAAATGAATGGCCAAGATTCATTCTCATTGTGTGGCCAAGATTCATTACAAAATAGGGTTTCACCTACCCCCAAATAGATCTCAATTTAAAATTACATTTTTGTCATTTTCCCTATTTTGTCCTCTTGTGGATGACACTATAGCTCTCTCGTCTTATAGTTGATTGATGTTTCTTTTGCTATAGCTACTCTACAGGAAGATCTTCTTTGGATGGGCTGTCCTCTTGCTCCTCAGAAGCTGCGTGTTCTATGTACTTGAGGATGACGGCCTGCAGCTTGTCGATTTCAAAGATTTCACATCGTAATGCCTGGTAGCTCCACTCCTTAGCGTTCTCTTCCAGCCTTTTCCAATCTTCGTCATACTTTGAGCCTTGGTCCCTAAATAGCTCTGATCGGTCAAAGGAGCGGGTAGCAAAACTTAGGAACTTCATTGTGATTTCTCTGGCTGTCCCATCCTTCATCTTCTCCTGGAAGTATGGCTTGATCTTCTCTGTATCCATTTGCATAGTGGGCATATCATAGCCCATCATCAACTTGAGATATTTGGTGCATTCCTCCTGGATTTCTTTGATCCACTCAATATCTGGATCCACTCTGCTCAGGATTTTCTCCAACCTCTCCTTCTAGTTATCGAGGTCTCTGCTCCACACATCCACTAGCTAGTGATCTTCTTTCTTAAGTTCTAGCTTCTCTTCCTGCATGGTGTCAGGCATCTAAAGGATGGCTTTGATTCTGGGGAAGGTGGAGTCGTAGGTTGCAGGGAAATTGGTATAGAGCCTCTTTGTGCTCTCCAGAGATTGGACCAAGTCCAAGAACTTGTTGGCTGTTCGCATAGCCCTACTGATTCCCATATTTCTGATGTATGTGACTTGTCGGAACCAATCCTCGATGGTTTTCTCCAAGTTCTTCCTTCTCTCCATCTTGTTAATCTGTTCTTTGGAGAGCAACTGCAGTGTGACTGTGGAGGTGGTGGGCAAGTCGTCCACTGGGGACCATTGTTGTATGTAGTCTATTAGGGCAGCAACCTGTGCTTTAAGCTCATCCTTGGAGACCTTGTCCTGCTTTATCAGGTGCACCACCGTGGCCACCAACTCCTCCAGGTGTTTGACCTATTTCTCTCTAGTTGCTGTCCCTAAATCAATGGTGGAGATATTATAGCTCACCCCTACCTGGCCAATAGTAGGCATTGCAATTTGTGCTACTCAGGAGCCAGAAGCATCCATTGTTATCCTAGATCAAACCTTGGGCTTCTTCTCCTTCTTTGTCATGATCAGGGATCAAGCCAAGATGGCCTCCAATCACGGCCTTGGGTCCCTCAGCACTGGGGTTGTCCTCTCAAGTTGCTTCTTCAACCAATCGGGCATAACAGATTTATCCTTGGGTGCATCAAGGTTGCCCTCACCCTTCTCAGTCAGAGGCAAGACTTTTGCCTTCTTTTCCTTTTGGGGTTCTTCTTTCTCTTTGGTAGCATCCTCCTCTTCATCGGAGTCACGAATGAATACGAGGCGTTTGACGGGCAGCTTGGTGGACGGCTGTCAGGTGGGACTTTCTTCTTTCGCTGCCTCTTCTTCTTTCTTCTCTTCAGTAGCCTCGACTTCAGGGCTCTTTACAACATGGGTCTCAGCCTTAGATAAATCCTTTTGTGGCTGCCCTTCTAGCGGCTTCCCTTCTTCACCATGGGGTGACTCTTCTATTTCCTCCCCAACCTTCTTTAGCTGCTATGCCAACTCTTCCTCAAGGTCCTCATTGAAAGTCTGGATGATTTCCTTGGCACCCGAGCCACCCTCCTCATCCCCACTCTCAGAAGAGCTTGTCTCTTCTCCCTCATAGACCACCCTGTCGATGGTTTGACACTCATACTCAAGGTGCTCATGATACTCGTCATCCTCTTCCTCAATAGACTTTGAGGCTTCCTGCTCTCGCTCCTCCAACTCCTTTGAGATAAGCATCGTAGATTCCATAGCTAGCGGCCTTGTCGACAGTTGTGAAGGTTGGGCAGTTGCAAGGACCTGGGCAAGGGCTGTTTGAAGAGCTAGATTCATTAAAATCTAGAAAAACTCAGGGGAGCGATTTTACATATGTCTCGTAAGGGCCTCGAGCATAGCAGCAGTGGGAATAGGAAATGTTATTGTTGCCAGAGGGAGGGAAGTAATTGGAGAAATGGTAGCAAAGGAAGGAGGAGTGGTCACGCCAGAAGAGGAATCAATGACGACCACCGACCCGGCCGGGGGTGAAGGAGCAAGATGGACAGAAATGTCCACTGCTGGTGGAGATGCGGCGACCATAGCTAGCGAGGCAGGCGGTGCAACAGGAGGAGCAGGAAGAGCCAAGGGAGGTCGGGATTCTTCCTCACCCACCGCTTGTTTAAGCCTTTTGGGAGATGATCCTCCCGTTTCTTTCTTTGTTTGATCTTTGGAATCTAGAGACTGTGCTATCTCTGTTCCTTTCCTCTTCTAGGACCTAGTGACGGGAGGAGACTTGGAGGTCCCGCCAGTTGACGTGGTGGCAGCGACATCCTCCGTGGCACTAGGCTCGCTCTTGAGCCCTTCATAGGTCAAAACTACCCCTTGTCATTTTAGGTGCGCCATATGCCCATCAATCCACTCCTAAGTATGAGTTATGATTGGTTGAGTGATGGTGTCCAGGTCATCGACCTCCTGTTCATCCCAGTCGATTGAAGTTATTGGTAGGTTAGCAACTGTAGGGTACCTTGGGTGCATGATCATGGACTCATCCTCCTCGGCCTAGTCTAGTACCAGGAACAGTTGCACCCTTCTCAAGAATAGTACTGTCATGCGCATGTAGTGCCTCGCACGCACCTCCTTGTCGTCTTTGTAGTCGGCCCAGAAATCTTCAATGTGGTATTGGTGGGCATACGCCGGCTCCAGCGCCTTCCTTACATGGCCATGTGGATCCATCCACAGGCGGGTAGTGTACCAGTCAAAATTGTAACCCTTGAGCTCCTTCTCAGAATTACTGGCACATTGAGAAGTCTGTAATCGGTACAGGCCTTGGCCGAGGGTCATGGGGTAGGAAATCCCTGCTATGTGTTTATTGCTAAAGATTGCCTAGATATGTTAGAGCTATCGAGAAAGCTCCAGGAGGATGATCCTATCATTTGGGTACCGTGGCAATCTATTTCTCCATTTCGTGAAACCTTGGGCCTGGATGTAGGTAAACTTGGGGAATTGGATAAACAGAAAAGCATACTCTTTTAAGAGCACCCTGGCACTGTGGGAGATCCTCCTCTCGAAGTCTCCAGTGATCAATCTGATGATATGGCCAATGAAGGCGTCATTGACCCGGCAGTACTCCTTGAAATTTTGGTACTGGAGTTGTGGATATTTGTCAAACGGCTTGAGCCCTCGCTTCTGCCCTTGATCGGGTGCCACAAATAACCCGCTGTATTGTCTTTGACCTGCCATCCACTCCTGGAAGTAGGCGACCGTTGGAAGACCCATGACCCTGCTCAACATGGTTACTAGGTCGTGGTAGTCCTTGTGGAAATCGCTACGGAAGAGTTCTTGGGGAACCTTCCCAACACTACCACATTTATCCTTAAGCTAAAGGAGGTTGATTGACTTTTTGCACCCTGATGGATTAGCATCCCACACCACTTGACATTGTTCTAATGTAGGGACCTCCATCTGTTGGAACGTGGGAATGTGGAATGTTTTGGTAATCCCTTCTGGTGACATGTCTGCGAGGATGTTTCCCTCCTTATCCACAATTATTCTGGTGTCAATTTGATAGGCTTCTCAGTAAGCCATCACTAGTTCGAGTGCCATGAGAGAGGGAGGGAAACCGACAGCCTTGGCTATTCCACTCTGCCGTATTAATCTGGCATTCTTTGTTGTCGGGTTGACCTTGACCCTTTGAGTGAATTCATCTATGTCAACCTGGCCGATGTTAGTATCTGAAATCTCCTTCCAGTCGGTTGAGACCTTTGAATGGAGTGGCTCGCCCTTAAACTGATACTTCATTTGATCCTTATCTTCCTTTCCCTGAGGAGTCCTTCCGGACTTCTTGCCCTTGTCCTTTTCAGTGGAGGCCCCTGAAGTTCCTACAGCCAATTCCATATATTCTGCAAGCAAGGGAAAAGTCAACGGAATAAAACATCAAAAGAATTCATGCTAGGCCATATTTTAAAAATAACATCTAAATAATCGATCAAGTATATCATAAATCTTATCTCTAGATGTTATTGATCTTCATTTCAGGGCATTTGGACAATCCGGGCCCAGAGGGCCGGATTTCCCTGGCAAAAATGTTGTCTGGAAGGGAAAACGCAACAGAAAGCTCCCAGAGACCCTCCTTGGCCAAATTTTAATGTTTTAGGAGGACCATGATGGAGAAGAGCAAAATTTGGGACGTGGGTCGAGGTTGGATTCTAATTTTAGGAGCATTTGGATCAATCTAGGAGGACTCATTGGTTTCAAGCCGGGAAGCCGCCAGAAGACGGCTGTTGGCGAGGGCAGACAGTGGGCGGAAATCCGGCGGTGAAAGTCTAAGTGCCGGGGTCCGGGGGGCCAAAGGATGGCTGGCATGTGCATCATTTAGGCTTGGTGGCATTTGGTGCGGCGGGGCCCAGAGGCTGGGGCGACGGTCGACATTTTCTGCTAGCAGCGGTGAACGAGAGAGGGAAATCC
>VDFB02252616.1:108826020-108855469 GCA_007258455.2 Sequoia sempervirens | reverse complement strand
GAGATTGTAATTGTTTTGAGTAGGTTGGTTTCTTTTAATGTGATTAGATAGTTGTTATCATTATCATGTTGTTAGTCATATGAATGTAATTTTTGTGCTACTGTAAGGGGTTCCTGTGTGGAGAAAATTGAGGTCTCCTGTGGAATATCTAGTTGGTGGCTTTTGGATGTTGAGCGATTTTGTTGATGTGTGGATTGCATTTTTATTGTAGTGGGGGTTGACGAAGCCTTCTTTGTGTGGTCTTATGGATTATTTCGATGTGACTTTTCATGAGTGATTTTGAGTTGGGAATGTTCTCTCAATTAATGCATGTTGCTATTCGTTGGGAACCAGTATGTGTTCTTTTGTTCTTTACCTAAGTGGCAAATTGGTTAATGTTAACTTTGTCATGATTGATGGTTCTGCTTGAGTTGTTAATGAGTCAAATTGAAAAGTTCTTTGAGTTATGGGTATTCTGGGAGGAGAAAATAGAGGTTTCCCTTGGATGTCCGATTTAGTTCGTATCCAAGTTGTTGATGTTGTTTAAGGGACTTGTTGATCTTAATTTTGATTGAAAATAGTTCTTCAAGGTTTTGCTTTTATTGTTGTCAGATTTTCATGGGGAAACCCTAGTGTAACTTTTTGAGAATCTTCCAGAGGCTTGTTTTATAGTTGGTCAATGTTCTCTCTCTATGTGCCTTGATTTTTGGAATTTAAAAGGGTTGTACATGAATCATTGAGATTTTGATTATGTATTTATGCCAAGATGGGTAATGCCTTGCATGCTTCTCTATTGTGATCTAATGTACTTGTTATGTTGTACAACCCTTGGATTTGGTTTTTATGTTTTGAGTGTCTAGAGTGGGAGTGGCTCTAAGTGGGTGGTCAGCGCACAAAGGGGCGCCAGGATAGCCCTCGTTAGAGTGAAATTAAAAAGTGATAATTTAAATAATTAATTAGGGGGTGGGTAGAATCACATTAAAAAGATATTGATGCCTCATCCGCCTTTGAGTGCTACCACAGACTAAAGGGGATTGAGAAGGCCGTGGTTGGCAAGATCGTTTCCTTGTCTTCATGAAAGGTTAACGGTTCCGCATGAGCAACCCTATGGAGCGGTTCCTTGAGATAGGTAGCCTGGATAACCATAGATGGAGGCGGTTCCTAGTGCTTGGTTGCCTGGATAATCCGTCAGTAGATGGAGGCGGTACCTTGCAGTAGGTAGCCTGGAGAATCCATGTTAAGCCATGCGATGACACTCTCCTCTAACACTCCTTCTTATGTTGTTCCTTTGGAAATCCTCTGGAAGTGGGTCTTTGTCTTGAATTGATGGAACATAGTTGTTTTGAATTGATTTATGGTTTTACCCTATTTGATCTTTGGTGTATTCTGTGGTCCTGTATTAATATTGTTGATGTTTGGGTTTTGACCTTGTACTCTTATGGTACTGTTACATGACGTTATTGGAATTGTATTATGTTTTTGGAAGTGTTTCATGATCATCCTTTGGTTATTTATTTATTGGCTATTACTTTGATTTAGGTGATGAGACTTATGACTTTAAGTTATTATGTTAATTCTTGGATGTGGTTGATTATGTAATTGTAATCCTTGAGTTTTATGATACTTTTGTATGGCGTTGAGTCTTGTGGATCTCTGTTGGATGTTCTTGGTTGAGGTCTCTTTCTTGTTAGCTCCTAGCACGAGGGGTGGGTCTTCGGACTCACATGGTCGGGTGGAACGTGCCAAGCACCCCATTGGGTCCCCAGTCAAGGATCGAGAGGTGCGGATTGGTGTTGTTGCAGCGACTCCAGAGTTGTATCTATCTTGGAGCCAGTTATGATACTTTGTATTCATTTATTCATTTGTAGCATGCTATCTGGTGATGGTTTCACTTATATTTGGAACACTTTTGTATCATTGTACTTCTTAAATATTGTACTGTAATGAAATGTTAAACTTGGTGTGGATATTGGCTATGGCAGTTGTTATTCAATGTGTTAGGATGATCAGGCATATGATGTATTTGCGTATTCAGATGGTTTCTTATCATTGATCATCATGTATGTGTTATATTTGTTAATGCTTACTTTATATCTTTATATTTTATTCTTTATGGTTGCTGTATGGATCTAAGTTGCGTAATGACTCCTTGTGTACCCCAAGGGATGTATGTGTTAATGAATCTATTTAAATGAAATTCATGTTATGTCTTATTGGGTATTACATTTATGTTATGTGCATTTAAAAAAAAAAAATTGTGCCATAATTATTGTGTTTTTGTCCTTTGGGGTTCGTACGGCGGGGCGTTACAAAGGGGATGTCTTAAGGGGTCATAATACAACGTCTTAAGGGGATTTATTAAGGGGTCCTAATATGACGTCTTAAGGGCATGTCTTAAGGGGTCATAATATAATGTCTTAAGGTGATGTCTTAAGGGGTCAAAATACAATGTCTTAAGGGGATGTCTTAAGGGGTCATAATACAATGTATTAAGGATATAATTGATTTAACAATAATGTATGTATGATATTTAGTGATTATACAATCAAATATAAAGTTTCAAACTAGGAAAACATGCACATTTAACAAACAAAATATATAGAATATCGATTTTGATACATAGAAGTACATAGAGTACACAATTGTGCATGTACATGTATTTGTAATTTGTACAAAATGTTTAATTTTGTAAGTATGTATGTACATATATGTCATCTCAAAACTATGTTTACAAAATTTGGATATTTCATATCAAGAACATCTTAAACTCGTACCCAAAATGTAGTAGGTCTTCACACCACTTGATATCAAAAGGTACAAGAAATATCAATGAAATCATCAAAACATACATATTTTAATTTATATAAAATTATCTATATGTACACAACTCAAGTACTTGCATTTAAAAGTATTCCACACATGTGTGTAGTTTAAATCCAGCCATCCTCTCCTTATTGTTTCAAAGTATGAGATCAATGCAATGATGGATTAAGGATACAAAAAAAGATAATAAATCAATTTTAACTATTAATGTACAAGTAATATCAATATGTAATTGAAACATGTATTTAAATATAATTTAACTAATAATTACTTATTTTCACCAAGTATTCCATGTTGTCTAGGTTGAATCTGCATGGACTAGATCCTTTTTTTATTATGGCTTAAGGATCTATAAAAGGAAAATTTAAATCAATTTAAACTAATAACACACTTGACCAATATCAAAACATGTATTTAATCTATTTAAAAGGATAATATAAAACTAAAACTATATTGACCTGTATTTACTTATTCCATTGTACCATCTACATCCTCCCTTTTTTGCAATGCATCTATGATTGTCTCATGCTTTTCCATAGAAATCATCCATAACACTTTATTTGCAGGTCTCCCATGATACCGATCTAGTTTTATATTTGTTTCCACCACCAAATGTGAATAATGTACAATATTTTTATGCATTTCATAATCTTTGAATGTAGGTAGACCATTCTTCCTTGCCAAGTATTTTTGTAGCCAAGTGCCAACAACCACCACCAATCCTATTGGAAAAAATGAAAACCATCATCAAATAAGTTCTCAAAAATTTCTTAAGGGGATCAAAGACTTGTTCTAAAAAATTACTTAAGGGGATCAAAAAATTATTATCAAAATTTTCTTAAGGGGATGTCTTAAGGGCATCATCGTACCTGTTAGATAATGATAGACATCATAATCTTCTCAAGGTGCTATTAACTTATGTTTAGTCTCCACACAACGAGCCAACCAATATTTTTTTTGCTCTTCATTCCCCTTAGGTGCAACAACAACATACACATCTCCTACAAACAAAAATTGATTTAATAACTTGTGCATATCCATATAAGTAATTTAGTATTACAAAATAACTTAATAAAGTGAAATGAAATGAAATAAATTGAATTAAATTACCTTCTTGTACAAGTTCTAAAACATATTTATAATCTTCATATGTAAACACTTGAACATTTTCTTCAATAGTTCTTTCATATTCATCATGTGCTTGTGTAGGTGTCAATGATCTTTGTTCCCACTGTTCAACCCATTCTATATTTTCACATGCTTCCTAATCTGCTGAGATAGAAAACTACAAAAAACATGCAAGCTCCCTTATCCAGATAGTCCATGTGCTTGTTGTCGAACTCCTAAATGAATGCCATTTAGTAGATCAACTGATTGTCTTACAGTTAACTCTAGGTACAATGTTCTCTTCTTCAACCAACCAAAAGAATCGATGAAATATAGAGTACTCACTCAATCCAGGTGTAGATAATCTTGTATTACACCAATCCACAATCCCATGTGCATCTTTAAATTTTACTACATCCTCAAATTTTAATTTTTCTCCAGCAAGAATTATTTTGACACATGCACCAACTCCATCATGTTCTCCTTCACCATGCCCAGCTTCAAAAAAACTCCATATATGTTGGACATTAAGTTCCTTGTAAACCCTACTTAACCAATAGAAAATTTGAGCATTCTTGAACTATGTCATACAATTATCTAACCATATGAGGTCTTCTTTCATCTGGATTCCTCTTTCTCTTAAATTTCTATAAAATATACTAAAATAGTATTGAACAAACTCTTGATGAGTGTAATCGGTTGTCACTCAAATAAAACTAATACTCCCTCAAAAAATTTCTATGATCCTCAGTGCTATCATATGCATGTCTATAAACAATATGGACAAATATAGCTACTTGCACTGAATTATAATACTGTGATTGAATTTCCTCTTGCAGAGCTAGAGTATAATTTTCTGCAAAATCAACCACTAAAAGTATAGTACCAATTGGAAATGTGTTTCTACATGCGTGAAATTGGCCATCAAGCCATCAATCATGTTGAGAGTGCATGACATACTTTGGTACAATATTATTCTTAAATTCACTCATGAATGCATGCACACTAACTTTTTTTGTAACTAAATCACAATGCCTTACTATTTTTCCATCTTTTAATGAATAGTGAACATTCTTAAATATTTTAACATCTACTAATTGTTGTCCAAAATCGTTATCAACACTTTCATGCATAAAAATTCTTAAGAAATATTTTGACAGTCAATGCATTGTCCAGAAATACAAGAAATTAAATAAAACAATTTACCATTAGATCTTTCACAAAAAAAACATGAAATAAACTCCCTTATTGCTTCAAGTGGCATATTAATACCACATTCATGTATAATCATGTTAGTATGCAAAGTACAACGTATATATACAAAAACATCATAAAAATTAAAAAATTGAACATGTGTTTTACAACAATAAGATATTCATTGCTTATTAATTTTTACATACCATGGTTTACATTTTTTGAAAGACCTTTGACTTATTTTAATATCACCAGGTATCACTAAATCACCACAAATTTTTTTATAAAATTTAATTTGTGTTGTATCTAATAGGTATTTTGGGTGAGGATCGCGAACTTTGGACCCCACCCTTAATTTTAAAACAACTCTAGCATTAGATGAAATCCTAGTATTATCATGCCAATATTTTTGATCAAAACTTTAATTTCAACATTCAATTTCATATCAGACCTCGGGAGTCAATCATTGAAACTCCAACATTGGTTGATAGGATTATTTTCTATACTTTCTCTTTTTTTTTCCACTCTTAGCAATGTTTTAGGTGTATTTTTAAAACTTCACTAATATTGCTTACCATTATTTTATTAAAAGTTGCTTTATTAACTATAGCAATTTTTATAGCTCTTCTTGCTGCATTTTTATCTTTAGATCGACTATTTTTCCTAATAGATTGAATGGAACTGTTAGCTCTCAAAAACGTAGGTTTGAACCATGAAAGGTTGCCAAGCTTTCACAACGTATTAGGGTAACAAAAAAGGTCAAGAGATTTTAGACCTTCTACTCTTCAGGTACTGCTAGACCTAGGCAGGTGTACCTAAATGAATTATGCAGACTTGGCTTATAATTATCTTTCATGCAATGATTTTTCCATGTTGGCATATGGAAATGAACAAACTAAATCAAATTTTGTATATATTTTATACCAATATTCAAAACTAAACCCTAATATGCTCAGTTAACATATGTAAAAAATGTGAGTGAAACCAAAGAATGAAAATGAAAAGACCACTACCTTATAGGATTTATGGAGTCAAGAGAAATCTGAAACAAGTACATTGTTCTGGCAGACATTCAATTTATTTAACATTTTATTTGGTTTATAGCTTGTATAAACATGCAGGATTGTGATTATTGAGTTCTTCTTAGTAATCCAATTAACATTCCCTAATTACTATGATCAATTCAAAGAATTTAATCTTTACTAGAAAGAAACTATTAATTGACCATATAGATGCAACAAATATGCATTGACGAACTACGTATAAACTTGTTATACCAATTTGAATAACCAGAAAACACCATTACAGAGATAACTTCAATAATATTTTTCAATGAATACCATAAACAACCGATACTAGAAACAGTTGCACCATAGTATTAGATTTTCATTGATATCTCCATGATTTTACATATACAACCAGTCTTATATTTGCCAAAAAATTGTATTATGTCATCTCTTCTCTATTCTCTATCCTATTCTACCTATCACTCGCATTTTGTTTTCAAAATGGATATTTATATATTGAGAATACGAAAGGATGCATCCTTTCAGAAATAGGAAATATCAAACTATAAAACAAAAGATAGAGAATAATTAGGCTCTATTTAGCCACAAATGAGTCTTAGCAAGGTGGTCCAAATAATCTCGGCACTCATATGTGTCTGCATGTCCAACAACATTCTAGATCATGATTTCCATATTGACCATTTCCTCATTTTGCTCACTCACTTCTTCCAATGTTGTATCCTCTGCAAAAACTATCTTCATGACTTCATTCAACATTGGCTCACATTCATTTCTCCATCTAGTGGCTTCTTTCAATTCCCCTTTGTCATCAGAGAATGTGATCACAGTTTTATTGGTAGCTTCAATTAATCCTTGTTCATCCCCCTGCAATTCCTCATAGAAGCTTCGATGGCGATTGATAATATGATTTGTAGCTTCAAGTGTTGCACTATTAGAATCATCACTTTAGGTCAGTTCATGAAACTCCTCTATCATTTGTCTATCCATCCTTTCATGCTCCTTCAATGTAGCCAGAGTATGAGAATATTTTCCCCATAATTTATTCAACCAAGATGTCAAATTATCATGCCTCCTCTTAACAATTGTTACAATTGCATCATGCTTTCCCTGAGAATAAGCACCTGATCCTACCCAATGATCTTTTTCCTGAGAACTTTCTCCTTGAGTGATCATTTTGGCTAAATCCATTGAAATACCAACCAAATCTTTTAGTTTCTCATTCTCTCTTAACATTCTTTCATTGTTTTCCTTGTACATTTCTCTTTCTTTTATCAACAACTAAATTTGTGCTTTATTCAACTTTGTGATATTGACCCCAATCTCTGTAGTAGCTATAGGATCATCAATGATCCTTCATCAGTATTATACTTGGAGCCTGCAAACACCTTTGCCACCTTTTCCTTTTCAAACTTGTGTGTAGCATTAGTGTCCTTCAAGAAACTATCAAAGACCAATGCAGAGTTCAAGTCAAGTCTAGGAGAGATCATGACACCAGCATTCTCCAACATTTTCTATCGTGACCCTCTTTTGTTAAAACTTTAGACATATTATAATTTTGTGTGGTAATATTATGTAAGTTTTTTTATATAATTAATTTATGTGTCAAGAAGGTAGAGATTAAATAAAGAAAGACATAAATAAATAAATAAATAAAACAAATAAAAATAAAATAAAATAAAAAATTATTAAATACACACTGCTAAAAAGGAACAAATAAAAGTTAACAATATTAATAAATAAGTGTTAGAGAAAAATAAAAAATATAAAATAATAAAATAAAATAAAATGATGAATAAAATAATTGTGAATAAAAAACTAATTCATTAAGTGACAAGTGTACCCATCCTATCCTAACCATTATTAATTGACACAATCTATCATTATACTTAATTAATAAAATTATCCATTTTACTAAGTCACATTAATTTAATATAATACATCATTTAATCTAATCAATTAAGATTAGGGATATGTCACTATCCTTCATAATCCATTAATTAGTTAATCTTAAATTAATTGATTAATTAATTTTCATTATATTTTTTTCAAATTTAAAAATTTATTCTAATCTCACTCACATGTAACTTGCATGCACAAGTCACTATCACCTTACAACTCACCCCCCACTCACCCTTGTGTGGGAGTTACACCATGCATGTGACCTTTCCTCCTTTAGCCATTTGGCTTCCCCATGTGTGCTTACACATGTGTGAGCACACATAGTCAAACCACCCTCCATTACATGTCATAGACATGTCATTATCAAGCCACCCTTTCTTTTATATTTCATAGACATGTCAACATCCCATCTACCCAAGGTGTGCTCACAAATCAAAATTTGTATTTTAAAATTATAATTCTCTTTCATATAGTTATTTGGGCTTGTTCTATTGACTTTAGGGTAAAAATGAACCCCTAGGGTAAGTACCTATGGGGTGGAAGCTTATTGAAAACATAATATGGCCTTTTGGGCAAAGTATGAATCCCTAAAAGGTCACTTAAAGAGAAGTGACGAATTTTATAATCTTGGGAAAGGTGTGGAGACTTGTCATATCCATTTCTCCCAAGGTGTGCTCACACATGTGTAAGCACCTTTGGCTCCTCTCTCCATGCTATGTGGTCCTATTTTTAAAGTCATCTTCTTGTGACACTTGTCAGAAAGTGAGGTTATAAATCCAAACCCCACATTCTCAAACAATCCTAGCCATTGAATCAATCTCCAATCTTGACCCTCCATTTACCTCCTCTCAAGTCTATAAATTGAGGCCATTTCTTCTCTCATCAACAACACATGAATGGTATTTTTATGCTATCATTTTGAAGAAGAATAGGATTGAAGAAGGAAGAATCAAGTTGAAGAAGGCACAAAGAGAAGATTTGTTGCAACTCCATCAATATCAAGGTATTCTTTACTTTGATTTGCTTTTGGAATAACTAATCAAATCTAGAAAATTTGCTAGAATCAACCTATTCTTTATTTATTTTTATTTTTCCAACTAAATTTATAATGGAACTAATCTTTTTACTATTATTATTCCTATTTTATTTTTTTCTTCTTTAAATCAATATATTTATTCTCATTTATGTTTATTTACAAATAAATTATTTTCCTTTAATCCGGTTAATGTTATTACAAATATAAATCAATTTTTATAAAATAAAATTTATAAATAAATGAATTATTATTTTATTAGTGTTAAAATACATATGTGATTTTGTATTCAAGTTCTTTATAATATCTAATTAATATTCATTTAATTCTTAAACGAAATAAGTTTTAAAGTTAGATTGTTCTTTGGAAATAAATAAATTAATAGATTTAAAAAAGAAGAAAAGAGGGGTATCAATTGGATAGATTAAATAATAAAATATTCAGTCTAATTAACTATCAAAGGGTGGGTTTATTCATTAAATATATATATATATATAATATATAAACTTCTTAATTTTAATAAAGTTATCCTAACTTAGCAAGACAATAAATTAACTAACATCAATGGTTGATGAAGATTTAGTCCAAACTATGGTTCTATGAGATAGTATTTAATTTCCTTTGAACAAATATGGAATTGGTTACTAGCTAATGTTGAATATAATTAATGGACTTATAATATATCTCTTTTCTTCATAAATAATGATAAACTATGAGTATGGACTTAGTTATAGAAATTTTAAAATAGAGGAATGACAACATTTATATCTTATGGCAATACTATATTTTTATGACAATAATTACAACTCTATAATAATAATTATGACCATTAAACATTAAATTATAAGCTTAAATTTACAAAATACTATCTAACTTAAGGCATTAATAACATATCTTTAATCAAATTTCTTTTTTGTTATGCCACAAACTTAGCTCTTAGATTTATTGTAAACTCTCTCTCCATGTAATAAATTTATTTTGTTGGGATTTAAGGTTTATAGCACATCATAGTTATGATTTAATATATTTACAATAAACTTAAATATCATGGTTATTCTTTAAATTAATTTTCTCCCTCAATATACAAGTATATTCATTTTTTTTCTTAAAACAAGGTTGACTCATTTAATTAAAACAAGGTTATAGTGAAAATATAGTTATGTAATTATTCAAATATTATTAAGAATAAACTTATGCAAATTAATGCAAACCTTCTTTAGATAGATCATAAATCTAGAGGCATTAGTAGTATAACCTATACAATTAAAAATCAATGCTCTTATTAAGACATTGTATTGGTTTATCTATCTAAGAAATTAGTGTAATAACTTATACAATTTAAATCAAGTCTCTTTTTACTTGGATTATTTATTTATTTATGCAACCAAAATTAATAAAAAATTTCTATAGAAACAATAGGTTATGCCATGAAGTCTCTTTGAGTTGGAATTATTTATGCTAACTTAGATGAATATTTATCTTGAAAATATTAGTGTCATGCATTTTAAATCAAAACTACTTATTCTATGACATAGACTATATGAATAGATTCAAACTTTTCCTTTCTAGAAAATACTAACATTTCAAAATAATTAGATTCATACCATCTATAAATTAGATCACCCATCTTGAAGAATTTAACTTTATGTTTAAGTGTTTTTATTTCATAAATGGATTTCACTATTCAATTCATTGTTACAAAAATTTATACTTTCATAGGATGTAAGTAATACTTCTTTCTAGCAATTATACTTGAATAAATAGTTTTTTTTAGTAAGTTCATTTAATTTTACTTCCCTAGCAAGAAGGTATAAATTTTTTATATCCCATTTGGTTTATGTGACCAAGCTACTTTTCTTATTATTTGATAATGCATTTAATTTCTTCTTAGATAGAAAACTTAAATAAGAGGAGGAAAACATAAAAACTAGTAGCGTTCGGTATTAACGGTGCCTCTGACTCACGTTTACAGGTAATGTTGTCGTGCTTGAGTTACTACACTTGTAGCCTAATAAAGCTGCAACAACGGCGTCTATGGCATCATCCCTAAAAATCACCGGGGAGTAATAACGAACATTTTGGAGTTAAAATCTAAGAGGCAAGAAATCCCTCTTGGATCGATAATCTAAAAAAGATAATACTATAATGGACTTACATCCGCTAGTAAAAATCATAGAAAACCCCAATAGGTTTGGGCATGTAAATTGAATTTTTAATTCTTTTATCTTTGATGATTTTTTGTTCAACGGGAAAGGGTGATGTGACTTATAGGAATTTAGGATAGATGAATTAGGAAACAAGCAAAAGATCACCATGAATCTTTATGATCCCTCATGTGGGTAGCAACCAAAGAGAAACTATCTGGGGAGATGGCCCTAGAAAGGGTCGCATACCCACAAAACAGTTTACATTCAATAATAGATTAGAAAATAGAACTACATATTATACGCCTTGATCCCGTGCTGAAACAGTGTATGTAGGCAGTCTAGGGACAGAGTTGTCCCTAGTACGCAGGCGCTTGGGGTGGGGATTTAGGATTGGTTAAGGGTGTTTACCTTATTGGACTTGTTAAGATACCTTAAGATAAAGGAAGATAAATAAATATTAAAATTGAAGTTAGAGATTACTTATTATACTCAGAAGGAATCCCGGATGGATTCGCTTGATTCCTCAAGGCTTTAGGCCAAATTCTGAGGTGGGACTCAAGCTTTTATTATTATCTCACATACTCCTAAGGACGTTGACCTCGGTGCACTCCTAGTAGAGGAGTGTAGTCTTTAGAGAGTGACTCAGGACCCAGATGGTCCCGATGAGTCTAAGTCTCTGGCTAGAGCATTTTCTAACCCATGTGGTTAGATGTCTATCTTATTTCGATAGATAGATCTTGGTCCCCAAATGGACATTAACCTAACCCAAAAGGTTAGATGCCTATTCCGGATGGATAGATGAATATTGGTCCAGAATGGACATTATCCTAACCTGTATGGTTAGATGCCTATCCCGGATGGATAGAAGAATATTGGTCCTGAATGGACATTATCCTAACTTGTATGGTTCGATGCCTATCCCAGATGGATAGATGCCTATCCCGTATGGATAGAAGTTCCTGAGTATACAACTAATTGAGCAAGACATTAAGGGATTTACTAAAAAAAAAAAAAAGTGAAATTTTTGGTTCAAGGAAGTGTGGGTCTTTACATGTGGTATCAAAGCCAAAGTTCAAAGACTAGGCCTTGAGCTCACTATAACTTGATTAACATAAGAATATTTTGAGTAAGTTGGATAGTATTGAGATAGAAAATCTACAACAAACTTTTGAATCCAATTTTGATTTTAGGAATTTGAATTTTCTAGAAAATTCTACATAGTAAGAAGGGTAACCCGAGCTAGCATTTCCCAAGAGCAGGAGCAAGGAAATAAAGAAACAGGAGTGGAGGCCATAATAAATTTGCTAACTGAACAAAGGGATAAGATCAACAACTTGGAACAATCCATAGAAGACCTTAGGACAAGGCAAAACAATATTGAAAATAGGGGTGAACAAGAAAGGGAGAATCTTGGGAGCAATCAAGGAAATGAAGTAGAAGTAAGAAGGGGGAATGACATAATGGAATTATCAAAGGATCTAAAGAAAATAATTCCACCAAATTTTGATGGGAAACATATAGGTGAAGGGGTAGAAAACTGGTTGAATGAAATGGAAAAATACTTTGAGTTAAGGGATTTTAGTGAAACCACTAAGGCTTTATGGGGATCATATCAACTCATTGGGGAGGCATCAGTTGGTGGACCAATGCTAAGGAACAAAATGGATACAATAAGGACACAATCACATGGGAACAATTTGTTCATCTTTTCTATAAAAGGTGGTTACCATAGTTATTCTTTGATGAGAAAATGGTATAATTCCACAACCTTCGACAAGGGACCCTAACAGTTCAACAATATTGGGATAAGTTTGCCAAATTATTGAATATGTGCCAATGTATCAGAAAGATGAAAAGAGCCAAGCAAGGAAATTCATATTGGGACTAAATACCAACATAGGGGTAGAGGTTGATATGCATGGACCTGAGAACATGAATGAGGTATTAAAAAAGTCTCCTAAACAAGAAAGGAAGGTGCAAGCCCTGACAGCAGCAAGACAAAACCTTAGCAATAAGAGGAAACATGAGTTCAAGGGAAACCCCAATGTCAAAAAAAACCAAAGGAATAATGCATCAGAAAGAAGACCACCACCAAATCAGAATCCAATAAATGGAGACAATAATAACAAGGACAATTATAACAGGAATAATCAACTAAATTTTAACAAGGCAGCTTATCCACCAAGGAACAATGAAGCAAGGAATAATCCTCCTAGGAACCAAGTTAAACGAGGACCACCAGGCAGGTGTTTTATGTGTGGAGGAAATCATTATGCTAGAGATTGCCCAAGGATGCAAGGTCAAATCAGAAACAACCAAACCCAACAAGGACCACAACAAAGGATTCATGTAGCAGTTAGAAATCGAAGGACAAGATTCTAGAATGGTCCCGTAGAAACCACAGGTACCCTCTTCAAACAACCAATTTCAATTCTTGTCGACACTGGGTCATCTGAATGTTTCATTTCACCAGAATTAGTAAGGAAGTTAACACTAATAGTTAACCATATGGAATCATCACGGACGGTTCAGTATGGGGATAAGGAAACTAGGGAAGTAACCAAATATTTATGAAAGGCAAGGGTGCAATTTCCTAAGTTTGAAACAATGGTAAACCTTTATGTGGCTCCCCTAGGAGTATATGATGTAATTATTGGGATGAGTTGGCTAACACATCACCATGCTAATGTAGATTGTTACAATAAAGTGGTTGAGTGTTACAATGATGAGGGAAGAAGGGTCAAAATACAAGGAAAATTTGAACCTATAAATGCAGAAACCATCTCAGCAATGCAATTAAAGAAGGAAAGAAGAAGAGGAGCTCAAATATACTTAGTAAGTTTTGATGAGAATGAAGAAGAAAATACTCCAACCTTTGAAAACTTCCCCTTTTTGCAAAAATATAAGGATGTATTTCCAAAAGAATTACCAGGATTACCTCCAAAAAGAAAATTTGATTTCTCCATTGACATCTTACTAGGGGTTGAACCGGTGTCAAGGGCACCTTATAGAATGAACACTATAGAATTACAGGAAATTAAAATGCAATTGGAAGAAATTTTTGGGAAGGGCTTAATTAGGCCAAGTTTGTCCCCTTGGGGAGCACCAGTCTTGTTTGTTAAGAAGAAGGATGAAACTCTAAGGTTTTGTATTGATTATAGAATGCTAAACAAGGTCACAATAAAGAATAGGTATCCATTACCTCGAATTGAAGACCTTTTTGACCAAATGAAGGGTGCAGCAGTATTCTCCAAGATAGATTTACGATCAGGCTATCATCAATTAAGAATTAAGGAGGAGGACATCCCAAAAACAACCTTTAGAACAAGATATGGGCATTACGAATTCACGGTTGTACCTTTTGGTGTGACTAATGCCCCAGCTGCTTTCATGAACCTAATGAATAGCGTGTTCCATGATTTCTTGGAAAAATTTGTCTTGGTATTTTTGGATGACATATTAATTTATTCTAGAAATGAAGAAGAACATTTAGCTCACTTGCAACTAGTCTTGCAAAGATTGAAAGAACATAAATTATATGGGAAATTGTCAAAATGTGTCTTCTTTGAAAGGAAAATCCATTACCTTGGTCACATTATATCTAAAGAAGGAATAGCAGTTGATCCACAAAAGATTAAGGCAATACTGCAATGGCCAATTCCTAAAATGTGTCAGAAGTGAGAAGCTTTATGGGTTTAGCAGGGTATTATCGAAGGTTTGTAGAGGGATTCTCTAAGATTACAAATCCTATCACATCATTACAAAGGAAGAATAAAAAGTTTATGTGGATAGAACAAAGTGATAAAGCATTTTAAATTTTAAAGGAAAAGATAACTACAACACCTATCTTAAGGGTTCCATATCCAAATGGAAATTTCACAGTGGTAATAGATGCATCTATCGAAGGATTAGGTGGAGTGCTTATGCAAGGTGAAGGAGTAGTGGCTTATGAATCTAGAACGTTGAAAACCCATGAAGTAAACTATGCCCCCCATGATTTAGAGTTAGCAACTGTTGTTCATGCCTTACAAAAATGGAGGCACTTTTTGCTTGGGAAGCCCTTTGAACTAAAAACGGATAATCATGGACTTAAGAAATATTTTTACTCAACCTAACTTGAATGCAAGGCAAAGGAGATGGCTAGGATTTCTAAGTGAATATGACTTTGAAATAGAATATATTAAGGGAAAGGAAAATAAGGTAACAGATGCTTTAAGTAGAAGGAGACACTTGCTAACCATGACTACCTTCAAGACTTCATTCAAGGAGCAAGTAAAGGAAGAGCAAAAACAAGACCCGTGGTATGAGCAAGTCAAGCTAATCTTGGAAAATGATCTAGCAAATCCTAAGGTTGAAGGGTACACTCTTGATCAAGAAGGGCTATTGAGATATAGTAAAAGAATATATGTTCCCAACCTAAGTGGGTTGAGAAATATAGTTCTAATTGAGGCTCACAACAATCCTTATTCAAGACACCCTGGAGTTAATAAACTTTATTCAGATCTAAATAAATTGTATTCTTGGCAAGGGATGAAAAATGACATTGTTCATTTCGTGGCAAAATGTTTAGAATGTCAAAGGGTAAAAGCAAAGCATAACCATCCAGTAGGTCTATTGTACCCACATCATATACCCCATCATAAATGGTAAGTTATTAGCATGGATTTTATACAGGGGCTATCAATGACACCTTATAGACATGATGCAATAATGGTGGTAATTGACAAACTCGCCAAGGTGGCCCACTTTATACTAGGGAATTTAACTGATGATGCTCCTACCCTAGCAAGATGCTTTGTGAAGGAAGTATTTAGGTTACATGGAATACCTAAGAAGATCATATCAGATAGAGATACAAGATTCACTTCAAGGTTTTGGACAACTCTCCAGTCAGCTTTGGGTACTCAATTAAATTTTAGCTCAGCATATCATCCTGAAACTGATGGGCAAACAAAAAGGACAAATCAAATCGTAGAGGACTTACTAAGGATGTATTGTATGGACCAACAAAGGAAATGGGAAGAGTACCTACTGCTTGTAGAGTTTGCTTACAACAATACCTTCCAAACTTCTTTGGGAATGGCTCCTTTTGAAGCACTTTATGGTAGACCTTGTCATACACCTTTGAGTTGGGATAGTCTTGAAGACAGAATAATAATTGGTCTAGACATGTTAAAGGAAATGAAAAGAAAAACTAAGGAAATAAGGCAAAGGTTAAAAGAAGCCTCTGATAGACAAAAGAGCTATGTAGATAAAAATAGATCTTTAAGAGAATTTGAAGTGGGGGAAAGAGATTTCCTAAGGGTTAAACCTCACAAAAGTTCTATAAAATTTGGGAAGAAAACAAAACTAGCACCTCGCTATGTTGGGCCTTTTGAAATCTTGGAAAAGATAAATCTAGTTGCTTACTGATTGGCCTTACCTCCCTAGTTGAGTCGAATCCATGATGTATTCCATGTCTGTCTTCTTAAAAAGTACATAACTGATGAAAAACATATTTTGAATTGGAATGCCTTACAGGTCCAAGAAACAAGGGAAATAATGATAGAGGCATACAGAATCTTGGAGAGGCACCAATACCGATTGTGCAACAAAGAGATTAATCAATCCAAAGTACAGTGGGATCAGTATGACGAGGGCAATGCTACATGGGAAAATACAAATGAAATGCAACAATTATTTCCTTTCTTATTTTGAAACTTTTAACATGAAACTTCTTATCTTAGTATTGTGTGCATCGAGACGATGCACAAATTAAGGAGGGGAGGATTTTATGACCCTCTTTTTGTTAAAACTTTAGATATATTATAATTTTGTGTAGTAATATTATGTAAGTGTTTTTATATAATTAATTTATGTGTCAAGAAGGTAGAGATTAAATAAAGAAAGACATAAATAAATAAATAAATAAATAAATAAAACAAATAAAAATAAAATAAAATAAAAATTATTAAATACACACTCCTAAAAATGAATATATAAAAGTTAACAATATTAATAAATAAGTGTTAGAGAAAAATAAAAAAGTAATAAAATAATAAAATAAAATAAAATAAAATAAAATGATGAATAAAATAATTGTGAATAAAAAGCTAATTCATTAAGTGACAAGTGTACCCATCCTATCCTAACCATTATTAATTGACACAATCTATTATTATACTTAATTAATAAAATTATTCATTTTACTAAGTCACATTAATTTAATATAATACATCATTTAATCTAATCAATTAGGATTAAGGAGATGTCACTATCCTTCATAATCCATTAATTAGTTAATCTTAAATTAATTGATTAATTAATCTTCATTATATTTTTTTCAAATTTAAAAATTTATTCTAATCTCACTCACATGTAACTTGCATGCACAAGTCACTATCACCTTACAACTCACCCCCTACTCACCCTTGTGTGGGAGTTACACCATGCATGTGACCTTTCCTATTTAGCCATTTGGCTTCCCCATGTGTGCTCACACATGTGTGAGCACACATGGTCAAACCACCCTCCATTACATGTCATAGACATGTCATTATCAAGCCACGCTCTCTTTTATATGTCATAGACATGTCAACATCCTATCTACCCAAGGTGTGCTCACAAATCAAAATTTGTATTTTAAAATTATAATTCTCTTTCATATAGTTATTTGGGCTTGTTCTATTGACTTTAGGGTAAAAATGAACCCCCAGGATAAGTACCTATGGGGTGGAAGCTTATTGAAAACATAATATGGCCTTTTGGGCAAAGTATGAACCCCTAAAAGGTCACTTAAAGAGAAGTGACGAATTTTATAGTCTTGGGAAAGGTGTGGAGACTTGTCATATCCATTTCTTCCAAGGTGTACTCACACGTGTGAGTACCCTTGGCTCCTCTCCCCATGCCATGTGGTCCTATTTTTAAAGCATTCTTCTTGTGACACTTGTCACAAAGTGAGGCTATCAATCCAAACCCCACCTTCTCAAACAATCCTAGCCGTTGTACCAATCTCTAATCTTGACCCTCCATTTACCTCCTCTCAAGTCTATAAATTGAGGCCATTTCTTCTCTCATCAACAACACATGAATAGTATTTTTATGCTATCATTTTGAAGAAGGATAGGATTGAAGGAGGAAGAATCAAGTTGAAGAAGGCAGAAGATTTGTTGTAACTCCATCAACATCAAGGTATTCTTTACTTTGATTTGCTTTTAGAATAACTAATCAAATCTACAAAATTTGCTAGAATCAACCTATTCTTTATTTATTTTTATTTTTCCAACTAAATCTAGAATGGAACTAATCTTTCTACTATTATTATTCCTATTTTATTTTTTTTCTTCTTTAAATCAATATATTTATTCTCATTTATATTTATTTACAAAGAAATTATTTTCCTTTAATCCAGTTAATGTTCTTACAAATATAAATCATTTTTTATAAAATAAAATTTATAAATAAATGAATTAATATTTTATTAGTGTTAAAATACATATGTGCTTTTGTATTCAAGTTATTTATAATATCTAATTAATATTCATTTAATTCTTAAACAAAATAAGTATTAAAGTTAGATTGTTTAGAAATAAATAAATTAATAGAATTTTATTTTTTTTGTAAAAAGGGGTATAAATTGGATAGATTAAATAATAAAATATTTAGTCTAATTAACTATCAAAAGGTGGGTTTATTCATTATATATATATATATATATATATATATATATATATATATATATATAGTAATAATCTATAAACTTCTTAATTTTAATAAAGTTATCCTAACTTAGCAAGACAATATATTAACTAACATTGATGGTTGATGAAGATTTAGTCCATTCTATGGTTCTATGAGATAGTGTTTAATTTGCTTTGAACAAATATGGAATTGGTTACTAGCTAATGTTGAATATAATTAATGGACTTATAATATATCTCTTTTCTTCATTAATAATCATAAACTACGAGTATGGACTTAGTTATAGAAATTTTAAAATAGAAGAATGACAACATTTATATCTTATGGCAATACTATATTTTTATGACAATAATTACAACTTTATAATAATAATTATGACCATTAAAATATAAGCTTAAATTTACAAAATACTATCTAACTTAAGGCATTAATAACATATCTTTAATCAATTTTTTTTTGTTATGCCACAAACTTAGCTCTTAGATTTATTGTAAACTCTCTCTCCATGTAATAAATTTATTTTCTTGGGATTTAAGGTTTATAGCACATCATAGTTATGATTTAATATATTTACAATAAACTTAAATATCATGGTTATTCTTTAAATTAATTTTCTCCCTCAATATACAAGTAGATTCATTTTTTTCTTAAAACAAGGTTGACTCATTTAATTACAACAAGGTCATAGTGAATAAATAATTATGTAATTATTTGAATATTATCAAGAATAAACTTATGCAAATTAATGCAAACCTTCTTTAGATAGATCATAAATCTTGAGGCATTAGTAGTATAACTTATACAATTAAAAATCAAGGCTCTTATTAAGACATTGTATTGGTTTATCTATCTAAGAAATTAGTGTAATAACTTATACAATTTAAATCAAGTCTCTTTTTAGTTGGATTATTTATTTATGCAACCAAAATTAATAAACTTTTTGTCTTGAAACAATAGATTATGCCATGAAGTCTCTTTGAGTTGGAATTATTTATGCTAACTTAGATGAATATTTATCTTGAAAATATTAGTGTCATGCAATTTAAATCAAAACTACTTATTCTATGACATAGACTATGCGAATAGATTCAAACTTTTCCTTTCTAGAAAATACTAACATTTCAAAATAATTAGATTCATACCATCTATAAATTAGATCACCCATCTTGAAGAATTTAACTTTATGTTTAAGTGTTTTTATTTCATAAATGGATTTGACTATTCAATTCATTGTTACAAAAATTTATACTTTCATAGGATGTAAGTAATACTTCTTTCTAGCAATTATACTTGAATAAATAGTTTTTTTTAGTAAGTTCATTTAATTTTACTTCCTTAGCAAGAAGGTATAAAGTTTTTATATTCCATTTGGTTTATGTGCACAAGCTACTTTTCTTATTATTTGATAATGCATTTAATTTCTTCTTAGATAGAAAACTTAAATAAGAGGAGGAAAACATAAAAACTAGCAGCGTTCGGTATTAACGGTGCCTCTGACTCATGTTTACGGGTAATGCCGTCACGCTTGAGTTACTGCACTTATAGCCTAATAAAGCTACAACAACAGATCTGTGGCATCGTCCCTATAAATCGCTGGGGAGTAATAAGGAACATTTTGGAGTTAAAATCCAAGGGGCGGGAAATCCCTCTTGGATCGATAATCTAAAAAAGATAATAATATAATGGACTTACATCCGCTAGTGAAAATCATAGAAAACCCCAATAGGGTTTGGGCATGTAAATTGACTTTTTAATTCTTTTATCTTTGATGATTTGTTGTTCAATGGGAAAGGGTGATTTGACTTATAGGAATTTAGGACATAGATGAATTAGGAAACAAGCAAAAGATCACCATGAATCTTTATGCTCCCTCATGTGGGTAGCAACCGAAGAGAAACTGTCTGGGGAGATGGCCCTAGAAAGGGTCGCGTACCCACAAAACAGTTTACATCCAACAATAGATTAGAAAATAGAATTACATATTATACGCCTTGATCCCATGTTGAAACGGTGTATGTAGGCAGTCTAGGGAAGGAGTTGTCCCTATTACACAGGTGCTCGGGGTGGGGATTTAGGATTGGTTAGGGGTGTTTACCTTATTGGGCTTGTTAAGATACCTTAAGATAAAGGAAGATAAATAAATATTAAAATTGAAGTTCGAGATTACTTGTTATACTTAGAAGGAATTTCGAATGGATTCGCTTGATTCCTCAAGGCTTTAGGCCAAATTCCATGGTGGGACTCAAGCTTTTATTATTATCTCACATACTCCTAAGGACATTGACCTCAGTGCACTCATAGTAGGGGAGTGTAGTCTATAGAGAGTGACTCAGGACCCAGATGGTCCCGATGAGTCTAAGTCTTTGGCCAGAGCATTTTCTAACCCATGTGGTTAGATGTCTATCTTATTTAGATAGATAGATCTTGGTCCCCAAATGGACATTAACCTAACCCAAAAGGTTAGATGCCTATTCCAGATGGATAGATGAATATTGGTCCTGAATGGACATTATCCTAACCCGTATGGTTAGATGCCTATCTTGGATGGATAAAAGAATATTGGTCTCGAATGGACATTATCCTAACCCATATGGTTAGATGCCTATCCCAGATGGATAGATGCCTATCCCAGATGGATAGATGCCTATCCCATATGGATAGAAGTTCCTGAGTATACAACTAATTGAACAAGACATTAAGGGATTTACTAAAAAAAAAGAAAAAAAAATAGTGAATTTTTTTGTTCAAGGACGTGTGGGTCTTTACATTTTCCTCCCTTTTTCAGGAGTCATATTTGTCATTTCATCATCCACACACTTTCTCAATTGACCTGACAACTGTTCTTCATTCCCTGAAGTAACATCATCAACATTTTCTCTTATTTCCTTCCCCTTTCACTTGTACAAGAATGCCTTGAACTCTGGGGAATTTATAAACTCATCATCTGATCGAGTGGATATTTTCACTAAAAATTAAAGTGTCTCCATTCTCTCTAGAATCTACACCATCAGAAAGATCTTGGCATCCTGATTCCAACGCAACTCGAATGGAGCAAAAAGGAGTCTGTTTGTGCAAGTTATGGCTAGTCAAACCTTGGGTCAAACTAGGATCATGGGCCGTCTAGGAAATGAAAAAAATTACGTCATCAAAATTTGTCAAAGTTGGCATCATCGTGAAGAACTCATCACAAGCTTTCCAACACAACTCATCTCGTTGAAATCCGACATCGTATGCTCGAGTTACAAGTAGTCAAAGTTAAGTTGACTTGAGGGTACAAACGATGACATCATCATGCTAACGTGTCGGTCCGTACTATACGAAATCTACATGGATGAATTCTGGCCTAACACATGGTAGGTGACTCAGACCGTATGGACCAATCACTGAGCGACACGTGTCCATCTGTACATTCCGTACAATAGTTAGCATGTGAGTCATCGACACAATCATCAGGTGAGTCAGCAGACATTCAACATGATTAGCTAGTAAGAACCTGCCATGTGGCACCCTCCTGGTGTGACATGTGGCCCTTCCTTTTCTCCTCCATCATCGATTGGTTGAATATATTAGCAAAAAATTTATGGGGTTTGAACCCGTGATCTCCTATGAAATGACCGAGCGGTTAGCCATTGCACCAAACATACTCGTCAAAGATATATGTGAAAGTGGTTTGTTTTGTTGTTTAGCAGTTTCGGTGTTTGTTTTTTAACATGGCCGGGGGGTTGGAACCACCAACCACCCGAATAGCAAAAATGTAAGCCACCGATAGACCACGGGACACTTCCAATAGATGTATAGGCCATCGGTTATTTTGTTATAGAACTGTTGGCCAAATCTTTAACCAAGTGGCTTAATAAGCCATAAACAAGTAAAACCATCTCTAGCAATCAAAACCAAAAGTTAATAGAAGAAAAAAGAGATGTTATACGAGTTGGTAAAGGTGTTAGGCATTTAATATTCTTGTTAAGCCTTTTTAGGAAAATTGTATGTATAAAAGAGGGGGGTATGCTCTTGGGAGCTAATCAGATTTTTCCAAGCCAAGGGTGAAGTAGTGAATTAGAGAGAGTTTTTCTGAGAGATTTTTGAAGACTATTCTGCACATCGAGGGCATGTTATGCTGGTGTGTTTAAGGGGATAAGTCTTGGTGCATTTGTAATCCTTTTTGGAGATTAATCAGATCGGTCACTCTATTGGAGCGGACCCGGAGATGTAGTCACGTTTGTGATGAACTCCGTTACCAATTTGTTTGCACTTCTTCTCTCCTCTCTCATGTTCTGATTTTCATCTTATGTTTTCAGTTTTGATGCATAATTTTATTAATGCATGCATGAATTTGTAATTCCGCAAAGTTGTTTTTAATTAAACATTCAACACTGCAAATAGTCTAGATTCGTATACAGATCATCATCAGAGACAAATGATCTGTACTCCATGTTCCTTGCATCAACATCATCACTTTCAATACTCTATTTTCTAACTAGGCAAACATATTGTTGAGTCCTCAACCTAGATAGCTTTTCTGGTCTACCCTATGGAACATTACCCTTTGGTGTTTCTTCCCCTGAAGACATTTGCTCTGCCTCCAATAGCCCTTGGTTATATCTCTCAACCACCATTTCAGCTTCATCTTCATTCAGATTCTTGATCATATCATCAAAAGGATAAGGTACATGATGATACCCCCCAAAGTTTATCTTCATCTTAGCAAAATTTATATATCCCTCTAGGTCAAAGCTCTTCCTAGGTGGTCCTCTCTTCATATTATAATGCAAAAATCTATCAAGGATTGAATTGTATCCTTCCTTGGCCATCACAGTGAAATCACCAAAACACAAGGTACTAGGCATAAAAGCCTGCTTCCCAAAAGAGCTAAAATGCATCACACTATATTAATCCATCTATCTGACAATATCCAAGTATGCAACTCTATTTGGAACTGTCCTTGGCAGAATGAGAGGAGCATCTTCAAACCCATATACTCTAATCATTGTAGCTCCCTCCAAACAATACCAGTCACCCCAATTATGATCAATTGGCCCATTGAAATCTTTTGGCCGTAGGAATCTCTTAATCTCATCAGTCAATGAATAATTACAAGGATATTGATACAACTTGTACAATGTTTTTACAAAATACTCTTCAAAATGAATGAAACTGGAACTAGCAAACCTGCTATCCCAAATAGCAGTCCACAACTAAACATGCAATGCTTCACCCTCCTTACCAACTTGAGAAATTCTCATTTCTGGAGGCCATACTCCCAACTCCTATCCAAAATACAGAACCAAGTGCATCAACAATGAATAGTGTCTGAGATGAACAATAGATGATCCACTCTTGATAGCCATCAACCCTAAATCAAGCCCCCTAGAAATATATGAAGCATAGTCAAATGGTCTCATGTTGTGATACTAGATATCTACTGTGATAATCATTGGCACAATTGACATAAGTTTCGAGGCATCCATCCCCAATACTTGACACACTAAGAAATATGTGTACTTCATATAAGGCTCAAACAAATCTACATGATAAGGAGGCCCCTCACTATCTTGCAAAGGTTCTAACTTGTTACCCTATTTAATTCTATGAATATGCAACCTCCAACCCTTGTAGATTGTATCCATTCTTGAAAATTCTTTTTCCAACTCTTCACAATTGATCTCATTGCAAAACCCTTCCAATTTGAAAACCTCACCTATTGCTTCTTTAGACACATATATTTGTGGTTTTCCAGATGGGTCACATATATCCTTATGTTTTGGATCATAATTATCTACAAGCAATTTCACTAATTTTGCATTTACAAAAATATTAGGGCACACCAGTTTCCCTACATTCAACTTCCATGGGTTATAGACTAGTTCAAAGTGATTTCTTCTGTGGTAATGGAAATTGAAAAGCTCATACCCTCTTATAGCAGTCTAGACATCACCTATGAACTTGCATTTATCATCTAACTTATCAACTTCTGCCCTATGTTATGCAGACCTTCTAGCTTTAGGCCCCAAGCCAGGTAGTTGATAAATAAGGTCTTGGTTCAACCTCCTTTCAATGCCCTCATGCTCTATATCAACCTTTTTTTATTTCCTTTTGACAGACTACTCTCACCAAGCTTTCTACCCTTACCCTTTCCAGAACCAGAAGACTCCATTCTCAAGCTTACAGAATCAAAATGTGAAAAACCAAGAAGCAATTACTTACAGTATTCTGCTCGAGCTCCTCATATTGAGAAATGTCTCGATTCTCTATTCAGCATGCCAATTCACCTACAATCAATTCATAACTAAAGAATTGATTAAAAATTTACTGTTATATCCCATTGCACCATTAATGAAGCATGAATGAAGACCCATTTGAAACTGGCACTATCGCATCAAATGCCCTTTCGATGAGAAACTTTCAAATCTGGGGTGAAGTCCCTTTGCAACGTCTATTACACCTTCCGCCAAGACATTATACAGTCATACCGACACCTGGAATCAAAATGATGACTATCACTTCTATCTTTCATGTCATTGTGACAATTTTGAGTCGGGGAGATGTTTCATAGAGTTCATTATGCTACACCAAGACATGTTCTTCAATGCATTTTCCAGTCGCTGAGACAAAATCACCCCTTCGCCAATGAAAACACACCTCAATGTGACCATTGAGTTTCTTCATCGACAAAATAAATCTTACCAATGAAAAAATTCCATTGGCAAGACCATGAATCTTCGAAAAGACTCACACCGACACCAAATGTCTCACCGATCCCCTTCATCTAGATTGTTCCATTCGATGAGACTCACCCCAAAATACCCTGTCAGTATAACTTTCAAACCTTGATGAGACTTACACCGAATACTTCTCCTCCTGGCAATACACATCTCTATCAGTGTAACTTTTGAATCAACAAGATTCTATAACTTCTCTCCGATAGCTTTTGAATCTCCTTGTATTTGGTTTGGCAAAAATAATAGCCACTTCACCAAGACCTTCCCCAATGCATATAAGTCTTACCGAGACATTCGTTTGCAAGCCAGTCGGTAAAAAAAAATGATTTTGTTATGACTTCATGCCAATACCAAACAGTCTGGTCGAAATAACCCCTCTATGTATTAGTCGGTATGACATAATGTATTTGTCGTGACATTACATCGATGCCCCAACATATGCTGATATATTTTTTCTATATGCCAGTCGGCAAGAAAAAATACTTTGCTATGACTCTACTCCAACAATAATTCCTTTGCCGATATGAAACTTTTGTCGCCGAAGCAAAAGAAGAGTCCTGCTGATATTCTGCAACAAGTATATATTAGTGAAAAATACATAGGTCGGGGAGACTTTCACTATATCCTGCCGAAATAGGCAATACAATGAAATGAAAAGTACTTGATTGATTAAGTGGATCACATGACAGAAAATAAGCAAGACAATATAAAGAGGGAATTTTATGCTTATGATGAAGACTCATTTGGAAACTCAAGAATGCAATTGATTGAGAAAATTTCAAAATTTTATAGTTCTAATAGTGGCTCCATCTGGGGATGAATGATAGTAATATCATTGCAAGGATCTATATTTCTGGGTGAGCAGAACAAACTCAAGATGATGCAATATGTGAGCATGATGGAACATATGGCATTGGAAAAGAATGAGACCCTAAACTACTGTACATGGAAAATTATTTTGAAAGAAGGAAAATCAGGATTTTCCATGTACTGGCAAGTCTCGTTCCTTTTATTTCCTGAACTACTATGCATGGAAAAGAATTTTAAAGAAGTCTATCAAGAGTTGTCCATGCATTGGCAACCCTTAATCCTCTATGTTACTCAAGAGAAAAATTGTTTTAGAAATTGCCCATGTATAGGCAATTCCTGATCTTCACCAGCCATATTCTATAGATAGTATGAGTCTTCGCCTTTCTTTCCAACCACCACAAAAGGTCCTAACCACAAAGCCTCAAACTTCCCATGTTTTCTTGTCTCTTGGCACCTAGCATTCCACATCAGTACCAGATCACTTTCTTCAAATTTCCTACTCTTTGCTTTTTTGTCAAATAGATATTTCATCTGCGTTTGTAACTTTATGTTTTGATTTTGAGCCACTCTCCTTATTTCATCAAGTTTATCTAGCTATTCCATTCTTTCTTCATGATGCTTGGTCCATTTTTCTTTGATTTAATGCTATAATGTGGCTTAAACATTCACATTAGGTCCTTAAAATTCAAATTATGGTGTCTTGTGAAGGTGTTGTGAAGTGTTGTAAAACATTTCTACACTTTTCTAGACTATATTCATTATAATTAACCAAAAAATCATCTTTGTATTCATCATCAAGTCCTATTTTGAAGTGGGGTATGTGCAGGATCATGATGGGCCAAAAAGTGGAAATATGAAAAAAGTGTCATTTTGCACTCGCCAAAAAATGCAAAAATCTTGAGTTGAATTGTTTCTTTGGTTGGGTGTTAGTACATTTCTCCATTGCAATACCCAAGCCAAAGTACTACAAATCAAATATCAGATACAAATTAGATATCCAATTTAAATTGGATATCTGGTTTGTATTGGATATCTAAATTGTGTTTGATATCTAATTTAATTTTTTTTTTTAAATGTAATATTTTGGTGTTATAAATTGGATATTTGATTTGTACACACATAGACCTAAGATTAATTATAAGGTGAAGGGTGGGAAAGAGGTAGAGAGAGAGGGAGAGAGAGGGAAAGGGAGAGAGAGAGAGAGAGAGAGAGAGAGAGAGAGAGAGATGGAAGGCAAAGAGATAGAGAGGGAAGAAATTAGGGAGGAAGAAGGAGAGAGGAAAGGAAGGAAGGGAGAGAAATAGAGAGAGAGGAGAGGGAAAGGAGAGAGAGGAAAGAGAGAATTGGGGAGGGATAGGAGAAGGGAGGGTTGAGGTGGAGGTACAGAAGGTTTGGGGTTTGTGATTTATAGTTGAGGTTTAGCAATGGGGGTAGGAGGGAGAGACTAGAGAGAGAGAGAGAGAGAGAGAGAGAGGGAGGGAGGTGGTAGGAGAGATAAAAGAAGGGAGGCTAAGGGTAAAGGGTTTAGGTTGGGAGGGAGAGATAGAGGGGTGGTGAGTGAGAGAGACCCTCGGAGGAGGGAGGTAGGTGGGATGGAAGTTTGAGAGAGAGAAAGAGAGAGGAGGGGTGGGAGATGGAGGATGGAGTTAAGGGTAGAGGTGTTAGATGGTTTAAGGTTAGGGTTTGGGATTTAGGGTTAAGGGTATGGGAGAGATGAGGGGTGGAGCCAGGTGGTGACCTGGGAGGGAGGGTGGGAGGGAGACTTGGGATAGAATGAGTGAGTGGAGTGAGAGAGAGACCTAAGAGTGTTGCTGGAGGAGACTTGAGAGGGAGAGTGGGAGAGATGGGAGATGGGGTTAAGGGTAGAGGGTAGAGATTTGGGGTTTGGTTTGAGGTTAAGGGTTTAGTGTTTAGGGTGGGGGAGAGAAATAGAGAGAGTGGGGGAGAGAGAGAGATCTGAGAGAAGGAGAGGGGGTAGGAGGGAGATACTTGAGAGAGAAATAGGGTAGAGGGTTTAAGGGTTAATAGTTTAGGGTTTAGGGTACTGGGTAGAGGGGAGAGAGATAGATGGATTCACTGAGAGAGAGAGGGAGGGAGTGGGAGAGAAATAGATGGTAGAGGGTTAAGGTTAGAGGGTAGAAGGTAGAGCCTTAAGGGTAAAGGGGAGGGAGATAAGAGTGAGAGACAGAGAGAGACCTAAGAGAGGGACAGGGGGTAGAAGGGTGAGACTTGAGAGAGAGAGGGAGGAAGGGAGGCAGTGGGAGAGAGATAAGGGGTAGAGGTTTTAATGGTTAAGGGCTTAGGGTTTAGTGTTTAGGGTTGAGGGGAGATGGGGGTGAGTGAGGGAGAGAGACCTAGAGAGAGGAGGGATAGGAGGGAGAACGAGAGAGAGAGAGAGGCTGAATGGTTAAGGAGTAGAGGGTAGAAGGTTTAAGTGTTTAGGATTCAGGTTTAGGGTAGAGGGAGATATAGAGGAGTGACTCTGCAGAGAGAGACTGAGAGAGGGAGAGGGGGTGGGAGGGAGAGAGAGAGAGAAAGAGAGAGTGAGTGAGAGAGAGAGGGACAAAGATGGTAGAGGGTTTAGGGTTTAGGGTTTAAGGGTTAAGGGTAGAGGGGAAAGAGATAGAGGGAGTGACTAAGAGAGAGAGACTTGAGAGAGGAAGCCCATGGGTATGAGGGAGAGACTTGAGAGAGAGAGGGAGTGGGAGAGAGATAGAGGATATAGGGTTTAAGGGTAGAGGGAGAGATATAGAGGGAGTGAGTGAGAGAGAGATACTTGAGAGAGAGGGGATAGGAGGGAGAGACTTGAGAGAGATTAGATGGTAGATGGTTTAAGGGTTAAGGGTTACAAAGGAGAGATAGATAGAGGGAGTTAGTGAAAGAGAGGAAGGGAGGGAGGGGAGAGAGATAGAGGGTAGAGGGTTAAGGGTAGAGGAGAGAGAGATAGGAGTGATAGAGTGAGAGACTTGAAAGAGAGAGAGGGAGTGGGAGAGAGATAGAGGATATAGGGTTGATGGTAGAGGGTAGAGG
>VDFB02252616.1:108758565-108825920 GCA_007258455.2 Sequoia sempervirens | reverse complement strand
AGATTTAGTGGTTCATGATTTTGACCATCTCATTTTGATGCAAACCCTAATTTTTCAATAAAAACTTTTGGTGAACCTAATGTGAATCAAATATGTAACCTTCTATTATACATCGATGAAATATTTCGACATATTTCATGGCATGATTTTTCCTTTTTCCTATGATTTGTCCTTTTCTTTGTGGTGTCATTGGGTGTTATGTACTCCAAGAGTGTACAATCTACCTTCATGGCATGATGTTAATGAGGCATCCAATAAGTGATGATTTGATACCCTTGATTTGTCCTCTCTTGGAGACATTCAACAAAATGATCCTTAAGAAGAAGACCTTACACAAACAAAGAAAAATCCCCTTTAATAAAAAAAATTACATAAATAACATTATAAAAGTATTTATAAAAAGCAATACATTGTGGTGCCTTATCAAAGTTGTTAGGAGGATAACATCGGTAGGGTATGAGAGGCTAATATGATTCTCTTGTTTTCCACCTCATTGGGATAACTCACCTAGTGGATAGACTGAGGTTCCACTACCCCAAAGTGAGCATACATGTATTTTGGGAAAACTCACCTAGTGGAGAGACTGAGGTTCCAATACGCCAGAGTGAGCAACATATGTTATGGACAAACAACCTCGTTCCACATCACATTGGAATGGTTGTGCTTGATGCTTTTATTTTTCTTCATTTTTCTTGGAGCTAAGTTCAACTAGCTCGATCCCTTAAGGGTCCTATTGGCGCTAAGAAATCCACCTTGGTTTTTACATGCCTCTATTCTCATTTACCATTCCATGTTCGTCATAAGCCCATTGCCCTATATTTTACTAAATTTGACATTTAACATAAATTTTTTATACATAGCTCATAAAATAAAACCTTTGATTATCACCTTGAAATAAATTCTCTCCTTAAAGAACTTCCTTGACAACACAAGGTATGTCGCCAAGACAATGCCATATCGAAGGGAGATTCATCAAAGTCTCCTTGAAAAGATCAATAAAGGGTAGGTGAAAATATTGATGAGACCCTCATGCTTTTAGGATACATACTCAAATGTCTCTTTGACAACCTAGAGAGCAATATGTCGAAGAGACCTAGATGGTTCGAGGAGAAAAGTTAACTTGTCTCTTCAAAAAGACATAGTAACATTGGTACTCTAAGGATATAGGATTATTTTGCATTCAAGAAATTGAAAAACATCTCTCAGACATCGAGAGATTATTATAAAATAAATGGTAAATTACTGACAAGAACATGGTTGGGCAAGTACAGTGGCAATATCAAAGAGACATCAGTGTGTCGGAGTGAGAAATGAAGAAGTCTCTTTGACACCAAAAGAACAAGTAATAACAAGATGTCGAGGAGACACAAAGGCATTGAACAAAAATTGATAAAATCTTCTTTGACTTTCTACCAATAGGAACACAACTACAAGAATACATTGTCGATAAGACTATGGAACATTGAAGGGATACAACCATGGGTCTCTTTGACATTTTAAAGATACGAAAGAAGTTATTTGAAGAAATGTCATTAAAAGGGGGAACTCGGGTATGCTGAGGAGACATAAGCTTATCAAGCAGAAATGTTCACCAATGACAGTCATATATCAAAAGTTCAAGGAAGGAAGAACTTGAAGTGTAGCCATTGAGGAGACCTTGAGGGATCAAAGAGAGAAACTAAAATGTCTCTTCAAAATTTTGAAAAGGGATCAGAGACACATCGAAGAAAGAAGATGAAATCCTTGACAATGTAACTAAGGTCTCTTCGACATTATGAAATAATGTCTCACCTGGTTGACATGACTAATGAGGTCATTGAAGAGACAACTACCATTAATATTGCAGTTGATTAGAAAAGTGGTGTGAGCACCATTTATGAACCAAAGCTGCTTGAAGTGAGCCAAACCTCAATATACTTGACTCTTGAGAAATAAAAAACACTATAAATCGTGGTTGAAAATTGAGGAGACAGAGTTGGATGATAGCAAGTAGCTCAAAAATCATAGTGTTCATTCAAGCAAGTCCTCTTGGCTTAACTGAATGTGTCCTATTAAAATTTGGTTGAAGTACTATGCAAGTATGGTTTTGAAATGGATGAAACCCAAGAAAAAACAAAAGTAAAGAGGAGAAAAACAAAGGCTAGGTCATTAAACCAAGACTTAATAGATGAGTGTCTCAGGTCTGGACCAAAATCTAGGAGAACAACTCAATTAAATCCTTCATGCGATACATTGGAAGATAAGAATAAAAATATTGGAGATGTGTGTACTCCGCAAAGAGGCTATGATCTATTTATATATCATTACAAAAAGAAGTACAGACATAGGCCTGTCTCAAATCCATGGAACATGAATTTGGCAAAGCTTGTGATGCCTAACGTTTTTGTCAACATGGAACTATTTAAGACACTAGCTAAAAACTACAACCCTAAAATGAGGGCAATCTATTCCCACTATGGTTCACAACTTATTATCACAACATAGGACTATATCTGTGTGGTTTTTCAACTTGACACATCCATGAAAACAAAATTGAGGATAATATATCTATTGGAAGAATATTGGACCATGGATACAAGTTACAAGAGGTGGAAATTACCTTTGCACAAACCCAAGGGCCCAGGAAACCAACTTAGAAGATTCTCTAGTGATGAAAGACCCCCATTTCATGTGGATTTATTTCAAGAATACTACAAGTACACCTACTATTCAGCTGGACAAGTCCTAGGAATTGATGCTCCTACTGAGATGACTATAGCTCCATGGTTCTAGCCACAAATGTCCAAATCCAAGATGATAGGCCCTACAATTATGTAGCATACATGTCTGAGGTCATTAATACTTCTCTTGGTGCCATTAAGAATAACAGTGATGCCATCAACTTCAAGCATTACTCTCTACTCGTGCATATGATATTATATGAGGGATAAGCAATGAGAATGTGGGGAGAGGAACTAAGAATCAAATATTTGGATAGTGATGAGAAATATAGAGTAGTTCAGATGCGAACATCCATATGGGATAGTACATGTGGGAGATCCCACTATTTGTATTTTGAAGAATAATTTGTCAAACCCTTGTATAAGTTGCTTGGCCATAAATGTGATTAAAATTTTCCAAAGATACAAAGATTCCTCAGGCCAAAGGAGAAAAACCATGAGGGAAAGCTAAACCATAATTGGTGGGATTGGTATGCATTTGTGGATTGTATTGTGATCAAAGTATATGGATTCAAGGCAACTCCATTTTTACTGCCTAAAATAGTACCCGACAAGGTTGGATACCTTGAGATTGTAAGGAAATTATCCTATTCAATCTTCATGCACCTCAAAAGCTATGGAAGGAAAAATTTCATGCCTTCTACTCTATGTTTTTGTGATTTTACCATCATTGCTGATATAGGGTATGAATCAATTGGCAACACAATAGATTATTATAGCTTTCCATTGGGAAATAAGAATGAGAAATTTGACCCTAAGCACTTTATTTATGATTCCAATATCTAGCAGAGACTGAAAGGATATGAGCATGAATTCTTTGTGGATGATGTCATTAGGAATTGTGATGAAACTCAAGTTATGATGAGGAAGGTTGCTTACAATAGAATAGTTATGGCAGAGGCCTGGAGGAGAAGCAATAATCCTTTATATGTAGAATCTTTTCATGAAATATAATATCCTATGGAAAGGGTTGAGCAATTGATCCTACATGAAGAGGACTTGACTAAGGATGTACCTCTCAGATCCTTTGGAAGAATAAGAGATACTAGTTCTCAGAAACAAGCTAAGAACATAGCACCTTTAAGTCATTTATCACCCCATCCTACTCCAAAGGTGATCTTCTCAGCTAATACTCCTATTATTATTATGGATGACATTGAGGAAGAGAACGAGATTAAACAAATCACCATACCCACTATTCCCCAATATGAAGTGCCACCAGAGAGGAATGTGATCACATTTAAAGATTGTAATGAATTGTCTGATGATGTGAGACATCGTGCTAGCTAGGAATCCATTGCAGATGATGCATTTTTTCAAACCCCTAAGTTTAAAACCTTCATCTATGAGTACAAAGGAAGAATGATCAGATAAAACCTAAAAGAAATCAACATTGAGCAATAATTTGATGCCTTGAAAGAACTACAGTATGAGATTGATAGAGAGATGGATAATATGACTCTTGAAAGACGAAGAGCATTACTACAAGAAGTTGGGGTCATGCTTCTTCTAGGATGGGACATCAGCTCTGCCATAGTTTTTGATAGTTTTCTAAAAAGAGAAAATAAGGCTTTGCAATTGATAGATGGGGCCAATGATAAGATATACATTGGATCAGGTATAATCCTTATAACACTACCTTACCGATTTGGGAACTTTACCCACCAGGAAAGAGGCCTTCCCTTATCAATAATCATAATGAAATCTTTAGTCACCTTCTAGTATAGAGAGTGGGGGATACAAACCCTATTGAGACTGCTTATCTAAATGTAAATGTGGCCAAGTTTACCAAGGATTAAATTCAGAAGTTAGTCAAAGATAATAAGGAGTTGATTGAAGAGAATGAGAGGTTGAAGCAAGATGTGATCAATTATAAAGATAGATTTCCTTCCTCCTCAAGACCTTACTCACCACTGATTAAATGTGAAAGAAAGGTTCTCAAAGAAATGTTTGAGACTACCTATTGGAAGCACAAATATGAGATGATTCAGAAAGGGCAAGAGGAACTGAAGAAAAAACTAAAAGCTACTATATTTGAAATGGCATTAGAAATGGTGTGTAGGAGGTTTGATGATATGATTAAGCTTGTTGAAAAAGTCTAGGTTATCCATGACAAAACGTATGGAGCTTTACAAGAACATAATAGGTTACGTGACAAAATGAAGGAGGTGGGACTACAAATAAAGGAAAAGAAAGGAGATAACAAAAATGTATTCCAAGAATATCAAGAGCTTATGGACACACATGACAACTTCCATAACATATTGACACAATAATTGAGTGACTTCAGTTAGTCACTAAGTATGGCTCTTGAAAATTTCTTTGAGGAAACAAATTTAAAAGACCAGTATGTATGGAAGGATGAGATAGCTCAATATCTTTTGATAGATCTTGATGAAATTAATGATGAAGATAAGGTGCATGAGAAAAAAAATGTGCAGCTAGGATGAATCTTTCAACTTGAATATGCAATGAAAGATATCATAAACAATGTAGAAACTTGTGCAAAGGTAGGATATATCGAGCATGTGTTGAAGATTAATTTATTCATTAAACAGGTCAAGTAGGAAGTGAGAAGGTACCAAATTTTGGTAGTCATGGGTTCATTATCATGGAGCATGAGCCTTGAATAGATCTTAGATGATCACTGGTGCTTGCTAGAGACTAACGGATCATGGTTCATCCAACAAAAAATTACTAAGTTTTTATGTTTATGATAATCCAATTTTAGTTATCAAATGACATACCTTTTTGTAATGGGTTTGTAGCTTGTTTGCTTCCTATATAAAAAGGGAAACCAAGGCCTAGTTTTGGATCATCATCAGTAAGTATTAGATAGGTTTATTTGCATATTCCACTCATCTATTTCCTATAAATGTACACCTTTTGAAGCAATATAATGGAGAAGACTATTTATAATCGGTGATTTACTTCTAGTGTTCAACTATTGTGTTAATATTCATTCTTATGTGTTGTTGTGTTGTCTCCAAAGTGTTTCTCTTAAGTTATTCAAATTTATACAATTTTTCAAGACACATTTGTTGTTGTTGTGTCATCATTTTGATTGGGTTCTATTTAAAGTAAATTAAAATCCTTTCAAGTAATTCATTTTAATTGGTTCCTGCTAGGGATTAAAACCATTTTAAAGTGGTTATTGTGATTGGTTCCCCTCAAGATAAGAATTAAAAATCCTTTCATGCTATCATAGTAATTTGGGAGGATAACATTGGGATTCATGAACAAGAGTATAGTAACTAACAAACCTGTATGTTTGTACAAGGTGCAAACATCTAAAGTTCCCAACAATTAGAGTTAAGCTAAAAGTAGTTCTACCAATCTTACATATTTGTCTCCATCATCATCATCCACCCCTAGACTCCATTCGCACAATAGAATTAGGCACTAGTCAAATCTAGAAAATTTTATGCAAACTCTCTTTATACACTTGATTCTCAAAGAATATAGTAGGAATTACTCATCAAGCCTTGCATATATTTCACACCCACGTGCCATTGTGAGTAGATTGCCGAAATTAGAGATCACATTTAAACCTTCAAATCTACCTTATCATTTAGGTACATCCATCTAGGTTTAGCAAAGCCTAAAGAGTAGGGGATTATCAATCATATTTTCCCTGTTCGTTATCCAAAAACATACTAAGAGGCTTACACCCTCTTAAGCTTCAAAACCTTCATTTTTGAGACCTAACAATTCCAAAGTGCAAAAGGGAAGCAATCTTTGATGGGCTATTACTCAGAAATCATGATGCTTACGAACTCTTCATCTGATCCTATGGGATCATCGTGAGCCCCTCTACAATATCCTCTCTCATTTTTTTTATCTTGGAGTTGATTACCCATGGTGTCCAATTTTCACTTGATGGAAAAAGTATCAAAGGCAAGCAATGTAAAGTTGCAAAGTGGTGCAAATTTCATTTTGAAACTTGTGTGACCAAATGGACTATTCCAATGCATCTAGATGAGTATGTTTAGACTAGGCATGGTCCTCTTTCACACCCAAGCACATTGAATCGCTCTGAGCTATGTTCAACTAACTTGATCCCTTAAGGGTCCAAAGTGCAAAAGGGAAGAAATCTTTGATGGGATATTACTCGAAAACTGTGATGCTTATGAACTCTCCATCTGGGCCTATGGGATCGTGTTGGACCCCTCTATAATAACCTCTCTCAGCTTTTGTTATCTTAGAGTCTTTTCCCATGGTGTCCAATTTTCACTTGATGGAAAAAGTGTCAAATGTAAGCAGTGTAAAGTTGCAATGTGGTGCAACATTCGTTATGCAACTCCTGTGACTAAACAGACTATTCCAACATGTTCGGATGGGTATGTATGCACTAACTTGATCTGAAGTTAGGATCTAGGATTGTTGCACGTGAATAATAACTTTTTACAATAATTAAGTTGAAGGTCTTAAAATGTAATTAAAATGATTGAAAAGACATAAATTATTAAAGGAAAACAATATAAATTAAGAAGATAGGAAGAGAAGATGAGATAGTAAATTGATAACGTAGTTTGCCAAGTGGCTACGTCTCTGGTTCCCTCTCCAAAGAGTGACTGATCCTTCAATTCTACTCCAATAAATCTTTACAAAGTCTCCTTGATCAATGAGGAAGATGAAAATAAATTATCCTTCAAGTACAACCATTATGGCATCAATCGCCTAATTCATAGGTACGCAGAGAGCTCACTTTGTCTAATTTCCTCAATTTCTCTCATAATTTCCATTACTCCTCACAAGCCTATACCACCCTTTTTATACATTAAATTTTACCAATATGGTTACCAACCATATGATTTACAAAATAAAGACTATATCACCCATTACAAGTAATAATCTTCAAAAAATCCCCCATAATTACAAAAAAACATCTCTCATAATCTTTGAGTAAAACCTTAACCCCTTAGAAATCTTTTAATTTTGGGCTGACAAGATATTCTTCCTATATATTAACTTAGAAATTTCCCATAAAATTATGCCTCTTGTATTTTGGAGCCTTTACAAAAATAATGTTTACATATCTTTAAGAGCCCTTTTAATATCTTTTAAATTTCATTTTAAGCCCCTTTTAATTCCATATTTTTGGGCTTTTAGGACTTTAAAGGGTTAATGATTTTTCAATTTAGAGGGAATCAACTTTTAATTCTTTTCTGAATAGAACCGGCACTGCTAAAATCTCAATCTCTTGGTTTGGTGCATTGGGAGGAGGCTTACGTAGTAAGGGGGAGGTCAGTGGTTCAAACTGTCGAACCACCAAATTCATCTTTTCCTTCTTTATATAAAACCGATGCATAATGAAGGGTAGAGCACAATGTTTGGTAGGTTGGTAGGCATAGAAAATGGGATAAGAGAGGTTGTGGGTTCAACCACCAACCATATTTTTTTATCAAAAAAATAAACCAACCATCGAAGGAGTTCAACCAGGGTGCCACATGGCATCTTCTAATTCACCGAATGAGGACACGTGTCAAAAATAGATTGTGTGACCTAAGCTAACTATGTTGCCGCCTCATGATGACTGTGTTGCCAAGTTGTCATACAGATGCCATGTGTTAGCATATGATTGGTCCACGTCATTGTATGGATGTCCATGGCAACATGCTGATGTCATGTTGATGTCATCAAAGTGCTGCCAAGCTAGCGTAGTCAACCTTCGACTTTGACCAGCCGTAACTTTTGTGTATGAGCTTTGTTTGACATGAAATAAGTGGCGTTGGAACCATTTCATTGATCTCTTTGATGTGATGCCAATTTTAACCAATTTTGAGATCATTTTTTTCCTTTTTCACTGACCCCTAGTTCCCTATTTAACCAAACTTTGACTGAGCATAACTTGAGTGTATGAGCTCCTTTTGGCTCTATTCAAGTTGCATTGGGTTCAATTTTTTGAGCACTTCATCATGGTGATAATTTCTAGAGAAACTACAACACTTCAAAATTTGACAAGTATCCACCTAGATTAGGCATGGTCCTCTTTCACACCCAAACACACCTAATCGCTCTGAGCTACAATCAACTAGCTCGATCTCTTAAGGGTCCAAAGTGCAAAAGGGCAGAAATATTTGACGAGCTATTACTTAGAAACTATGATACTTATAGACTCTCTATATGAGCCTACGGGATTGCATTGGGCCCCTCTATAATAATCTCTCTTGGTTTTTATTATCTCAGAGTTGTTTAACTTTGGTGTCCAATTTTCACTTGACAGAAATAGTGTCAAATGCAAGCATTGTAAAGTTGCAAAGTGGTCCAACTTTCATTCTAGAATGAGTGTGACCAAATTGACTATTCCAATGTGTCTGGATGGGTATGTTTATGCTAGGCATGGTCCTCTTTCACACCCAAACATGCTGAATCACTTTGAGCTACATTCAACTCAGTCAATCCCTTAAGGGTCCAAAGTACAAAAGGGAAACAATCTTTGATGGGCTATTACTCAAAAATCATGATGCTTACAAACTCTCCTTCTGAGCCTATGCAATTTCGTTGGGCCCCAATACAATAACCTCTCTTGATTTTTGTTATCTCGGAGTCATTTTCCCATGATGTCCAGTTTTCACTTGATGAAAAAAGTGTTAGATGCAAGCAATGTAAAGTTGCAATGTGGTGCAACTTTCCTTTTGCAACTTGTGTGACCAAATGGACTATTCCAATATGTATGAATGGTTATGTTTATGCTAGGAATTGTCCTCTTTCGTACCCAAACACGCCAAATCGCTCTATTCCATGTTCAACTGACTCGATCCCTTAAGGGTCCAAAGTGCAAAAGGGCAGCAATCTTTGATGAGCTATTACTCAGAAACTATGATGCTTAAAAACTCTTCATCTAATCCTACAACATCATGTTGGACCCTTCTACAATAACCTCTCTTAGTTTTTTTTTATCTTAGAGTCATTTTCCCGTGGTGTCCAGTTTTCACTTGATGGAAAAAGTGTCAAATGCAAGTAGTGTAAAGTTGCAAAGTGGTGCAACTTTCATTCTACAACTCGTATGACCAAACAAACTGTTCCAACACATCTAGACAGGTACATTTACACTAGGAATGGTCCTCTTTTTCACCCAAAAATGTTGAATCTCTTCAAGCCACGTTCAACTGGCTCAATCCCTTAAGGGTCCAAAGTGCAAAATGGATGCAATCTTTGATGGGTTATTACTTGAAAATTGTGATGCTTACGAACTCTACGTCTGAGCCTATAGGATTGCGTTGGGATCCTCTACAATAACCTCTCTTAGTTTTTGTACTATGAGGTTTATGCTATGAAAATTTTTAAAGACTATTCAATATAAATGTTTGTATGATAATGTGTCAAGAAGTTAACTACTCATCATCTACTACGAATATTATGTTTTGCAAGTGTTGCAAAGATTTTGTATCCTTTGCTTAATTGAGTTGTTCCAATCAAAAGATTAAATATACTGGAATATTTTTATGAAACATCTCATGGAATACCAATTGAAAACATGTTTTTTGCTTTTAGATAAAGCATTTAAAGGAACTCTTTGAATTAAACTGAATTGAGATATGTAAGAACAAGGGAGCATTAGGAAATACATTGCTCAAGGATCTTAAATAATCCTTCTCTCCCTTTGCAATTTTGGGTGGATTATTTCTTTCAAAGTATTGGGAATGCTTTGCCTATTTTGTAGTTGGCGGGTATGTGTAGGATCATGATGGGCCAAAAAGTGGCGATATGATGGGTATGTGTAGGGTATGCGGCTGAAAAACTTTTTTAACCCAAAATTGATGAAACGAAAAGGGTTTTTAAAGGAGAGTCTCAACTTTCCACCAATATAAATTATTCTTTACTTTTAATTTAACAAAAATTATTATTCATTTTCTATTTGAATTGACTAAATTCCTGATTGATAGGTTGATTGAGAAACATCTATAGCTTTCAAATGGTATCACATTTTTTGAATCTGAAACATGTGTCACATTCTATGCTTTGCATACTATAGGATTAAAAAATTCATGAAGTTTTGACCAAGTTAAGGTGGTTAGACATACAAGTTTTTATATTTTTTAAAATTTGTAATAAAAAATTCATAATTAATTATTTACTTGGAAAAAAATTACAAAAAAATATGCAACACATCGGGACATGATTCCTCTACTTATATCTAAAATATTATAAAAAAATATTATTTTATTGTGATTAGGGTGGTCAGACAGACACCTACTTCTTGTTTTTCCCCTGAAATTTAAGTACTACTACATTAAAATTTCAAAATTTCACCAAATAGATATATATATTTTTAAATAAACCTAGTAGTTTAGAAAGTACATTCAATTTTCTGCAGATTCTACTCTTACAAATTTTTGAAATAATATAGATAACTTATTCAAATTTTTACATCAAGTTGCCTAATTCTAATTTTTCTAAATTTTTCGCCACTTAAGGGCCTATTAATTCCATGATGGTCTTGCACATACCTTGGCAGTTACCATTCTAGATGGCTCATCTCTTGATATATATTATACTCATTCTTAATCAATTGTCAAGTTAATAATTAGTGCATTTATTTATAGTTAATCTTTTCTTTTCAATTTGTGCAATTTTGTAATTTGTAACTCTACTAGTATTCCTAGAAATACTGAAGTTGTTTAGCATCAACTAATAAAGTTTTTTAACATCAATCAATAAATATTCATGACAAACCATGAAGGACAACAAAGATTAATGCTAGGGCTAACCAGTTAATAAGTATACACGTGAATAAGTCAAGCATACATGTGAATAAGGGAAGCACGAGTACTCAAAAACATGTAAGCTTTGAATTATACACACGAATACATAGTATATGCAAATTAATACAAAGTATATGCATGAATACAAGGTATACACATGAAAACATGTAAGCCACAAAGTATACACGTAAGTTGTAAAGTATACACTTGAATACACGTAACTCATATCTATTGAACGATGGAGTTATAATGAAAATATGGACACCATCGATAAAATTTTTTTGTATTTGTTGGTTCCCAAATCTATAGATGTAATGAGTCCTAAAGAGTAGCCACTCTCTCATATTCAGAGTCAACAGGTTGATATGGCCAACGAACAAGATTCAGTCAAAGATACTGAAATCTTCTACACTTTTGAATTTGTTAAACCAGGGAGGCCAATCCCAATAGTATATTTATAGATACTTGTGTGCTAAAGTACCAAATACACTATAAACATATTTGTCTCCTTCAATTGTTTGAATGAAACAGTACCCTAAAGGTTTGGACGACCTTCATAGCAATGTTTAATTCAAACCTGACAGATGTAGAGCATTAGATTATACACACAAACAAATTGGGATTAATAAGTAAATTTGATTTAAAAGTTGTAGTTGCTCACAATCAGTTTCAGGAAACTACAACATTAACAGACCAATGCTATATCCCAGGGTGGAGTCATCTAAACCATGTAATTTAAAACCTAACACAACGTTCAATCTATCATAATCATATCTATCAGATGATGCATTACACCATTGATATCAACAACTAAACTAGCTATACTTAGCAATCCTAGCACACAACTGCATAAACCTCCATTTGTGTCACTACAAATTAACTCATTCTTTGTATGAGAGTAATAACATCAAACAAACATAGAGGGAAAGACAAAAATATTAATAATAATAATCTTTGATTACTTATATTTAGAATTTATGCAAAGTGAACAATGGAGACACTTAGTTCAGAATAATTGGTCATTTACATTCAACTATGACTATGTTGTAATTACATTCTTCATTAAAAAACTCAAACTGCTCCAAAAATCTAAAAAAATAGCATTATACACTTGAACCCCTATTACAAAAATATTCCTCTGAGACGGAAAAGAGTGAACAACCTCCATTTCTAAAACAAAAAATGTGCACTTAAGGAAAGTGCAAAAACCCTAAGTGGAGATCTCCCAATGACATGTGGCACATTCAGGTCAATAGATTAGTAACTTACTTTACTTGCTGAAGAAGTTCCAATCTACTCTTTGATTCATGCATCTTTCTTTTTCCCTGCAAATAAAAATATTCCCTTTATGGAAGACTCATCATTTGTCTTCATTTTCTCTTTACCCATGTTGAAAAATACTTTGCTGTAGAGAATATTCGGTTTGTTGTGAAAAAACTTTCATTGCAAAAACTCCATCTCACCTATTCATTTACCCTTTTATTTGCAAATCTTAGCCTCTGTTATGCTCTACAAGTGAAAATATTTTACCCCCACTGAAAGGAAACTCTCATTATTTCCTTTTGTGCTCCAAAAAACACATTTACCTATGTATATAATATCGTGTGCCTCTTTTATTTTATTTCACCAGCAAAGTAAAATGTTAATTTTACTTTAAAACCAAAGTGTTTACTTTATTGAGCTAAAAAAAAATTACACCCGTGCCTTTTAATTACTCAACACCTTTCAAGCTTTTATCGCACATCTCCAGTTTGATGTGAAAAATAAAATTTTTTAGTGATGATGATATTTGATTCTATTGGGCAATAAAATATTTTACTTGGGTCTTTGTTTCTTAATTCTCTAGCAAAGAAACTTTTGATTTGTTTCACTCGGGTAATAAAATTATATCACCCATGCACATATATTTCACTTTTATTTTCCCATCAACAAATAAAAATTCATTTGTGAAATCATTTAATTTACCCTCTCATTTATTTCTAGCAACATTTAAGCCCACCACATTCACTCAAACTTTGCAAGCATTTTCATCACTTATCTCGAATGCAAAGTGAAAAGTTGAAAATTATTAGTGATTGTCATGAGCTCTATATTTTCCCTCTAGCAAAGAAAACCATTGTTCTGATTATATTATGAAGGCTTTTAACTTTACTCCACTCGGGATTTTCACCTTCATAATTATTTTATTCTCCAACCATTTTTATCGCACATCTCTAATGCATTCAAAATAGCTAACATTTATTAGTGATGGGTGATAGAACAACAACCCACTCTCATCATGCATCATGGATGTACATTTGGGAATGGAGATCTTCATTAGAGATGAACGATGGAGAAGAAGGAACTTCGCCCATCATGAATTCAAAGTGGAGAAGAGAAATAAAACAGAGATACGCAATACTGGTAAAAATGCCCCAATTTCCACGCCTCCACCATTTGAATGATCCCTCACTCTATAGCTTCATGATGAAAACTCTGACAATATCAAGCAACTATTCACAGTAGACAACCTGCAACTCCATGTTCCTTTATCTGGCTATGCATTCATCATTTTATTGCATATTTCACATTTCACTACCTATAAATCCCAACTGTGCATTTACATTTTCCAACACAAAAAGTTTTAATTCTTTTTCTTTCAGTTGTAGAAGACTCTTATTCACCAGTGCATTTCACCTTTGATTCATTTCTACCATCATCAAATAATAATATTTGACATATTATAGCCCCATATTTACTTTGCACAAACACCTCTTGGGAGACCATCACACATCGCTTTTCCAACCAGAAAATGGAGAAAGTTATTGGCGATGGGTGCTAATAGCCAATATGATGAGGAAGGTGAGCACTCAATCCGTGATGGGTGATGGAGAGAAACTACCATCACTCATCGTGAATGAAAATAGGATATGCAAATCAAATCAGTGACTGGCGTTGCAAGTTTTTCCTAAAGTTGTGTTGTGAAGTTGTGCTACCGTGCTATCCTGATTTCGGCCAATAGAAAGTAAGAATTAAACTTTCTTTTTCTCCCAAACATTTGAAATTTTATTTATGTTTTCCCTAAATGTATCTTTTACAAATACACAATATTTTCAATATTCACAATATTTTAAATATTGACATTTGAGAACATTAGAAAATAGGCAAATTTTAATTACGCCTATGGCCCAAATAGAGAAATGTCATTGCGCACAAACAGTGACCCCTAGAGCTGATATTTTTTGCGTTCGGCCACAATAAATTATTTATAGAAAACCCATTTGATCAAAGTTTTCCCAGCCATCAAAAATCAAGTACCTCCTTTGTAAATTGGGCCTTAGGATGTGTTTGCCGCAACAAAAGTACATTAAGATAATGTATCAAATGACCTTAAATCTTGATGAAAATGGAGATGTAGATGTTTCAAACCCAAAAAAGAAATGGGTTGTCATTAGAATTGAAAAATTTTAAACTTTCCAAAACACCATTTTTGGCCATGTCACGATCAAAGTAATTAAATAACCCATCAGAACTTATCCTGAAGGCACGAAATTGAATAGGCATGTAGAAATTTGACCCCATAATGCAATGAAAAAGATGGTTTGGTAGATGAAATCCCGAGGTGAAATTTATTCAATGTCAAATTTGCTTAATCGACCATTTATGCAACTGCACCTGTTCAAAACCAATCAGTGCTCTCAAAGTCACCACTTTGAAAAAATATCAAAACAACTTCTAGGGGGCTGCCACTGGACATGCCAGGTCATTTGGGTACACTCAATATGTGTGCAAGATGGATTTGACCTGACTTGATCACATGTGTGAGATATTAACACTCAAAGTTGCCTTCTCTGAAAAATCTGGAAATGATGATTCTGAAAACCTAAAAAAGTTCATTTGGAATGGGCTCTAAAAAAATAGTAAATGAGGAGCTAGGGGCTACAAACATATTGAATGGTAGATAATAATATATAAAATCATGTGGAACAACCATTTTTGCATGCAGGTTAAAAGGTTGCAAAATAAAAATTCAAATGTGAGGCTACATTTTGCAGATTTGACACTGTCCAATTTGCAAATTTGAACATTTTGCAAACGGATTCAAGCTGGACAACTTAGAAAATGGATTTATGGGGATATTCCAAAGGACATGGGGCTTCATAAAGATGTGGAGAATCATGGAAAAATATCAGTTGGGCTTAATACTCAGTAGGCACAAAGATACAACATCACAAAGATAGCCTACTCAGAAAGGTACATGTGCAAACAACAAACCAACTTCTGGATCTTGAAACCAAGACTTCAAAAAATCACCAAAACTGATCCAAGGAAGCTACAAATGGTCACACACCATCTTTGATATGTGCTAAACACTTCCCCAAAGTGATTTTTCATGACAATTCATGGGTGTCAAATTATAAGCTCCCAAAGTGAGCTACTTAGGGTTATTCTACAAGGGTATTTTTGAGTGCAGTAGGAAAAAATTTACATGAGCCCTCAAAATTTAGCCAAATTTTGGAGGTCCCAATAGTGGCTCTAGGTCGAAGATGCATGCCCCTTGTGGGCATGGCAAGAATTCAGATCTTTGGGAAAGTAGACCGGGTGCAAGAAACATTGGGTGACAAAGTCTATATAAAATTTTTAAATTCACTTGATGGCCCCAGGCCACCAAATAAAAAAAGGGCAATCAATTGTTACCTCTTTCAAACACCAATATGTTAAAAGGGCTTATCTTTTTTAGTCCATACTTGCCTCTGTCACACCATATCAACATGAGTGACTTTATTCTTACAAAAACATGGGTCAGGTTGCCTTTGAATTTAACTTTACTATCACATGGAAACCAAATGGCATAGGTTGCATCACTACCACTCATTTCATTTTCAAATTCTGTGGCAAGTTACAAAATATGAGGATAGTGATCAAGACTATTTGAAAATACAACCTTATCACATTTACCAATTCCCTAACAAAGATTAAGCTCTAAAAAGGTGTCATGCCTTAGAAATAGTGTGCAATCCTTCTGTGTGTTGAGCAAAGGATACTAACACATTTGTAACTATTTTAGCTGGATTGCATCACATGAAATTTTATCATCCCAACAAAACAACTCAATCATATTACCATATGTCTCAATGTCCTAAAGACAAGATTCACCAACATTCATAATACCTTCTTCCACATTCAAATCATAGCATTCAAATAATGCATCAACATCCCAAACAGTGTTTCTCACTTCAAGCTCATAGAAAAGACTGTCAACATTAGTAATGTTATCACACATAATTGTTTCAAAAGCAAGTTCAGATGACTTAGATTTTACTTTTGCAACAAACTTCTCATAATGACTGTTTAGAACACATTCACTGTTGCAAGTAGAAACATATTCAACACCACCTCCTGCCGCATCAACATGACAATCTGAAACATACTGCTCAAGCAGAAAACTATGAGTTGCAAATCCAAAAAAGGGATCCTCATATGCATCCATGTGATTGAAACAATCACATTCTTTAAGTGCAAACTCATCATCAAGAGCACCATTAGTTGTACTAACATTTATCTCTACATTTCCACTATCAAGTACAACTTCTTCAATGTTGGTCTCATGCAAACATTCAGGGATAACTTCAAAGGAAAAAACATGAACAAAAGAAGGTAAAGCATCAAACAAAAGAGGAGTTCCTTGTTCATTATGACCAACATATGCATTCCCTTCATAATCAACTACTTTACATGATCCATTCAATGAATCGCTTGCATGCATATCTCCTTCTATGTTGATATTGCTACTACAAACATTAAGGCTACCTTCTTCACTGTCAAACTAAAAAACCATCAATGGTTTCTTCATTGCAACTACTCGTGGTTTATTTCTCCAAATGAAATCCATTGCACTCATTGTCATTTGCATCATAGCATTGCTGTTCACATATTTCTTCTTCAAAAAGTTTGTCCAACTTATATCCATCATCTTGTTCTTGTGAGGTTTCAAAAAATTTCTCATCATTTTATTTATCTAAACACTTTCCACTTAGAGAAATCAATTCTACCTCTACCTTTTGAGAAGAAACATAGTCACTGGGCCTGCAAATAGAATTGTAATGTCTCTGATCATCTGGACAAGAAATCATTTCAGTTGGTTGCAAACTTCCATTTACAACACCACTATTCACATCATGAAGACATGAAACTTCAGAATCAACATGCTCTTCAACTGCATATTCAAAATCCATAGAAGAAAAAATACTTTCAGTATCATCTGCATCATTGCAGCCTTCATCTAATATAGAAAATCTGCTCTCTATTTTTGTATTTTTAGAGAAAATAGAAGAAATTTCAGATGTTTCATCTATCTCTTCATGACCATTATGGCTCCAATCTTCATTTGGGTTTATTTCTTCTATAGGATGTTAAAAAAAAAACTTCATCACCAAATGATGCATCATTCTTGTCTTCTACTATACCATCTACATCTATTGGACCAAGTCTTGAAAAAGTACCATCGCATAATTGAGTCAAGAGATTACTTCCATATTTATCTATCATTTCCTCAATTACTGAAAGTCATTGATAAATGCATTTAAGATTAGGAGGCTTAAAATAAGCTGGCATAGTACTCATACTTTGCTCACAATTCTAACAAAAAAATCAATGCAAAATAACTCATCTGGTCTTTTTGATTTTGATTTAGCAAGTAGAAATTTCATGAATCTATCATGAAAATCATAGATGCATTCATCCTCAAATATTTCTATGTGACACAATGCATCAATATATGACACAAGTTCAACCTTATTTTTAGATTTCTCTTCAAATACCTCTTGGGTATGCAAATTTTTTTCCTTAGTCAAGCATTCATTGTCTATTGACTCTTCTTCAAAATAATCAATGAAATGCATTCTGAGCTCATGCCATGAATCTATGGAATGCATTGGTAAACTAGAGAACCCATATTTAGCAACATTTTCTAAATTTCTTACAAAAAACCTCATGATAGCATCTTCCTCTACTATTTTTTAGTCTTCCATTACATCAAGGCAACCTTGTACATGTTGTGATGCTAATTCTTCAAAACCTCCTCTAAACTTAGGAAAAGATTCATTAATTCTTCTTGGGACAGAATGTGGGTAACCTTGGATGTTACTGTAATCTAGAGGGTCGCATCTCTCATTAGTGAACACTTTCCTTTGAGGACAGGGATATGTTCCAGGCATGATACTACAACTTGTAGAGGGAGAACTATGACAACAATACATATTTGCAAATAAAATTTATTCCCTCTACAACTATTCAGTTCCAATATCCTCCTTTCTCATTTCCCTTTCTACTAGTATCTTGAAATATTGAATAAGGGATAGTATTAACTAGAACTTTTTGTTGAGGGTATGTGCAGGATCATCATGGAAAAAACAAGCCCTTAAGTGGCAAAAAATTCAAAAAATTCAGAGTTAGGCAACTTGATGTAAAAATTTGAATAAGTTATCTATATTATTTCAAAAATATGTAAGAATAGAACCTATAACAAATTGAATGTAGTTTCTAAACTACTAGGTTTGTTTAAAAAATAAATCTATTTGGTGAAAATTTAAAATTTCAATGTAGTAGTACTTAAATTTTAGGGAAAAAATAAGAAGTGGGTGTCTGTCTGACCACCCTAACCATAATAAAATGATAATATTTTTTTATAAGATTTTAGATATATGTAGTGGACTCATGTGTCAATGTGATGCATATTTTTTTGTAATTATTTTTGAAGTAAATAATTAATTATGAATTTTTTTACAAATTTTAAAAATAATAAAAAATCTTGTATGTCTGACCACCTTAACTTGGTCAAAACTTCATGAAATTCAGTTTTTCTTTTTTTAATCCTATAGTATGTAAAGCATAAAATGTGACACATGTTTTGGATTCAAAAAATGTGATACCATTTGAAAGTTATAGATTTTTTTCAATCAACCTATCAATCATGACTTTAGTCATAATTTGAATAGAAAATGAATAATAATTACTTATTAAATTCAAAGTAAAACATAATTTATATTGATGCAAAGCTAAGAATCTCCTTTAAAAACCCTTTTCATTTCATCAATTTTGGGTTAAAAAAAGTCGTCTGCCACATAACCATCATATTGCAACTTTTTGGCCCATCATGATCCTACACATACCCTTGAAAACCTTTATACAAAAATTTTATAATGGAAAAATACCTGGGAACTATTGCAACCAACTCTTCTAATGATGTAGAAATTTATGTAGAGTCGCCACCTCTTTGAAAGAGGAAAAAATATTCAAGGAGTAGAAATCTTCTTCCAAGATCTATATATTTCTAAGTTCTCTCCACCAGCAGAGCACCAAACTTCAAGAATACATTAGAAACATTGCAGCAATCTCCTTCAAGTATGCAGGTCCTTGGATCATTCTAACCCAAAACTATAGATCTACAAACTGGATGACTCTTTAAGGCTGGATGATCTTCTATCTGAATTTTCTCAATCCCTAGTAGAGTCACCAATCTGTTGGTTCCCAAACCAAAAATATGTAATGAGTCCTAAAGAGTAGCCACTCTTTCATATTCAGACTCAACAGGTTGATATGGAAAACCAACAAGATTCAATCAGAGAGACTGAAATCTTCTACACTTATGGCTCTGTTAAACTAGGGATGGTAATCCCAACAGTATGTTTATAGATACTTGTCTGCTAAAGTACCAAATACACTATAAATAGATGTTTCTCCTTCAATTGTTTGAATGACACAGTACCCTAAAGGTTTGGCTGACCTTCATAGCAATGTTTAATTCAAACCTAAGAGATGTAGAGCATTAAATTCTACACACAAACAAACTGGGACTAAGAAGTAAATTTCATTTAAAAGTTGTAGTTGCTCACAATCAGTTTTAGGAAACTACAACATTAACAGACCAATGCTATATCTTAGGGTGGAGTTATCTAAACCATGTAATTTAAAACCTGACACAGTGTTCAATCTGTCATAATCAAATCTATCAGATGATGCATTACACCATTGATATCAACAACTAAACTAGCTATACTTAGCAATCCTAGCACAAAACTACATAAACCTCCATTTGTGTTACTAAAAATTACCTCATTTTTTGTATGAGAGTAATAACATCAAACAAACATATAGGGAAATATAGGAAGCTAAATAATAACAATCTTTGATTACTCATATTCAAAATTTATGCAAAGTGAACAATGGAGACACCTAGTTTAGAATAATGTCTTTTACATTCAACTATGACTAAGCTATAATTACATTCTTCATTACAAAACTCAAACTGCTCCAAAAATCTAAAAAACTAGCATTATACACTTGAATCCCTATTACAAAAATGTTCCCATGAGACAAAAAAGAGTGAACAACCTCCATTTCTAAAATAGAAAATGTGCACTTAAGGAAAGTGCAAAAACCCTAAGTGGAGATCTCCCAATGACATCTAGCATATTCAGGTCCATAGATTAGTAACTTCCTTTGCTTGCTGAAGAAGTTCCAATCTTCTCTTTGATTCATGCATCTTATCGTTGCCCTGCAACTGAAAATATTCGCTTTTTGGAAGACTCATCATTTGTCTTCATTTTCTCTTTACCCATGTTGAAAAATACCTTGCTATAGAGAACATTTGATTTGCTGTGAAAAAAATTTCACTACAAAAATCTCCATCTCACCTGTTCATTTACCCTTTTATTTGCAGCTCTAAGCCTTTGTTTTGCTCCATAGGTGAAAATATTTTATTGCCATTGAAAGGAAACTCTCATTCTTTCCTTTTGTGTTGCAAAAAACACATTTACTTGTGTATATAATATCTTGTACCTCTTTTATTTTATTTCACCAACAAAGTAAAATGTTAATTTTAATTTAAAATCAAAGTATTTACTTTATCAGGCTAAAAAAAAAATTACACTCGTTTCTTTTAATTACTCCACCTTCAAGCATTTATAGCACATCTCAGTTTGATGTGAAAAATAAAAACTTATTAGCGATGATGATATTTGATTCTATCAGGCAATAAAATACTTTACGCAGGCCTTTTGTTTTTAATTCTCTAGCAAAGAAACTTTTGATTTGTTTCACTCAGGTAATAAAATTTTATCATCCATGCACATATATTTCACTTTTATTTGCCCATCAACAAATAAAATTTCATCTTTGAAATTATTTAATTTTCCCTCTCATTTATTTCTAGAAAAATCCGGTCCCACCATATTCACTAAAACTTTGCAAGCATTTTCATTGCTCATCTCGAATGCAAAGTGAAAAGCTAAAAATTATTAGCGATTGTCATGAGCTCTATATTTCTCCGAGTCCAGTAAAGAAAACCATTTTTCTAATTATATTATGAATGCTTTTAACTTTACTCCACTCGGGCTTTTCACCTTCATACTTTAATTTATTCTCCAATCATTTTTATCGCATATCCTTAATGCATTCATAATAGGTAATATTTATTAGCGATGCCCGATAGAACAACAATAGCCCACTCTCATTGCACATCACATATGTATTTGGGACTGGAGATCTCCATTAGAGATGAATGATGGAGAAGAAGGAGCTTCTCCCATTGTGAATTCAAAGTGGAGAAGAGAAATAAAACAGAGATACACGATACTGGCAAAAATGCCCCAATTTCCACGCCTCCACCATTTGAATCCCTCGCTCTGGAGCTTCATGATGAAAAATCTAGAAATATCAAGCAACTATTTATAGTAGTCAACATACAACTCCATCTTCCTTTATCTAACTATGCATTCATCATTTTATTTCACATTTCACATTTCACTGCCTGTAAATCCCAACTATTCATTTACATTTTTTACTCCCAGCACATAAAGTTTTAATTATTTTTCTTTCAGCTATAGAAGACTCTTATTCACCAGTGCATTCACCTTTGATTTATTTCTACCATCATTAAATAATAATATTTGTCATTTTACAGCCCCATCTTTACTTTGCACAAACACCTCTTGGGAGATCATCTCACATCGCTCTTCAAGGCAGAAAATGGAGAAAGTTATTGGCGATGGGCGCTCATCACCAATATGGTGAAGAAGGTGAGATCTCAATGTGCGATGGGCGATGGAGAGGAACCACCATCGCTCATCGTGAATGAAAATAGGATATGCAAATCAAATCAGTGACTAACGCTTGAAGTTTTGCCGTGAAGTGCCCTGAAGTTGTGATGTCGTGCTGCCATGACTTTGGCCAATAGAAAGCAAGAATTAAACTTGTTTTTTCTCCAAAACATTTAAAATTTCATTTATGTTTTCCCTATATGTATATTTTACAAATACACAATATTTACAATATTCACAATATTTTAAATATTGACATTTGAGAACATTAGAAAATAGGCAAATTTTAATTACACCTACAGTCCAAACGGAGAAAGTTCACTATGCATGAATAGTGACCCTTGTAGCTAATATTTTTTGCATCTGGCCATAAACAATTATTTAGAGAAAACCCATTTGCTCAAATTTTTCCCAGCCATCAAAAAACATGTACCTCCTTTGTAAACTGGCCCCCGGGACGTGTTTGCCACAACAAAAGTACATTAAGATAATATATCAAATGACTTACGATCTTGATGAAAATGGAGTTGCAGATGTTTCAAACCCAAAAAATAAATGGGTTGTCATTAGAATTGCAAAATTTGAAACTTTTTGGAACACTATTTTTGGCCATGTCGCGATCAGAAAGCAATTAAATAACCCATTATAGCTTATCCTGAAGGCACAAAATTGAATAGGAATGTATAAATTTGACCCCATAATGTAATGAAAAAGATGGTTCAGAAAAAGAGATCCTGAGGTGAAATTTATTCAATGTCAAAGTTGCTTAGTCGACCATTTCTGCAACCGCACCTGTTCAAAACCAATCAAGGCTTTCAAAGTCACCACTTTGAAAAAATATCAAAACAACTTCTGGGGGGCTGCCATTGGACACAATAGGTCATTTGGGTACACTTAATATGTGTGCAAGAGGGATTTTACCTGATTTGATCACATGTGCGAGATATTAACACTCAAAGTTTCCTTCTCTGAAAATCTAGAAATGTTGATTCTAAAACCCTAAAAAAGTTCATTTAGAATGGGCTATGAAAAAATAGCAAATGAGGAGCTAGGGGGATACAAACATGCCAAGCGGTAGATGATAATATATAAAATCATGGGGAACAACAACTTTCGCATGCAGGTTAAAAGTTTGCAAAATAAAAATTCAAATGTGAGGCTACTTTCTACACATTTGACATTGCTTAGTTTGCAAATCTAAACTTTTTGCAAATGGATTCAAGCTTGAAGACTTAGCAAATGGATTTATAGGGATATTCCACTGAACATGGGGCTTCATAAAGATGCAGAGAATCATCAAAAAATATCAGTTGGGCTTAATACTTAGTGGTCACAAAGATAGAACATCACAAAGATGGCCTACTCAGAAAGGTACAACATGTGTAAATAGCAAACCAACTTCTGGATCTTGAAACCAAGACTTCAAAAACTCACCAAAATTGATCCAAGGAAGCTGAAAATGGTCACACATGCCATCTCTGATATGTGCTAAACATTTCCCCAAAGTGATTTTTCATGACAATTCATGGGTGCCAAATTATAAGCTCCCAAAGTGAGCTACTTAGGATTATTCTGCAAGGGTATTTTTGAGTGCATTAGGAAATTTTTTACATTGGCCCTCAAAATTTAGCCAAATTTTGGAGGTCCCAATAGTATTTACAAAATATCCATGTAGGCATACATCAATATATGTCGATATAAGTATAAAATATATACAAAATAGCCATATAGGCTTACAAGAATGCCATATAGACATAAATTTTCAAATATATCCAATACAAAATATGTACAAACATGCCATATAGGCATACAACAAAGGGCTCTAGAATAAAAAGTCATTGCTCTGCATCCTCTCAAAATAAATTCTTCCCCTTTGCTTGTCAGATGGATGGTGATAGGTCTGTCACTCGTTTATTCTAAGGCTAAGGAGTGCTCCTGGTGCTCCTCCTAGGGTTTAGTTCCTGGTCAAGATTTATCTATTACAATAAGAAATAAAGACATTAATATATAGAATTACATTATAAAATTGATATTTTTACCATAATAATCACTTATTGCCAATAGACGATCTCTCTCCTCGAGGGAATATTCACATGCCCATGTTGTGGTGTGTTGAATCCCTATAGAAATCATCTAAAGAGAAATTAAACTACGAATCAATAATGGTTTGTTTTTTCACTAACAACTATAACAACGAATGCAAATTCAAATTTAGTAATCTGCCTCATACCTCCTCCATGAGAGCCATCAAGGAGTCTATAGCAAATGAAACACCAAGCTCCATTCCCCTATGAATGTTTAGAGGTGTATTTGCTTCTAACATCTGAAAATAAAACAACATATTATTCAGTCACGAAAACTACAATAGGGATCCACATCATGGCTTATAATGTATGAGATAATGAACAAAATTTTGAGTACTTATTAAACGATATATTTTTTACTATCATGCTTACTGTTTTCCCTATCCATAGCTTGTTCGAAAGCATCTATTTTTAGGATTTTACCCATAGTAGCAAGGTGGTCAACCTTTTAATAAAACATTTTCTTAGAAATGTACATTAACTGTGGTAGCATAGAGAAGACAGTGAACTGTTTGAAAAAATGCCTCAAAGAAATGGGGTCTCATGGTGATGGAATTCCATTACAAACAAATGTGTCATGCATTCCATCACCATAAGACTACATTTCTTTGAGGAATATTTTTCAAATAGTTCATTTCCTTCTCTATGGTATTACGTTGGGATGAGGTGGATGGTATAGTGTGGTGTTGGTTATGAGATGGAGGGTGATCATCACATGAAGAGGGAGGGGTGGGTACATGAACAAGTGGAATAAAAGGTGGAAGGTACCATGCATTGGTAAATTGAGGATGTGGATGAGGACCCTAAAAAGAATTTGGAGGGAAAATTTGGCTAAAGGGTTGATTTCTATTCTTTAGGCAGTGAGTTGCTTGAGAAAATACCTCAAATAAATCTAGTCTCATGTTGATGGAATGACATTCCATCACCATGAGACCACATTTCTTCAAGGAATTTTTTCATACTACTCACTTCCTTGACTATGATATTGCATACTATTATGCTTTGATAAAAAAATTCCAAGCATCCATAGTTTGTTGGAAAGCACCTATTTTAGGCTTTTAGCCATAGAAGCAAGGAAGTGAGTAGTTAAATCATAAAATGCTTTGGTACACATGTATGGAAAATGTGGTAGCATAGAATAGGCAGTGAGTTGTTTGAAAAAATGCCTCAAAGAAATGTGGTCTCATGGTGATGGAATGGCATTCCATCACCATGAGACCACATTTCTTTGAGGCATTTTTTCAAACTACTCACTACCTTGTCTATGCTATTTCTTACTATTGTGCTTTGATATATTTTTTCCAAGCATCCATAGTTTGTTGGAAAGCACCATTTTTAGGGTTTTAGCCATAGCAGCAAGGGAATCAATTGTTTGATAAAATGCTTTGGTAGACATGTTTGGAAAATGTGGTAGCATAGAAAAGGCGATGATCTTTTTGAAAAAATTCCTCAAAGAAATTGGGTCTCATGATGATGAACATCACTATGAGACCACATTTCTTTGAGGCATTTTTTCAAACAACTCATTTCCTTGTCTATGTTATTGCTTACTATTATTCTTTCATATATTTCCTCCAAGCATCCATAACATAGACATGGCAGTGAATTGTTTCAAAATATGCCTCAATAAAAAGGGGTCCCATGGAATTCCATGACAAGAAAATGCAATTAGAAGCTAATCCTACTTATTACTTATGCTATGTGAAGTAATTAAATCACTACTTATGTTGACTTTCTAAACAAGTATATTGTAGTTGAAATTTTTTCATCTATCAACATCTAGTTATTAGTTATGGAATGTGAAATAATGCTTTGAGTTTGAAAGATGTGCAAATAAATGTAATCAAGGATATGAATATAAACTACACAAGTCTATTAAGTACAATTCATTAGTTAAACTCTTTATTCTATTACCTGTGTGTAGGTTTGTCTAAATTTCCACTAGCATTGGGAGGTGTTCCCTTGAAACCTCCAATATTAGCCTATTCAACATCTAAAATAAGATATTAGAATAACATTCATATAACAATTCTATTAACATGTAATAAATTTATAATTTTTTACTAGTTACATACCTTAGCGATAAATATAGTCGAGTAATAAGGAGGTGTAGGGCCGGTGTATCCAGTATCAACATTGTGACTCTAAAATTTTATTAAACCCATAAAACTAAATTAGTTAATCTTGCATTTAAAAATTGAAATTTAATAAATTAAATTCAATGAACATGCTAACATTTACCTGAGTATTGATTCCATAAGCCTCATTCCAAATATTTTCTTCCCTTGCCATCTCAATAGTTGTAGGTGTATCCTGTGTAGTGTTGATGGTGTTTTCTGCACAGCAACAACCTAGACAGAATATGATATCCTATCTCTCTTGAAAGGTAAATCTCTATCAACAAGCCTCAAGAGATAACCCTAAGGTCTCTAATGTCAGGTCTTGACAGTGCATAAACAACTTAGTAACAAAATGTGAAAATGTTGGTAATCACAATGGGACCTTACTACAAGCAAAATACTGAATCGATTTTATCAGATCTAACAACCTAATGATGCTTCAATCCTAGATCTAACCCAATAAATCAAAGAAACAAAAAAAGATAAGGGTTTAGAAGAGATTTATAAATTTAATACTACTCCTGAGACTAACAACGAAAATGACCAACACTCGAAATGGACCAATCCCTCAAAAATGATCTCTACTTGACCCAAATAAATCTGCAATCTTATAAAAAATAGTGCAATCTTCTAAGGTGTTAAGATTTTCAAATCATGAACATTCATTCAAACAACCCTATTGCGGTTAAAATGAATAAACCTTCACAATCGAACTTAAGCACAGGCAATATGAAAAGTCCAGGATAACTTTGCAAAGCAACTAACAATCAGTTGGTTGCGAAAAGTATGGACTGAGAGATTGCTGCAACATTCAAGTATCAAATCACAAACATTATCAAATCGAATCTAATCTAAATATTAACCAACTCAAAGAAATTTTAAAGATGGAATAATAGGAACCATGCGAGACAAGAGAATACAAATATGGCACCAAATCACAATGTCATTATTTGCATTTGAAATATCCATTGTAGCAACAATTCCAGCTTCTGTTACAGTATTTGCTTGAGAGCCACTATTCACTAACCCTAGCTCTACTTGATTAACTATTATGCTCTACTTCTATCTTCTAACTCTTTTTTTGACTAACTTTCTAACTATCTAACCCTTTCTAAAAACCCATTTACAAATGAGGTGAAATGCCAAATATATAGAATTCCCCCAGAAAACCCGTTGGCCCAACAAGAGTTTTGTAGCATTAATGGTGCAACAAATCGGCCAAGAGAAAATTTTAAATAGGTCAAAGGAATATATTAAATGCATGTTCCATCCAAGTCGGCCTGGGATCCATAATGCAACTCGGATGAATGTGCGGTAAGGTAATAGGGAACCACAAATCGAGCTGCAGCCCATCATCAACTCCCATCCCTACAGTCCTTACTTCGACCTGACATTTCATGAATCTTCAGAAGCATCCTATCCAAGTCAGCCACTAGTGGCAAGGGCAAACCCCTAAGTCAATTCTCAATGGAAGCAATCTCTTCTCTTGAGCGTTTGACCGATTTATCCCAGTCCACCTTATGTGTCATGTACTTATCAATAATTGTGAGGTAGGTGGCTGCATCATCCAACTGGTGCTCAGAAATAGAACCATCATCAAGTGGTGTATACACATCATGCCACCACTCCCTCAACTATTCCAAGTTCAAGTACTTGGGCGCGATCTTCCTTCTTCCCATCATGATTTCAAAGAAGGCAATGGAACCATTGTAAACTCCGGTTAGGGTGTCATCGATCCACCTCCTTTGTTTGTAAATCTTTTTTAACACTTTCTACTTGATTTGCAATGCCTCGTACCATTCCCATGGTTCGGAAGCTCTGGAGGATGAAAGAATTCCATCACTCATTAATTTATCTTTGGTGTATTCCATGATGGTCCTGGTTTTCTTCAGAAGGATATATGTGTCTTCTTTATCTTGTGGTAACACCTACTTCATCCAATCAGTTGCCATAATAGCATCCTTCCTAGTTGACAGGATCTCCTTAATGGCATCAACACCTTTTATTTGCACCCCTTTCAACCAATTCGTTGTGGAAAGATTGGAAGCCTTCATCTTTTCTAGCTCGGTGATGGTCCCTTGAGGTAGAGGATTTGTAGTAGAGGAAGAAGGGTTAATGGACTGGAGGGGTTTCATTAATTCCTCCAAGCGTTTCCTGAGATCTTCATTTTCTTTCTTTAGCTCCTGCTTGGTCTTCATTTCCTTCCTCAATCTACTCACAATAATTGCACTGGAGTCCTGGTAATCCTTAATATCCTGCTCAACGAATGTAGGCCCAAGATTGAAAGTCTGCACATTATAATCTTTTCCAGCCACATCATCTCTGTTCTTATCTGGAGCAGGGGTGGCAATGTGAACAACTTTGTCATGAGCTTCATCTCTTTCAATCCTTGAGATCACCCTAGCCTTTTTCTTACCTTTATCTTTTCCAATTTTGGCTAGTAGTGCATCCCAATTTGGTGGACTATCCTCCACAACAATTTGTTTTCTCTTTATCTCCTTGTCCAGCCAACCAGGGACAGTAGATTCCAATTGCACCTCACTTTGCTTCTCCTCCTACTGATCCTTAGGTGCCTCCTCACTCAAATCCTATTGATCAGGAGTCTCATCTATCTTGCTTTCTTTCTTCTCAGCATGCCCTTCTTCTTGTTCGCGTGAGGGAATCTTCACTATTTCTTCTTCTTGTGGAGGGACTTCTTCAGTTTTGACAAGGGAATCTGCATATGCAACCATAGGGGACTGCATTATCTTTTCAACCTCGGCCTCTGCACTATAAAGTTCTCCTTCATGAAACCCTTCACCCTCAGTATCTAGATGATCTTCAACATTTTCGTCCTCACTTGGTTTGTTTTGAGGTTCCTGAGCGGCAGGAATATCATCATGTTGCACCTCATGAGGAACAACCGGAGGGAGATCAACCTGGGACACACTACCCTTAGGAGAAGGAGTCCTATACCTCCTTGTATATACTTTGGATTTCTCCCCTAAACTCTCAACATCTACCACTGGTGGGGGAATCACTTCTCCTACCTTGGAGCTTGCTTTCTCTGACAATTTGACAATTCTTTTCCTCTTAGGCACAGGAGCATCAACCTCAAGACTCTACTCGGACTTCTTAGTCCTTGTCGTGGCCTTTGGCCTTCTCTGCTTTTCTGCTTCCTGGGCTTCTTTTCCTAGAACATCTTTAGACTTAACTTTGGTAGGAGAATCTATCTTGCCTTTACCTTTAGGATCTTCCTACTCTGTGGACTCCTCAGAAGTTGAATGAGGATCCAAATCTCCCATGAGCGCATAGGTGCATTGCACACCATTATTTTCTAGCTCCCATAGCTTGTGCTTTAGCCACATCTTGGTAACTTTGATCACTAGATCCATCAATTGTTTCAGTTCTATCTTTTCTTCCTCCAAGCAATCTACATCACCAATTGGCCTATCCTTTACCACCTCATAGGCATGATCTTGAATTAGGTTCTTGTCATCCTCTAATTGATCAGGGACTGCCTTTACATTGTACAATCGAACTAACTCAACTGGAAGCTGGGAGAATTTATTCTTTCTGACCTCATACTCATCACTACAGTTGGCCTAATAGTCCTCCAAGTTCACCTTATGACTATATTCTCTACTGGCCTTATTTTGGGCTTCCCCTGTAATATCAAACCTGGACCTCTTAGAATGGAAAGACAAGCCTAGAGTACTCATTTCTTCCTCTGAAGCCTGGGAAGAACCAATGGAAGGGAAAACCTCTCCAGTACCAAACCTCAAGAGGAAGTCTCCACCAAATCCAGTCTTATGCTTTTCTTTCTTGATAATGGCATCAAAGTCACAGATCTGCCTACTGACTTCCAACAATATAATGTGATTTAGTAGGGTATCTTGGAAGTTTGTATGGGGTCCTTTGGCAGCCATCAATCTAAATGTAGGAGAAGGTTGGGAATTGTATAAACCAAGCTCCATACCTCTTGATGAGCTCCTTGGCTTGATCTGAAATTCTAAGATGCTCTGCTTCCTAAAGCATTCTGGTGATATACATGGTAAATGCATCATTGGCCCTCCTATAGTTTGAACCTCCCAAATGTAATTGAGGGAAAACTTCATAAATAATATCCTGTCTGAAAATCCCTTTTGTATCCAATCCTTTGTAGGGATGGAATCTTGCAAGTGCATAGACCAGATATGAAGTCATTGTGAAAGTCTTGGTTTGCAACACATTGGACAATTGGTCATGGAGTATTCCACTAATGACCCCTGCCCAATGGTAATTAACCTTCTCTTACTCCATCATCACAATCACATGGCACATCCAATTCTCAAATGTACCAGCATTCCTCAATCCAGCCACCCTACTGAGAAGAGTGATGGCATCATAGTATTCCTTCTTGAATTTTGCTCAAAACAGCTACTTGGGCAGCTTGGAATAGTGAGACTTGGGCTTCTCCAGCCAAGAGTTGATAAACTATTGTGATTTCAAGGTTTGTTCATCGTAGAACTCCTGAGCTATCCTCATGCTGAATCCCACCACATGAGACTTGTCGGGCATATCAAATGTTTGGGAAATGGAGACAGGGTTGAGATTTGCTACAACGCTCCCCTAAGGACCAATAATTCTTTATGTATCTTGATCATAGTGCTTGGCACATTCAAGGACCAGCTCGTAACACTGCACTGCAGAAGGGAAACCAGCAACATGTGAAAATCATAATTCCATCATCCTTCTAGCCACCAAAGGAGAATCCTTAGCCACCATTCTTTCTTTAAATTCTTCATAATCCCATGATCCGACATTTGTATCAGTCACCTCCGACCAAACTGAAGTGATTTTTCTCTTAGGGATCCTTCTCTTAATGTCCATTTTAATCCTCTTAGCATCAGACACTGAGGACCCAGCTGCTACCTTGCTTGATTCAGCCTACACTCAACATGAAAATCACAGTAAAAACCACAGGAAAGAGACATGTTAATCCATCAAAACACCGTTAGAATGCATCTCATAGTCAAGGTGTTATTAAATCTCATATGAAACAATCACAACAAATTTCGGGTTTCAAGACCATCCGCAGAATCTGGGCTTGAGAGGAATTTCGAGAAATTCCAGACCAATCAGATTCCAACAGAATGACTAAGAAACACAAACTTAACCATTAAACCTGATCATTTTTTAATCAATAAACCACATGGGCGATAATAAGATAGCATGGATAAATCATAAAATGTATTGAAAATCACTAACACATCATGCCACTTCATATTCCTCTACATTTCATGAAATTTCAGGAAAATCTTCCATAGACGAATTCCCGTGAAGAACGAGCCAAAGAGGATTTTCGGGAAAACTGGGAGATGGCAGATTTCAGAGAAATCTAGACTCGACAAAAATTTGTAGATAAGGAAAAAGTCTGAACCAATTGGATTCCAGGAATGAAGGTCTCGGCAAGAGTCAGTCATCTCGCTGAGAAGTCTTGGTGAATTCTGGGAGGTCACGCCGAAAGATGTCATCAGAATAGGTTTTGCTAAGACTTAGTGGTTCTGGTGTAACATCTCACTGAATGACGATATGGAAATCAATATCGATATGATCAAAGGGTAGTCAGGGTAAGGTCTTGGTGAATGCTTCATGTTTCACCAACTTTCGGGGTCCAAGTAAACACTTCGGCCATACTAAAGTTTTCGATATGATGTCTCAGCAAAGTTGTGATGTCCTGCCGACTAGGGCTTGGTTTGAATTCGGCCAGAGGTATCGCTGATAGCACATGGTTTCAGCGATATGAAGTTCCATTTGCATAACCTCTTGCCGACAATACGTGGTCATAGCGAAAGAAGATCTGAGCTTGCCAAGGAAGGAAGGGGTCATCGTAAGGTCTTGGTGACCGCCGATAGTCTCGCCGAAAGCGAAGGCCTCGGCAAGAGCTGTGAGCTCACTAAAATGTCTTACCGACTTAGCAGGGTCTTAGCGACTAAAAAGAACAGAGCTCGATGAAAGCTAAAAGTACTCGGTGGAAGGTCTCACCGAAGGACGAATTTCTTGGTGAAGCAAACAAATATCGGTAAAACTATTGGATCCCGCTATGACCTCTTTCCGACAAGGGCTTGTCTTGTCGAAAGCGAACATGAAAATGCATGTCGATGAGAGGCTTTCTTACGGGGTGAAGTCTTGGCGAACCATCTTTGTCTCATCGACAGCGAAAGAAATTTTATCAGTATGAGGAACAACATGGTCACGGCAATCCAATATGAACTTAGGAAGATCTCTTAGGTGAACTACAGGGTGATCGGTATGACATCTCCCCAATTTTTGTTGGAAAATATGCTTCAATCTCACAGGGTGAAACCTCTGAGAAAGCATAATCTCTATGACATTCAAGTGGTCTGGCCAACTGGTAGTTTTGGAACCTTATGAAATATTCTAGTCGATGTGACCCTACAGAAGTCTCGTTGAACGCATTCACTGTGGAGTCTATCGCTGTGACATAAAGCATTCGTTGTAACCTCTCATCGCGTGGAGATCTCTGGCCGACAGGCTATTCAATTGGACTTCGGGGAGACTTAAAGTGACTGGGGGCTTTGGAGTGACTTTCAACACTCGGGAAGAAGTCCCAGTGACATTGGAAAGTCTTGCTGACAAGGATATGCTTTGAAGTCATCGAGACAACCTATGGCGGCTCGGTGAGAAGTCTTACCGAAAGTAACATGTCTCGGCGACAATGTTGGAGCTTTCGGGGAAACCCTTGGGTAATCGGTAAGAAGTCTTACCAATAGTGATATGTCTCACCAACTCGGGTTAACTTGAGGATCTTGGTGAGAAGTCTCAGGGATGAAGGATTGTCTTGGCGACAATGTAACTCTCGAAGACATCGGGGAGACACTTGGCCGAAAGACTTGTTTCGATATGATGTCTCATCGAATATTAGAAGTCTCGCTGACAGCATGTGGGGTCATTGGTTCGGTGTGACTCTTGGTGAATAGTTGTTTTGGGATAACATGGAAGCCTCGGTAACAATTCTTGCCGAAGGTTGATTCTCTCGCCAACAGTGGAACACATCGATGTGACTTAAAGGCTTCGGTATGAATTCTTGGCGAAAGCAGTAAGTTTGGCCGAAAAGGTTGAATTGGGGTGACTTGGAACTTGCGAGGTGATGTCTTGGCGAAGGGTATTTGTCTCACAGATGAGAATGTTGATTTTGGTATGACTTGTGGATATCGGTAGAACCTCTTGCTGATGGAGACAAATCTTGGTGACAACGTGTAATCGGGACTTGTGGCATTAGGGAGATACTTCTAGTGTCTCACCGACATGCGACACAATTTGATCACTGTTGACCGAGTGAAGATTGTCTGATGTGGTGCGATGTGGACAAATAAGAGAAAGTAGAATGTGAACCGTTTCTAAGCTGGATGATTTGACAATTATGATCTGACAATTGGGAAAAAACCATTTCATAGAGCCGAAGCCAAAGAGAAGGAAAATAGAGCAAACAAATGTGAAGGCGGGTGGCTGGCTGGAAGGTTGAGGCCATGAGGCCAAAACAGAGGAAGTGAGAGGCAGGGTTATGTTGCTGATTTCTCTCCTGATCAAGGATTGAATGCCATGGTTGATCTCTTGTGTTGATCAGTACTGTATACTGTGTGAGGGTATTGCAATAGTACAAAGATTGTTTGGTTTCAGAGGTTGATCAAGAAATGTACAGAGGGAGAGTTGATTACCAGATAGTATCCAGAATGAACAAGATGTAAACTCAGAAAAGGCTAAGAGCTTGAATTTGTATTGTAACCACTATGTTGTTGAATAATACAATGGCTCAATCTTTGGACTGTGGGGGTTTTTTATCCGAAAGGATTTTCCCCATGTAAATCTTTGTGTTCTAGTTTTTTGTTTAATCTTTCATGCCTGTTGGTTCGTGTAGTAGAATATGTTAATTCTTGCTATTGAACTTACATGTGTTTCTCTCAGATGCATCAATGTAGGAAATGAACTGTGTCTATTCCACATTTGGAAATAGTTTTTCTTGTCTTTGAGGCAACCTAATCGAAATGAAAGTTACTAAAGGCACTACTGCATGGAGTTTTCACTAGATGCACTCCTAGATTTCCTTACAAGTGGTATCAGAGCCTTCTTCTGGTTGTTGGTTTTGGATATTTCTCTTGTGAAGATTTCTTAGCTTGATAGGCTGGAAGAAATTTGGAGGAATGGACTGATGTATTGATCCTTTGATGAGTGGAAGCCTTGTGGTATTTTGAGACAACATGCAGCTTGAAGGATGGTCAAGATGGAAAAGGAGTTGATCATGGTCTAATCTATGTCTCCTGGCTGGTAGAGCTATAACCTTAGAGTATGAGGTGCATTTTCCTACTCAGTGGCTGTGTAGCAGTAAATCTTTCATATTGGTGTCCATGTGACAGGCTCCTGGGTGATATGGAGAAGCCTAGATTGTTTCTTAGTCATGGAAGAGAGTGCTTATGATAGGTGGTGGTTCATGGTGTTGGAAAGCACTATTTCCTATTAACCTTGAATGCTTGAAGGCTATGGAGTTAATTATTAGATGATTTGCAAGCTTCTGAAATAGCCTTTCTCTCTTTCTCGGATGCATGTACATGGTGGTGGTTTAAAGTTGGCCTGAAAGGGGCCTGGATTCTCTTGAACTGTTGTTTTATTTCTAAGGATGATTTGTATTTGCATGGCTATGTGGTTTTGTAGGTTTTACATGTTTAAGCAAAACTTGTATCATGTGGAGTTACTGTTAAGCTATTGTTTAGACACTAGCCTTTTGGGGTGTTGTTGGATGAGATAGTTGCAGGTCTGCATGCATGCTTGGTGCATGGTTTTGAGGAGGTATGATTCTTTCTCTGCATGGGAGTGTTGGGAAGTGTTTTGTCACTTCGCATTCTTGTGGTAATGCTTGTGGGTTCCTTGATTATGGCGCTCGTTGTGGACATGATTGGAAAATCAGATCTGGTGTGATCTGATGTTTGAGTCATGTTGTCTGCATGGTTATTCTTTTTGATATCTCAGTGTTGTAGTTTCTAATGTGATGACACATTTGCATGTTTGATGTTTGTGATCTACGAGTTATGTGGTTGATGGATTAGCTACCCATTGGCTGCAGTGAGATAACTTGGATGTGGATTGTCTTTATCCACGAGGTTGATTCATTAGTGGTGTAGATTTGTTATTTGGACTTTTCTGTGGTCACTTGTGCATTGGTGTGTTTGTTTTGAGATGAGAGGATGGATATTATTGAGTACTTGAATAGTCAGTTATGGGAACCTAAAACAATTGGTCACGATGCTTGGAGAGATTGGGTGTCACGTTTTAGTGGGAGCTCTACCAGTGACTGTGGATTCATCACATGGTGGTGAATGGTCTTCTTTAGTGTTGCAGAAGGGTACTTTCGCTTTTGCATGGACATTATTTGAAGATGTGCAACATCTTGGAACCATGGAGGATGTTTGGAGTCTTTGGCTAAGGTGTTGGTGGTGCTTGATAGGTGATGTTGTTCTTAAGTCTATTTGCTTTATGTCATAGTATACTCTTGTTTGTGCACTAGAGTTTTGGCATTGTACATTGTACTTAAGACAATGGAGAAGTCACTTGAAGCATGGTATCTCCTATGGGGATATGTAGATCATGGTGTCATGATAAGTTCCTGGTTCATATGTTTGGAGCTTTGATAGTGGTCTGGTAATTCTTTGTGTATTGAGTGCTTTGATTATTTGTTTGATACTTCGTGATAGTGCAATAATGCAATTGAAGTTTAGCATGGGATGATCAGTTGGTAGTACTCATGGATACATGAAGAATAAGGTGAGGCTGTCTTTCTCTTGTGAGAAAAGTGTTGCTGCTTGTTACTCTTGTTAAATTTTTTCAGCAGAAAGTCTGAGAAGCCTACACCTTGGTTGAATGTGAGTTCAATTAGAGACCTGTGAGGAGATTGCTCTTGCATTACTCTTGGTCTACTCGGCAGTTTATCTGAAAGGTATTTGGCCCATTATATTTTTTAGATGTGTTTTATTAAGTTTACTTTCATGATATGGATCTTGAATTACTGTTTAATGATTCTGGAAGATTCATAGTGGAAGTTGTACAATTTCTTTTATCTTTTATCTCCTTGTTGCTAATGAGAATTGGTAGGAGATGTTGTATGGGTTGATTTCCTGAAATGGGAAATGAACTAGTTTGATCTTCTTTGAGATGCTTACATCCATGTTGGTTTTAAAGATGGTTTGATCTTGGTGATTGAATGGATGGATGTTGTTAAGGCTTTCTTTTGGGACGTTAAGAAGATCATTCTTGACACAGCTGGCTGTTAGAAGTGTATGTAGGAGGATGTTCTACAAAAGATGATGTTCAGTGTTTCTCTCTATGGCCGTGAAGGTTTGTGGTGAGAGAAATGTTTCTTGTGGTAGGTTGTTGCAGGTTGAGCATATCATTATGGATTTTTCTTTGCTACTACAGGGTTACATTTTCTATGTGCTAGTATTGGTAGGCTTGCGATGCCTTCTAATCTTTCAGATCTAGATTTCTTAGGCAGTGGGAGTTCCTGTATGTGTCTTTTCTTCTTCAACTAGTTGACACTGGAACTTGTATTTGCTGTCAATGGATTGGTAGAAGTTTACTAATGGTGATACCTGTGAGGTATGTGAGATTGGATAGTATAGCATGAGCTGTGGCTGCTATTTTTAGTCGTGTGGGTTTATCAGTTGGATGGGAGAAATCATTCTGATTGTTGTTCTAACTGATGTTTTGTATCTTGTTTCTAGAGAATGAATTCATTGTTGTGTTTTGTTTGAAGATTTGAAGTTGATATTGCTTTTGTATAACATTTGAGCATAGTGAAGTGGTAGCAGTATCTCGTTGGTGATATCACTGGGATTTTTTGCTTGTGTTCGTTGGAATGGTGCTTATACGCCTTGGTGATGGATCTTTCTTCCACATGTGGAAGATGACAGGATTGTTGCTTGAATGGTGGACATCTTGGATGTTGGAGTAGAATTCTTGATAGAGCATGAGAGCATCTTGAGATCTATATGGTTTCCTGGAAGGCTGGGATCGGTTGTTTTGTTGGACAGTGAGTTGCAGTTGGATGCCTGGTCTTTGTTGCAGATTGTCTAATGGACTGAAATCTATGGAATCAAGTTGATTGGGTGTCTTAAGTATTGCAAGGTTTGAACTGGTGGAGCTAGTGCGATCTTAGTTCCTGGTTGCATTGGAGGTTCCTGTGTGATCTTCGTCAAGTGGAAGATTGTTGGAAAATATGCCTCAACCTCACAGGTTGAAACCTCTAAGAAAGAATAGTCGCTATGATAGTCAAGTGGTCTGGCCGAATGGTAGTTTGGGAACCTTGTGAAATATTTTGGTCGTTGTGACCCTGCAGAAGTCTTGCCGAATGCGTTCACTGTGGAGTCTATCGTTGTGACATAAAGCAGTCATTGTAACCTCTCATCGTGTGGAGATCTCTGGCCGATAGGCCAGTCAATTAGACTTTGGGGAGACTTAAAGCGACTGGGGGCTTCAGAGTGACTTTCAACACTCGGGAAGAAGTCCCAGCGACATTGGAAAGTCTTGCCGACAAGGATACGCTTTGAAGTCATTAGGACAACCTATGGCGGCTCGATGAGAAGTCTTACCAAAAGTAACATGTCTCAGCGACAGTGTTGGAGCTTTCGGGGAAACCCTTGGGTAATCAGTAAGAAGTCTTACTGATAGTGATATGTCTCACAGACTCAGAGTAACTTGAGGATCTCGGTGAGAAGTCTCAGCGATGAAGGATTATCTTGGCGATAATGTAACTCTCGAAGACATTGGGGAGACCCTTGGCCAAAATACTTGTTTCGATATGATGTCTCATCAAATATCAGAAGTCTCACCGACAACATGTGGGGTCATCGGTTCGGTGTGACTCTTGGCGAACAGTTGTTTTGGGATAACATGGAAGCCTCGGTAAGAAGTCTTGCTGAAGGTTGATAATCTTGCCAACAGTGGAACACATCGATGTGACTTAAAGGCTTCGGTATGAAGTCTTGGAAAAAGTAGTAAGTATGGCCAACAAGGTTGAATCGAGGTGACTTGGAACTTCCAGGGTGATGTCTTGGTGAAGCGTATTTGTCTCACCGATGAGAATGCTGATTTCGGTATGACTTGTGGATATCGGTAGAACCTCTTGCCGATGGAGATGACTCTTGGTGACAATGTGTAGTCGGGACTTGTGGCATTGGGGAGACACTTCTAGTGTCTCACCGACATGTGACACAAGTTGATCGCTATTGACCAAGTGAAGATTGTCCAACGTGGTGTGATGTGGATAAATAAGAGAAAGAAGAATGTGAACCATTTCTAAGTTGGATTCATCTAATTCGACAGTTGTGATCCGACAGTTGGGAACAAACCATTTCATAGAGCCAAAGCCGAAGAGAAGGAAAATAGAGCAAATAGATGTGAAGGTGGGTGGGTGGATGGAAGGCCGAGGCCATGAGGCCAAAACAGAGGAAGTGAGAGGCAGGGTTATGTTGCCGATTTCTCTCCTGATTAAGGATTGAATGCCATGGTTGATCTCTTGAGTTGATCAGTACTGTATACTGTGTGAGGGTATTGCAACTGTACAAAGATTTTTTGGTTTGAGAGGTTGATCAGGAAATGTACAGAGGGAGAGTTGATTACCAGATAGTATCTAGAATGAACAAGATGTAAACTCTGAAAAGGCTAAGAGCCTGAATTTGTATTGTAACCATTATGTTGCTAAATAATACAATGGTTTGATCTTTGGAGTGTGGGTTTTTTTTTATCTGAAAGGATTTTCCCCACGTAAATCTTTGTGTTCTGGTTTTTTGTTTCATCTTTCATGCCTTTTGGTTCATGTAGTAGAATATGTTAATGCTTGCTATTGAAGTTACATGTGTTTCTCTCAAATGGATCAATGTAGGAAATGAACTATGTCTGTTCTGCATTTGCACATAGTTGTTCGTGTCTTTGAGGCAACCTAATCGAAATGAAATTTACCGAAGGCACTACTACATGGAGTTTTCAGTAGATGCGCTCCTAGACTTCCTTACAATTTTGAAGGGTCACAACGAAGAAATTTCAGAAGGGATGGAGAGTCCCGATTTCATCTAGACAGGGAACCAATGCAGAATTTGAAAAGGCTTAACTTAGGACCAGCCAGGGATGGACCCTTTCATAGATTTTCCTTGTGTTCCAAGCCCGTTTGAAGATGAAATCTCCTTATATGGCACTGCCCTAGGTCTAAAACCCTACTCATTCACCATTAGCGCATAGGCAAGTTTAGAATTTAGTTGTTTCAACTGTTAAGTCATCACTAGGGTTTACTAATTACTCTCAGGTAAGATTCATCAAAATGAAAATAGATAAATGAGCTCAAAACTTGCCTGGGAGATGACAAATGATGCAATACTGAACAACCCTAGCATGAAATAATCAAATACGTAGCAATTCAAATCCCAAAGACTTTCATAGCACCAATGCGCCACTCATAATTCTATTCAAAGCAAAGCAATCAGACACATACCATTATAAAGTGGAAACCGATCTGAGAATCAGCAAATGCGAAGGGAATGGGGCCCAGAAAGAACAGACGCAAGAATGCACAAGAAATCATCACTACAATCCACAGTTCACCCGAATATCCCAAAACAAAGCCAACATCCCAAAGAATAAACTCTAAGGATGTAGTTCTCAACTCAGACAATGGCAAATGGTGAGCATAATGGCATAAAAGATCTCAGAAATCAAGTAAAATCCAGCCTTCAAAGCGTGTACGAAGCCATTAATGCAATTGATAAGATAGTCAGGAAACCCAGGAAGATGACAATAGGGTGAAATCCAGGAAAATCTGGCCCACTCGGAAATCCACAAAAGCTGAAAATCCCCAAACAACAAGGTCTAGCTGAAGTTCAAGCCGGATCTGGGAAATCTGACCAGGGTGGAAAATCTTGAATCTGAGCAAAAGCCTGAAATTCATCTAGAACTTAGGAATTTCAAAGAATAACCTGGGGAAACACTTAGGCACTAAAAATAAACATTTAAGCACATGCCTAAAGTAAGACAAAACCTCAAAAAGAAAGGGCCAAGAAACCAAAACCGAAACCAAAGAGGGTCCCTACTTTCAGCGTGGCGTGTGTGCAAAAACTGCACAACAAATGTCGACTTCTGTTGGGAAAATGCTCTAGAGCATTTGATGACGAACAAGAATCGAGAACCCAGAATCTCTGGTTTCAATCTCACCAGCAAACAAACAAATCAGAATGCAAAGATTTAAAGAATCAGAACCAAAGGATAGACCAAACCTTCGATAAATTGAAAATCAAAGTGTGTGCACATGGGTTCATTTCCCTCCTTAAGTTACCACAGAAACCAAGTTCAGTCAAGTCAGGCTCTGTAAGGATTCTAACTTCAAAAGCAACCTGGATAGGGCCTCCCTGCCAGTCAGGCATCCATACCCCCGACGAGGTTATTGTTGTGACTATCCTTAACATAGCTCTACTGCCAGCTAGGCGTCCATAGCCCCGGTAGAGATATTCAGGTACCCTTGATAAGTTGAATTTATTCTTTTGATATTCAATATTTCATATTTCTTTCTTTTGATATTCTTTATATGTCACTTTCATTTCAACCTGTGAACAATGAAGCTCACACGCAAGGCTGAGAACCACAGTGGAACTAAAGCAGAAATAAGATTTTTCCCTTGAAAAAACTTCACAAGGATTCCTATAGGAACATCAAGATTATTAAGGTGTATGAGAGATATACGATTGATCTATAAACTCCTTACTATGAATCACTTAACAATTGTTAGATTCACTAGGATACAGATTTAATTTACGATCGAAACTAACGATGCTTGTGAATTGAGCAAATAAACACATAAAATGTAGGAAAGTAAAGAAACTAATAGAATCATGCATCAAGAAGAGAGAGACAAAGGTTTGATTACGGAGTTCACCAGATTCTGGCTAAGTCTCCGGATCCGCAAAATAGCGTGATCAATGCCATTACTATGATGCAACTGCTTTTACATCACCATGGACTTTCACCGAGTTACAATCCGCTTCCCACTAAAACACTGCAATGACAGGATTTATCTGGCATCATGTTTGTGCCTAACTCCTTCGCCACCTTTACAATGCTATCAAGCAATAAAGCTGCAACTCTCTCTCTCAACAAGAGTACATAGGCATCAAGCCTTTACAAATGACTCAAAAGTCATACAAAGTCTCTCAAAGATTCACTAAGTTATTATCTCTTCCCTAGAGACCACTTAGCCCATTACAAGAAAATTCTCACTTTCCCCATAAACCCTTTACTAAGAGCAACAAAAACTCTCCAAGAGTTAAAAAATGAGAACACACAAAGAATTTCCCCAATTCTCCTAAGAGAAAAACCTCACAAGACTCCTCACGATTCCTTAATCCCGGAATTCCCAAGCCTCCGAATGTATCCAACACTCTCACCATTTCTCCCTTTTATACATAAAATTAAGCCTAAAATGGCTTAACAAAATAATAAATGCCCAACTACTGCTTAACAACTCGTAGCATAACTAATTTATCCTCTATGCCCTTTTGGTTTAAGAGGTTAGAGTGAATCTTGGCCATATTTGCCTATTTGTTTAGGCTCGGCCAATATACATCCAACAAAAGAAACTGGTCGCTATATATGACTAAAGCCATTTGAATGGCCTAACGGTGGTAATCAATTTTGAAAAACCGACGGGTCGGGGGTTCCAAACCCGTCGGCGTTTGTTTTAAAACAAACTCCGAAAGATTTAAACAATAAAATCAAACCACACTCTATATATATAGAAGCCTCTGCCCATGGCGCAACGGTTCAAACGGCTCCTTGCTTGTGGAGAGGACACGGGTTCAAAACCCGTAACAAATTTTGTTCAACAAACCAATACACCGACCTTGCCGACGGAGGAGGACGAAGAATGGAGGACACGTGTCACGCCTACAGACTGCCACGTGGCAGCATATGATTTGTCAACTGCGACACGTCATCTGCCAACTGTCAGCCACATCATCGCCGACTCGAATGCCAACTGTCTGCCACGTCATTGATGACTCCGATGCCACGTGTCTGCCACGTCATCATGTACGGAGTGCTGACGTCATCGTACGGATGACACGTGTCGATCTCTGATTGGTCCACCTTGGATTTTGACGAATTGCTGACGTCATCTTGTACGGATGCTGACGTCATCACTGCACCTTCAAGTCCACAAGTCAACTGAGAACTTTGACTGGCCATATCTCGCACATACGAACTCCGTTTTCGATGAAACGAACGTCACCGGAATCGTCTCGACGAACACTTCGATTTGATGCCAATTTCAACAAATTCTGAGATGATCAATTTTTTTGCTTCCTGTCGACACCTGGTACCCTGTTTGACTAGACCTTTGACCAAGCATAACTCACACGTACGATATGCTTTTGACGCGATTCAAGTTGCATCGGAATCCTGTCGCTGTGCTCTATCCATTGATGCCAATTTCAGGAGATTATGAAGTTGTTGGGTTTTGAGGCCTTCAAGATCCACCTGGATCATTCCTCCCCACTGAGGAACTTTTGGACCTCCAAAAGGTTCTTAATCAGACACGACGTGAGAGAAAACACCTTCCCACTTGTCCAGTATCTGTCCACCCTTTCTGTGCACCTGCTTCATCAAAAAGCTGAACAACAATTATGAAAACTGCAATCACATTGCTACCCATTTGCATTTTCTCACATCCTTCTGCATTCATTATCCCAGCTACTATCCATGTACAAAACATTAGCAGCATTAACAAATACAAGGATATTAATGACAATGAGCTAACAATACTTCTGATCCTCTTAATAGGTTTCCACGACAAATCTTCATGTTGCGGTGCTGATGATCCCTGAAACACATGAGAGTTAGGCTTACAAGCAACTACTTCATTTTCATGCTTCAAATCATCTGATTTTCCCACCTTTGCACACATGAGTGAAGAAGCTTTCCTCACATACATGAGCTTCTTCATTTGCCCTATGTTCACCAACGGAGAATCAGCTGCAATCTTCTTCTTGTCCTTCTTTGGATGAAGCTCTGGATGGAGCTTCCAACAATTAGCTTCCTGATGTCCACCTTTCTTGCAATAAGAGCAAGGTGTTTTCAACATCCAAACTTTCTTTCCCTTCTCTTTCCTCTGAATTGGAGATAAGTCTTTATGCAGTGTCCCTTTCCTGGTTGACTCTATCTTCCTGTACAAAGCCATTCTTTTCCAACACTTGGCAACACTATGGTTATTCAACCCACAAAATGTGCATGGTCTTCTATACCATAAACTTTTTAGATTGCCAATCTTCTTAAAATCAAAAGAAACATTGGAACAATCAGCTTTATTATACCTTTGATGGTCACCCTTGGTGCATGCATGCCGAGAAGAATCTGTGTTCGTCCTTCTCTTGGACATCTTGCATTTATCACCACTGCCTGAAAGTGTTGTGCCATCACCTCTCTCAGATCGTTCTTGGAATGGTTCTTCTTTCAGAGAATTCTTCGCGTCCACTGCCTTGGAGCATTCTCCATCACCATACCTCGATCTTGTATAGCGAGGTCCAGCTTCCATCTTCACAGATTCAACCATGCCTTGTCCATGACGACCAAGGCCCTTTCCATCATAGTCCATCTTGGTGGACAACCTCAATCCAACACCTTGAGATTGTTTCTCAAAATCACCAAGAGAACAAGGAAGAGAATGAGAAGAATGAGGAGCTTTCACCAAGTCTGCATCTTCGGCTTTCTTCAACAATCCTTCTTTTTCAGACTTCCATTCCTCATACATTTCATCAACCTTGGCTTTCATTGCCATGAAGGCCTTGTAAAACTCTGCATCGAAGAATATAGGAAACTGATTTTCCTTATGTGATGACATCTCACCTCACTACTTGAATTTGCTCCAAGTATTCCACAACCTGCAACTTGTCAGACTAGCTCTGATACCAACTTGATCTATAAACTCCTTACTATGAATCACTTAACAATTGTTAGATTCACTAGGATACAGATTTAATTTACGATCGAAACTAACGATGCTTGTGAATTGAGCAAATAAACACATAAAATGCAGGAAAGTAAAGAAACTAATAGAATCATGCATCAAGAAGAGAGAGACAAAGGTTTGATTACGGAGTTCACCAGATTCTGGCTAAGTCTCCGGATCCGCAAAATAGCGTGATCAATGCCATTACTATGATGCAACTGCTTTTACATCACCATGGACTTTCACCGAGTTACAATCCGCTTCCCACTAAAACACTGCAATGACAGGATTTATCTGGCATCATGTTTGTGCCTAACTCCTTCGCCACCTTTACAATGCTATCAAGCAATAAAGCTGCAACTCTCTCTCTCAACAAGAGTACATAGGCATCAAGCCTTTACAAATGACTCAAAAGTCATACAAAGTCTCTCAAAGATTCACTAAGTTATTATCTCTTCCCTAGAGACCACTTAGCCCATTACAAGAAAATTCTCACTTTCCCCATAAACCCTTTACTAAGAGCAACAAAAACTCTCCAAGAGTTAAAAAATGAGAACACACAAAGAATTTCCCCAATTCTCCTAAGAGAAAAACCTCACAAGACTCCTCACGATTCCTTAATCCCGGAATTCCCAAGCCTCCGAATGTATCCAACACTCTCACCATTTCTCCCTTTTATACATAAAATTAAGCCTAAAATGGCTTAACAAAATAATAAATGCCCAACTACTGCTTAACAACTCGTAGCATAACTAATTTATCCTCTATGCCCTTTTGGTTTAAGAGGTTAGAGTGAATCTTGGCCATATTTGCCTATTTGTTTAGGCTCGGCCAATATACATCCAACAAAAGAAACTGGTCGCTATATATGACTAAAGCCATTTGAATGGCCTAACGGTGGTAATCAATTTTGAAAAACCGACGGGTCGGGGGTTCCAAACCCGTCGGCGTTTGTTTTAAAACAAACTCCGAAAGATTTAAACAATAAAATCAAACCACACTCTATATATATAGAAGCCTCTGCCCATGGCGCAACGGTTCAAACGGCTCGTTGCTTGTGGAGAGGACACGGTTTCAAAACCCGTAACAAATTTTGTTCAACAAACCAATACACCGACCTTGCCGACGGAGGAGGACGAAGAATGGAGGACACGTGTCACGCCTACAGACTGCCACGTGGCAGCATATGATTCGTCAACTGTGACACGTCATCTGCCAACTGTCAGCCACATCATCGCCGACTCGAATGCCAACTGTCTGCCACGTCATTGATGACTCGGATGCCACGTGTCTGCCACGTCATCGCTGACTCGGATGCCACGTGTCTGCCACGTCATCATGTACAGAGTGCTGACGTCATCGTACGGATGACACGTGTCGATCTCTGATTGGTCCACCTTGGATTTTGACGAATTGCTGACGTCATCTTGTACGGATGCTGACGTCATCACTGCACCTTCAAGTCCACAAGTCAACTGAGAACTTTGACTGGCCATATCTCGCACATACGAACTCCGTTTTCGATGAAACGAACGTCACCGGAATCATCTCGACGAACACTTCGATTTGATGCCAATTTCAACAAATTCTGAGATGATCAATTTTTTTGCTTCCTGTCGACACCTGGTACCCTGTTTGACTAGACCTTTGACCAAGCATAACTCACACGTACGATATGCTTTTGACGCGATTCAAGTTGCGTCGGAATCCTGTCACTGTGCTCTATCCATTGATGCCAATTTCAGGAGATTATGAAGCTGTTGGGTTTTGAGGCCTTCAAGATCCACCTGGATCAACGATTTTCAGAATACTTCAAATTAAAATCAAAGCCGATGATCAATCTTCTATAAATCTGACATTTCGACTGCTGACGATAGTAAAAAATTCAACCATCCTTTCAAGATACAAGACTCTAGTCCACCAGCAAATACTTAGAATAATTCCAGATAATGATAAATTTTCCATGTAGGTGCAACACATCCCAGCAAAAATAGAGAAACCCCTAGAGCAAGAGCCAAGCAAAACAACAAAACAAACCAAGAGCAAACCTATACTAACCAAAACAAACAAAAACAAAGCAGAAAGAGAAACCTAATCTAACTATATACAAGAAAAGAGCTGAAAACAACTCAAGACTGGAAATAATGCTTCAAATAACGCCCATTGAAAAGCAGTGGGATATCTTCTCCAGTGAGAGTTTTCAAACAGAAAGCATTATCTCCAAGAATTTCTGAAATTTGGTAAGGTCCAAGCCAAGGTTTATCAAATTTTCCATGCTCTACCTTACGGTCGTGGGCTTTATCCCAGTAAAGAACCAAGTCTGAAATCCTAAAAGTCTTAACCTTGGCTCTCTTATCAAACCATCTCTTAACTACCCCTTGATTTTTAGCAAAGTTATCTAGGGCTTTGTCTCATTTTTCCTCAAGATGTAACAATTCAGCAAGTCTAGCCTTGCATTTATCCTCACCATCATAATAGTCATTTATGAACTATAAGGTAGGGATCTTCAATTGGATGGGAAACATAGGCTCTAATCCATAAACCAGGTGATAGGGGGAAGTTCCTATGGAAGTCTTATGTCTTGTGCGATCTGCCCAAAGAGCAAATCTGAGTTGAGTGTGTCAATCCATAGGATTCCTTTCTAATAACTTGCAGATGACTGTCAAAAGATTCTTATTAGAAGACTCAGCCAACCCATTACCCTATGGATAGTAATTGGATGAAAATTTTATTATGATCCTATGATCAAAAGCCCAATTGGAAAACTTCAAAGATCCAAAAGCAGGGCCATTATCACAAACTAAAGATAAAGGGCATCCAAAACGATTGATAATACCATTTTCAAGGAACTTAATCACTACCTCAGAAGTACACAACTTGCATGTGAGAGCTTCAGTCCATCGTGTAAAATAATCAGTAATGGTGAGAATATACCCGTGACTAGTAGAGGAGGGTGGACTGATGGGGCCAATGAAGTCCATTTCCCATTGTGCAAAAGGTTTTACCTCAAAAACTGGCTAGAGTGGAAGGGCTGAATACGACTCCCTGGCTGCTACAGTCTGGCATACATGGCATGTCTTGACATGACTGTGGGTGTCTTTAAATAACGTAGGCCAATAGTAACCAGCTCTGAGAATCTGGTTCACTGTGGAAGTTGCCGACCCATGGCCTATACCATATCTACCATGAAATTCCAACGTAACTCTTTTAGATTTTGTCCTTCCTAGGCATCTTAAGTATATACCCTCATGATTTTTCTTATATAGGACAGCTCCTTTTAGCATGAAACTATCACTTTTCAAACGTAGCACCCTTCTTTGTACTAAATTAAGATGATCAGGGTATCTCTGAGTCAGAAGATAATAAACAATGTCATCATACCACTCGCCAAGAGAGACATCCTCTAGAGTATAAGTCTGAGCTGTAAGCTCAGGGCCTGTCTCTGCCGTTGTCTTTGTAAGTCCTTGCCCTCTGACCAGCTTCATGGGCTGAATCTCAATATCATATTCCTATAACATAGTCACCCACTTGGCCCTACGTTCCCCTAACTCATTTTGCATCAACAACAACCTTACCGCAGGATCAGGAACTATAGGAAAGATTTTATTTCTAAGGATGTAATGTCTAAACTTTTTAACTACCCTGACTAAGCTGTAAGCTTGCTTCTCTACACTTGGGTATCTTAGCTCTGCATCCTTCAACAGTGTGCTCATGATTGCTATGGGATTTTCATTGCCTTGGTCAGATTTTTGAGTTAATATAGCAGCACAGGAGTGGTCAGAAGCAAATGAATATATATAGAATGGTTTGGCATAGTCTGGGCTTACCAAAATAGGAGCTTCAGTGATGGCACTCTTTATCTCAGCAAATGCTTCTTTTGTGTCTGCATTCCATTCAACCTTAGCCTCTTGTTTCAAAATTGCATTCAATGGCTTAGCTATTTTTGCAAACCCAGTGATGAACTTTCTCACAAAATTAATCTTGCCAAAGAATGATTTCATTTCCTTCTTACTAGCAGGTAGTGGAATCCTCAGAATAGCCTCTATATGTTCTGGATCAATTGCAATCCCTTTCTCAGAGATAACATGCCCTAATAACTTACCTTCTATAACTCCAAAGATGCATTTCTTGGGATTGAGCGATATACCAAACTCCCTACACTTCTGGAAAACTTTGCACAGATCTGAGATGTGATCACCTCTCTTCTATGAGAATACTGTTAGATCATCCATGTAGATGATTATGCACTTACCAATTATGTCTTTAAAGGCTATGTCCATTACTCTCTGGAATGTAGCTCCAACATTAATCAAGCCAAAAGGCATCCTTCTATACGCAAAAGTGTCCCACTTGGTGGTGAAAGTAGTCTTGTGTCTATCCTCATACTGCACCATAAATTGGTTGTATCCTAAATAACCATCCAAGAAGGACATCATCTGAGATCCGTTAACAATCTAGAGTACTTCATCCAGTGAGGGCACTGGATAATTATCCTTTTCTGATGCCCTATTTAGGTTCCTGAAATCCACACATAACCTAATTTCACCATTTTTTTTAGACTGGAACTAGATTTGCAACCCAAGTAGAATGTCTGACTGGGAATATTATCTTTGCAGACAACAGTTTCTGCACTTCCTTCTATATTGTGGGTTCTAGTAAGGCATTGATAGGCCTTTGCCTCTGTCTGAAAGGCTTTGCTCCTGGATTGAGAGGGATAGTATGAGTTATGATTGATGTATCATAAGTCTTCAAGTCTTCATAAATCTAGGCTATCACATCTGGATATCTATGCAGTGCCTCTATGATTCCTTTCCTTTCCTCAGTAGTGCACACTTTACCAATAAAGACATTTTTGACATCCTCTTGAGATCCCACATTATACTTATCACAATATCCACTAATGGACTCTTTCCTGGTATCCTGTTCCTGATCTCTAATCTTGTCCAGATCAAAGATCTTCTCTAATTGAACCATTCCCCTAGGAATTGTGTTGGTTTTCAAATTGATTACCAATTCCAAGTCCACCTCAGCTTCTTGAAGTTTAGTTTCGTCAATGATTTGAGAAGCAAAGACATCAATACTAGTAATAAAATCTAAGATATGTTTGTCATCTTCAAATACCTAGAAGTTGGTGACATTGTCTGGTACTGAGGGCACTGGAGTCAACTCCACAATAAACTTCTTCAGTCTCGAAAGAGACAAAGGATGCAAGGTACTGGCTGCCTGGGCCAAGGAGTTAGTTGTCTGGTTTTTACTTCATGGAATTAACCAAATATTGAAGGCATCAAATCCTTCAATGAGGTCCCACACTTTGTGTCTATAGTTGGTCATTCTTCTGTCATGACAAGAGTATTGTCTCCTAACTTGCTTGACTATTAACTCAGAATCTCCAAAAACTTGCAAGATTTTAACCTTGTTCTTCAATGCCATTAGCAGTCCATGCACTAAGGCTTCATATTCAGAAAAATTATTCGTGCAGTGAAATTGAAGTCTATGAGCAACAAAAAATTTCTTACCTCTTGGGCTAATTAGCTTGAATCGTACCACAACTCCATTATTTGATTTGGACCCATCGAATCTCAAAGTCTAACAACCAGCAGTTGTAGAGTTCCTTGCCTTTTCACTTGCACTATTACTACTGGATGGCCCTTTAGAAGGCATTACTCTTTCCCTTTTGGGATCTTCTTGGACATCCATGTTGTCAATTTTAACTATGCGAGTGGGGTTGATATGCTTCTGTATTTGTTCCACTGTAGCCTGGTATAAGCAATAGTCCAATTCTGAATGTGAAGCATTATGTACCCTACACCAATTGGGCAAAAGAAATTCTCCAAAGTTCATTCCTCTACCTAACTAGATCTGATCTTCAATACATTTTTGAATGAACTCTTGAAAACTATCTAGCAAACCAAGCTGACTATCTTCCAGGTCATTATCATTATCATCTGGCTCGATCAGGACTTCGGTACTACTAGACTCTGTTGTAAGGTCTACGGGTGTTGTGTGGAACATAAGAACTTCCTCCATATCTGGCTCGTCAAGAGGAGCAACAAGCACATAGTTACCCATGCTTACTTCTGCTACTAGAATTTCAGTAGCAGTTTTCTGATATTCTGTAATCATGTACTTCATTCGGGGTTCTCTCTCAATCCTAATCTGGTTTGGTACTCCCTTGCAGGGAAGCCACATATGGGAGTGATCAGTTGACACATACCCATTCAAGGCCCTAGTGAAGTCTCTTCCTAGAATTAGGCCATAAGCATTAGGTATGTCATCCACCTGTATATTGATAACCTATTGAATCCTAGGATCAGAGGCAATCTGCATATGAATCATATTTAACTCTCCTACAACATTCACTATAGTCCTATCCAATTGTGTGACCTTCTTTTGCGAGTCAGCAGGGGTGATACCCATAGCTCTATAGACACCCAGGGGCATAACATTGGTTGAAGCACTAGAATCTAAGAAATAATTATGCAAATTTTTACCAAATATGTGAACAGAAATCAAGAATGGAGGTGTGTCTATCTTTCCTTGAAACAGAGCTAAGGGTGTATCTACTTGAGCAACTTGGGATTTGTCATTTTCTTTCCTAGTATCTCCAGGGGGCATATAGACTTGTTTATGAGTCTGATTTTATCTTCCCACTGGTTGAGAACTAGATACTCTATTGACATTCTCGCTAACTGGTTTATCTTGTAACATGAAATTTGCACTATAAGATCCTAAAACTGCATTCCTAATGGATGGAACTCTTAATAACTTGAATGCAGATAGATTTACCTTCAATTTTCAAAGTTTTTCAGCAACATACATGGCCAATTGTTCTTCATTTAAATCCGTAGGAGTCTCCCTTGGGTATTCCACCATCTTTTCCTTATTTGCATCAACATTTCTCCCTTTTGGTACATCAGCATGTCCTGGATCTTGAGATAAATATTAGCTTGGACATCTAAGTCAGTGATGGATTATTGCTAGCATTAGGGTTTGGAGGCATGTTGAAATTATTCAGAGGAATGGAAGTAATAAAGGGGCCTCCAGCCTGTGGGCACCTGTGTGGAAATTCTCTCAAGTCATATTTCTTGATAGGCCTCTGAAAGGTTTGCACTTCTTCGACATAAGTCTCTTCTTCATCTCTATGACCATTGTCATTTACTGAACTCTCATCAAATAGCTGTGTAATTTCATCTCCATTGCATACCTGGTCTGCTTCTTCCTCCAACTGGTCAAATTCTTCTTCAAGTACATTATCCTTACTCTGAGGAAAAGGAGCATGGTTTAGCACCAACACCGGTGAGTCATAAGGATTGGATGGTACTATTTCCTGACTGCTTGCATTATTTTCCACTTCGTACTAGAAGATTGAGGTTGTTGTTTCTAATTCTTGACAATCTAACTCAAAATGCTGACTAGTTTTGTGGAGCCTACACCACCCTGATAAAATAGCCTCGGCTAGGTATACACTGCCAGGAGGTTTCTCTTGACTAACTGGTTGATTAGCAGATTGATTGACAGGTTGACTAGCTGGTTGATCCAATGGGGTGGGGACTCCTCCATTGTTGGGCCCTATGTTCCAGGTCCTATTCTGTGCTGATGGCTACCTTCTATCGAAGCCTTGTCCACCACCTCTGTCAAAGTTCTGGCCTGAGGGTTGTCCTTTATCATAGTTTTGTTTTCTATCATTATTGTATCCTCTATCATTACTGAATCCTCGATCATTGTTGTAACCTTTGTCATGGTTATATCCTCTTTCATTATTATATACTCTATCATTATTATATCCTCGGTCTTGATGTTGCCCTCTATCAAAATTTTGTCCTTATGGATTCTCTCTATTCTGATTGGACTACATATTCCTTTGAGAAGCTTGCAATTGACTATTTTGGTTCCTTAAGTAGGTCACCTCCATATTCAACTTCTTTATTTTTTCAGACAATTCATCTAGTCTTTCCTTGTTAGGATTATTGTATGGATGTTGATTCACACTATTCTGGGAATACCCCACTATAGCATTGGCATTTAGTGATTGGTTGAAGACTTCAGAATTTTGTAGGTATGAAGGATAACTATCCTGTGGCTGGGTGTGCAGGGGTTTATTCACTTTTTTCTAGGTGTAATTAATCATGGATAACACTTGTCCCATAGGGGGCCGTGGGTGAGGGACCAGAGGTAGCTGAGGTACTGGATTCATGATTGGGGTATGGTTTGCCAGAGCCTAGTTAAGAGCTGGAACTTGTCCAAGGTGAGCAACGAGTCCTAATGAGGGAGAGGCCCAAACAGATGTTTCCTTAGATTAGTGCTAACTTTCACAGCCTCTTCATAGGCATCAAGTAGACTAGCAGGAGGATTATTACTCCACTTCATAAAGGTAGTTGTCAAACTATCAAGTCCCTCGTAATAAACTTCTAGAGCAGTGGGTTCATCAACACCATAAAGGGCCTATAGTCTGGTGTAAGCATGATGAAACCTATTGTTGAAAGATCCTATAGGCTCATTGACCTCTCTTTTATTAGTGAACTGACAGTGGAGCTCATTGGAACTAATGGGTATTTGAAATTTTTACAAAAGGCCAGCCTCTAGCTCAGTCCAGTGTTGGATAGACCTAGTAGGCAAATGATTGTACCAATAGAATGCATCTTCCCCTAGTGAGTAAGGAAAAAATCTACAAGCTACATCCTCATGGTTTATCCCTTTATCCTTGAGGCTAGTCTGAAAGATCCTAATGTGTTCCTGAGCGGTTCTATTAGGGTCATTGGTATGGAACTTTGAACATAAGTGTTCAGGGTTTTTGGCAATGACATTGTAAATGGTGAAACTTAATGGAGATGGGTTGGTCACTAGGAAATCCATTGGTGGAGGTGGGGGTGGTAATGCTTGATTTATGACTGATCAAGGTTGTGGACTGGGAATGCCTTCAGACTCAGATGAAATTGATGAAGATGGGGATGATGAAGGTGAGGGAGTTGGATGGGATGGTGATGATTCTCCCCTTCTGTTGGTCCTTCTAGACCTGGTAGGGTATGGTAATTCCTGAAATTTGTCCTCTCCTAGAGAAAATCTTGTTCCTCTTCTGAATCTCTTAGGAGAGATGGCATTCAAAAAGTGATCTAGCTTGCTTGCTCAGGCCCTCCTTCTAGCGCCAATTCCTGTTGATGGTTTTTTCTGCACAACAACAGCCCAGATAGAATATGATATCCTATCTCTCTTGAAAGGTCTCTAATGTCAAGTCTTGATAGTGCATAAAAAACTTAGTAACGAAATGTGAAAATGCTGGTAATCACAATGGGACCTTACTACAAGAAAAATACTGAATCAATTTTATCAGATCTAACAACCTAATGATGCTTCAATCCTAGATCTAACCCAATAAATAAAAAAAACAACAAAAGATAAGGGTTTCAAATAGATTTCTAAATTTAATACTACTCTTGATACTAACAACAAAAATGACCAACACTCAAATCATGAACATTCATTCAAACAACCCTATTGCAGTTAAAATGAATAGACCTTCACAATCAAACTTAAGCATAGGGAATATGAAAAGTCCAGGCTAACTTTGCAAAGCAACTAACAATCAGTTGGTTGCGAAAAGTATGGACTGAGAGATTGCTGCAACATTCAAGTATCAAATCACAAACATTATCAAATCGAATCTAATCTAAATATTAACCAACTCAAAGCAATTTTAAAGATGGAATAACAAGAACCATGTGAGACAAGAGAATACAAATATGGCACCAAATCACAATGTCATTATTTGCATTCGAAATATCCACTATAGCAACAATTCTAACTTATGTTATAGTATTTGCTTGAGAGCCACTATTCGCTAACCCTTGCTCTACTTGATTAACTATTCTACTCTACTTCTATCTTCTAACTCTTTTTTTGACTAACTTTCTAACTATCTAACCCTTTCTAAAAACCCCTTTACAAATGAGGCGAAATGCCAAATATACATAATGCCCCCAGAAAACCTGTCGGCCTAGCAAGAGTTTTGCAGCATTAATGGAACAACAACTTGGCCAAGAGAAAATTCGAAATAGGTCAAAGGAATGTATTAAATGCACGTTCCATCCAAGTCGGCCCAGGATCCGCAATGCAGCTCGGACCAATGCGCGAGAAGGTAATAGGGAAGCACAAATCGCATTGCAGCCCATCATCAACTCCCATCCCTACCATCCTTACTTTGACCTAGCATTTCATGAATCTTTAGAAGCGTCCCATCCAAGTCAGCCACCGATGGCAAGGGAAAAACCCTAAGTCAATTCTCAATGGACACAATCTCTTCTCTTGAGCATTTGACTGACTTATCCCATTCCACCTTATGTGACATGTACTTATCAATTACTGTGAGGTAGGTGGACGCATCATCCAACTAGTGCTCAAAAACAGAACCATCATCAAGTGGTGTATATACATCGTTCCACCACTCCCTCAACTATTCCAAGTTCAAGTACTTGGGCGTGATCTTCCTTCTTCCCGTCATGATTTCAAAGAAGGCAATGGAACCATTGTAAACTCTGGTTAGGGTGTCACCGATCTGCCTCCTTTGCTTGTAAATATTTTTTAACACTTTCTGCTTGATTTGCAATGCCTCGTACCATTCCCATGGCTCGGCAGCTTTGGAGGAAGGAATAATTCCATGACTCATTAATTTATCTTTGGTGTATTCCATGTTGGTCCTAGTTTTCTGCAGAAGGAGATTCGTGTCTTCTTTATCTTGTGGTAACACCTACTTCATCCAATCAGTTGCCATAATAGCATCCTTCCCAGTTGACAGGATCTCCTTAATGGCCTCATCACCTTTTATTTTCACCCCTTTTAGCTAATTCATTGTGGAAAGATTGGAACCCTTCATATTTTCTTGCTCGGTGATGGTCCCTTGAGGTAGAGGATTTGTAGCAGAGGAAGAAGGGTTAATGGACTGCAGGGGTTTCATTAATTCCTCTAAGAATTTCCTGAGATCTTCATTTTATTTCTTTAGCTCATGCTTGGTCTTCATTTCCTTCCTCAATCTACTCACAATAATTGCACTGGAGTCCTGGTAATCCTCAATATACTGCTCAATGGGTGTAGGCCCAAGATTGAAAGTCTGCACATTATAATCTTTTCTAGCCACATCATCTCTGTTCTTATCTGGAGCATGGGTGGCAATGTGAATAACTCTATCATGAGCTTCGTCTCTTTCAATCCTTGAGATCACCCTAGCCTTTTTCTTACCTTTATCTTTTCCAATTTTGGCTAGTAGTGCATCCCAATTCGGTGGACTATCCTCCAGAACAATTTGTTTTATCTTTATCTCCTTGTCCAGCCAACCAGGGACAATAGATTCCAATTGCACATCACTTTGCTTCTCCTCCTGTTGATCCTTAGGTGCCTCCTCACTCAAATCCCACTGATTAGGAGTCTCATATGTCTTGCTTTCTTTCTTCTCAGCATGCCCTTCTTCTTGTTCAGGTGAGGGAACCTTCACTATTTCCTCTTCTTGTGGAGGGACTTCTTCAGTTTTGACAGGGGAATCCGCATATGCAACCATAGGGGACTGCATTATCTTTTCAACCTCGGCCTCTGCACTGTAAAGTTCTCCTTTATGGAACCCTTCACCTCAGTATCTGGATGATCTTCAACATTTTTCTCCTCAGCTGGTTTGTTTTGAGATTCCTAAGAGGCAGGAATATCATCATGTTGCACCTCATGAGGAACAACCAGAGGGAGATCAACCTGGGACACACTACCCTTAGGAGAAGGAGTCCTAGACCTCCTTGTATATACTTTGGATTTCTCCCCTGAACTCTCAACATCTACCACCAGTGGTGGAATCACTTATCCTACCTTGGAGCTTGCTTTCTTTGACAATTTGACAATTATTTTCCTCTTAGGCATAGGAGCATCAGCCTCAAGACTTTGCTAGGACTTCTTAGTCCTTGTCCTCTTCTTGGCCTTTGGCCTTCTCTATTTTTTTGCTTCCTACGCTTGTTTTCCTAGAACATCTTTAGACTTAACTTTGGAAAGAGAATCTAGCTTTCCTTTACCTTTAGGATCTTCCTAGTCTATGGAATCCTCAGAGGTTGAATGACGATCCAAATCTCCCATGAGCGCATAGGTGCATTGCACACCATTATTTTCTAGCTCCCATAGCTTGTGCTTTAGCCACATCTTGGTAACTTTGATCACTGGATCCATCAATTGTTTCAGTTCTGTCTTTTCTTCCTCCAACCAATCTACATCACCAATTGGCCTATCCTTTACCGCTTGATAGGCATGATCTTGAATTAGGTTCTTGTCATCTTCTAATTGATCGGGGACTACCTTTACATTGTACAATCGAACTGACTCAACTGGAAGCTGAGAGAATTTCTTCTTTCTGACCTCATACTCATCACTATAGTTGGCCCAATAGTCCTCCAAGTTCACCTTATGACTATATTCTCTACTAGCCTTCTTCTAGGCTTCCCCTATAATATGAAACCTGGACCTCTTAGAAAGGAAAGACAAGCCCAAAGTACTCATTTCTTCCTCTGAAGCCTGGGCAGAACCAATGGAAGGGAAAACCTCTCCAGTACCAATCCTCAAGGGGAAGTCTCCACCAAATCCAGTCTTATGCTTGTCTTTCTTGATAATGGCATGAAAGTCACAGATCTGCCTACTGACTTCCAACAATATAATGTGATCAGTAGGGTATCTTGGAAGTCTGTATGGGGTCCTTTGGTAGCCATCAATCTGAATGTAGGAGAAGGTTGGGAATTGTATAAACCAAGCTCCATACCTCTTGATGAGCTCCTTGGCTTGATCTGAAATTCTGACATGCTCTGCTTCCTGAAGCATTCTGGTGATATACATGGTAAATGCATCATTGGCCCTCCTATAGTTTGAACCTCCCAAATGCAATTGAGGGAAAAATTCATAAATAACATCCCGTCCAAAAATCCCTTTTGTATCCAATCCTTTGTAGGGATGGAATCTTGCAAGTGCATATACTAGATATGAAGTCATTGTGAAAGTCTTGGTCTGTAACACATTGGGCAATTGTTCATGGAGTACTCCACTAATGACCCCTGCCTAATGGTAATTAACCTTCTCTTGCTCCATCCTCACAATCACATGGAACATCCAATTCTCAAACGTACCATCATTCCTCAATCCAGCTACCCTACTGAGAAGAGTGATGGCATCATAGTATTCCTTCTTGAATTTTGCTCGAAATAGCTGCTTGGGCAGCTTGGAATAGTGAGACTTGGGCTTCTCCAGCCAAGAGTTGATAAACTATTGTGATTTCACTGTTTGTTCATCATAGAACTCCTGAGCTATCCTCATGTTGAATCCCACCACATGAGACCTGTTGGGCATGTCAAATGTTTGGGCAATGGAGACAGGGTTGAGATTTGCTACAACCCTCCCCTAAGGACCAATAATTCTTTGCATATCTTGATCATAGTGCTTGGCACATTCAAGGACCAGCTCGTAACACTGCACTGCAGAAGGGAAACTAACAACATGTGACAATCCTGATTCCATCATCCTTCTAGCCACCAAAGGAGAATCCTTAGCCACCATTATTTCTTTAAATTATTCATAATCCCATGATCCAATATTTGTGTCAGTCACCTCTGACCAAATTGAAGTGATTTTTCTCTTAGGGATCCTGCTCTTAATGTCCATTTTAATCCTCTGAACATCAAACATTGAGGACCTAGTTACTACCTTGCTTGATTCAGCCTACACTCAACATGAAAATCACAGTAAAAACCACAGGAAAGAGATATGTTAATCCATCAAAACACCGTTAGAATGCATCTCATAGTCAAGGTGTTATTAAATCTCATATGAAACGATCACAAAAAATTTTGGGTTTCAAGACCATCCGCAAAATCTGGGCAAGAGAGGAGTTTCAGGAAATTCCAGACCAATCGGATTCCAACGGAATGACCAAGAAACACCTACTTAACCATTAAACCTAATCATTTTTTAATCAATAAACCACATTGGAGATCATAAGATAGCATGAATAAATGATAAAATGTATTGAAAATCACTAGCACATCATGCCACTCCATGTTCCTCTACATTTCATCAAATTTCAATAAAATCCGCCAGAGACAGATTCCCGCGAAGAACGAGCCAAAGAGGATTTTTGAGAAATCTGGGAGACAATAGATTTTAGAGAAATCCGAACTCGACGAAAATCCGTGGATAAGGAAAAAGCCCTAACCAATTGGATTCTAGGAACGAAGGTCTCGGCAAGAGTTAGTCATCTCGCTGAGAAGTCTTCGCGACTTTCAAGAGGTCACACTGAAAGATGTCATCAGAATGGGTTTCGCTAAGACTTAACGGTTCTGGTGTAACGTCTCACCGAACGGTGATATGGAAAACAATATCGATATGATAAAAGGGTAGTCAGGGTAAGGTCTTGGTGAATGCTTCATGTTTCTCTGACTTTTAGGGTCCAAGTAAACACTTCAGCCAGAATAAAGTTTTCGATATGACATCTCAGTGAAGTTGCAATGTCCTGCCGATAAGGGCTTGGTTTGAATTCGGCCAGAGGTCTCACCGATAGCGCATGGTTTCGGTGATGTGAAGTTCCATCTGCATAGCCTCTTGCCGATAATATGTGGTCTCAACAAAAGAAGATCTAAGCTCGCCAAGGAAGGAAGGGGTCATCGTAAGGTCTTGGCGACTGCTTGTAGTCTCACTAAAAGCGAAGGCCTTAGCAAGAGCTCTGAGCTCACCGAAAGGTCTTACCAACTTGGTAGGGACTCAGCGACTGAAAAGAATAGAGCTCGATGAAAGCTAAAAGTGCTCGGTGGAAGGTCTCGCCAAAGGACGGATGTCTTGGGGAAGCAAATGAATATTGGTAAAACTACTGGATCCCACTATAACCTCTTGCTAACAAGGGTTTGTCTTGCCGAAAGCAAACATGAAAATGCATGTCGATTAGAGGCTTTCTTATGGGGTGAGGTCTCGGCGAACCCTCTTTGTCTCATCAATAGCAAAAGATATTTTATTGGTGTGAGGAACGACATCGTCATGGCAATCCAATATGAACTTAGGAAGACCTCTTAGGTGAACTACAGGGTGATCGGTATGACATCTCCCCAATTTTGAAGGGTCACAGGGAAGAAATTTCGGAAGGGACGAAGAGTGTCGATTTCATCTAGACACAGAACCAATGCAAAATTTGAAAAGGCTTAACTCAGGACCAGCCAGGGATGGACCCTTTCATAGATTTTCCTTGTGTTTCAGGCTTGTTTTAAGATGAAATCTCCTAATATGGCACTACCCTAGGTCTAAAACCCTACTCATCTGCCATTAGCACACAGGAAAGTTCAGAATTTAGTTGTTTCAACTATTAAGTCATCACTAGGATTTACTAATTACTCTTAGGTAAGATTCATCAAAATGCAAATAGAAAAATGAGCACAAAACTCATCTAAGAGATGACAAATGATGCAATACTGAACAAACCTAGCATGAAATAATCAAATACGTAGGAATTCAAATCCCAAAGACTTTCATAGCACCAACGTGCCACTCATAATTCAATTCAAAGCAAAGCAATCAGACACATACCATTATAAAGTGGAAACTGATGCAGGAATCAGCAAATGCAAAGGGAATGGGGCCCAGAAAGAACAGACACAGGAATGCACAAGAAACCATCACTACAATCCACAGTTCACCTGAATATCCCAAAACAAAGCCAACAGCCCAAAGAAAAAACTCTAAGGATGCGGTTCTCAACTCAGACAATGGAAAATGGTGAGCATAATGGCACAAAAGATCTCAGAAATTAAGTAAAATCTTGCCTTCAAAGTGCGTATGAAGCCATTAATGCAATCGATAAGACAGTCAAGAAACCCGGGAAGCTAATGACAGGGCATAATTCAAGAAAATCTGGCCCACGCGGAAATCCACGAAAAAAGAAAAACCCCGAACAATAGGGTCCAGCCGGAGTTCAAGCGGGATTCAGGAAAATCCGACCAGGGTGGAAAATCCCGAATCTGAGCAAAAGCCTAAAATTCATCCAGAACTTAGGATTTTCAAAGAATAACCTAGGGAAACACTTAGGCAATAAAAATAAACATTTAAGCACATGCCTAAAGTAAGACAAAACCTCAAAAAGAAAGGGCCAAGAAATCAAAACTGAAACCAAAGAGGGTCCATGCTTTCAGCGGGGCGTGTGCAAAAATTGCACATGTAGCAACCTCCTGAGTGTCGGTGGGGTCATATGAACAAGTCACCCAAGACGCCTAACACAAATGGGATTGAATCCCACCACTTGAAGAATCCCTTGGATGGAACTATAATATAGGTTTGGCATGCTAGATGACACTCTGGGTCAAAGAGTTGATGGCCTATAAAGTTTCTACCTTAGTACTCTCCTTCACAATAGAAGGGATAATGATGTGCTATTGAGGCGGCCTAGCGAGAGGCCATCTCACTTGCCACCTATGATCCTATTGTGAATTGGTTCCATCTTGAGCTAACCCCACATCTCTCCCTTGTAAGTCCATCATATAAAAATAATTCAGGAATTTATTCAAGATGAACTCACAGTATAGTTTCCTCAGGAAATATTGTGGGACTTTGAAATTGTTGCATGGTAGGTAATCAAAAACCATATACAACCTATCCCAAAAAAGGTTCCTAATTTTTTGGTGGTGGCACCAATGCATAGGAAACCTCTTTGCATTGAGGCTAAGATCTTTATTTGTGCGTGGGTCAGTGAATAATCTGCACAAATCTAATTTTGTAATTTTTAGATCTTTTAGATCTTTATATGATAATTTATCCTGGTAAAAATTCCTAGCCATATGCCTCCTATCTTTCCAACCACTTAATGTTTTATTGATTTCATCTACATGTTTTAACATTTCTTTAAGTGAATTTGCAAGTGTTTTTATTTCATGGTTGAATGGTTTGGATCGTTCAACCTTGTGATTAACTCCTTAAAATTTTTTTTTATTGTTTTCAATTTCACTCATTGTTTTACTGAGTGCTAGGAGGATGTTGAGGGATTGGAGGAATTGGTTATTGTGGTTGTTTAACTTGAGGATTTTGTTCATGTTGTTGTTTCTCTACTTGTTGAGGATTTTCAGGAGGGTTTTGAAGAGGGTTTCCAAGATCATTAAGATCTCATAAAAATTCAACAAATGAATATCAAAAACTACATAAAACTAACAAATTCACAACAAAAAACAAACAATCCTTACCTTTTCGACCTCCCCATCAACGTGGCGACATCTTGGCAACAAAATAGAAATAAATTGATGAAAAAATTGCAAGATTCACTCCTCCCAGAACATGAGTGTGCAAAATAAGGGTTTTTTCCCATTGGTAAAAAAAAAAATAGTCACAACACAAATGACCTTGATTTCCTTTTTTTTGGTTTTAATGGCTCATAACATAAGCATGTTATTCTGTGCTTGTGCTATAATGCGAGCATGAAATAGGCTCAGTGTGGATGATACTTAGGCTCAACACACCAAGCCATAACATGAGTGTGCTATAATGCGCTCACGTTATGAGCTATTAGAACTTTTTTTAAAATTTGGCCACAATTTCACCCCACATATTATTGCACCTGCCCAAAGATCTAAATGTATCGGAGCTTGAAAGATCTTTGAAGACAAGGTTAGAATATTAGAGAAGATTTTTCAAGTGGCCATCTACATTGCAAGAGCATGGAAAGTCACCTATAGGTTGCAAATTAGGGTTTTAGATCTAAAAACAAAGTGTGGAATGAAGAGCAGAGATAAGAGAGCAGATTCAGGTTTTAACCCTTTGAAAAAGAAAAGTGAGACTAATACGCCACTTATGGCATATGATGTGTATGTCTAGATTTGGGAATGATTAACATTAAGATGGACCTAATGTTACCTTGATCTAGTGTTGTAATGTGTTTTACATATTCACATTTAATTTAGGGCCCTTTGAAGCTAAATTGACCCAAAATTTCCTTAACTTAATGTTGTAAAGTGTATTTATTTGCATCCTCACATTGATTTTTGGGCCCTCTTGCATTTACGCCCTTAATATCATCATTAATAGTCACCTACGACCCTTTATTGTGCATCTCGAGGCATATTTCAACCAAAATCTTGACATAGATATCAAATACACATAATTTCTTAACTCCTCGACATTTCCTCAAGCTAAAAATCCCTAGTGGGACCCATATGCCACCTTGGCCATATCAATCCCATCCAGATGGGATCTATATGCCATAAGTGGTGTATGAGTGCCATATGGCCCCTTTTTAGGGTTTTGAGTGGGAAATTAGGGTTTTAAGTTCAAATGTCATGTTGTCCTCAAGGATCTAATAAACAGTAATTTGGATGGTTTTCCTTTATAAACAAGGTCTCAAATCATTGTTTCACTATGCCTTCTTGATATCATCCTAAGCTATCAAGAGTTAAGCATTATGAGACTTCAAAAGAGCATTCAAGAGCATGTATAAGGAATTCAATAGCAGAATTCTTCTTCATTTGTCACAGCAATTCAAGATCCATTATCATGTTAAGATATTCAAGCATCAAGCATGTTGTTGAGTAGGTATAGGTTGCAAATCAGGGTTTCAGATCCAAAAATGAAGTGTGGAAGGAAGAGCAGAGATAGGACAAAAGATTCAAGTTTTAACCCTTTGAAAAAGTAGAGTGGGAATAATACATCACTTGTGGCATATGAGTCCCAGTACAACACATTTTCTAGATTTTAGGAGATTTAGATCAACCACTATGAGATTCCAATTTTGGCACAAAAACCCTAGTCTGGGACTAAATCTCTCAGACTAGTGTATGAGTCCTAGTGGGTATTAAACAACTAGTATTAAGGGTTTTAGAGCTTGTTTTGACCTCACCTAGGCTCTTCCAAGTGTAGCTCTATACTTTTTCAATATTTTATTTTGCATTTCAATTTCATTTCCTAGGTCATTTAGGTAGGCTTTTCATGGTGCTTTTCATGTTATTTACATTTCTTGTCCTTCAAAGCCCTAGCTTGGTGGTGAATCCCCTTCTAGTCTCTAATCACACCCTAGGATACCTTATTGCAAGATCTCTTTCCCCTTCCTTACATTTGGATTGAGATCTCTAAGGTTTCCTTGAGTTTAACAAGTGTCAAATAAGAAAAGTATCCCTTGTGCTCAATCTCCTCGAAGGTGGGGCAACCTATTTCTATTGTTACAAATCCTTTATGGCTTAGCTGCTATAGGTCTCAAAAGATGAAAATGCAGTTAAAAATATCGATGTAAATGTTCATCTTGGGCAAAAACTGAGACACAGTACTATGATTTCACCCACTCCCAATCTAGATCTATGTAAGGGGGGATGGAAAATCCTACAAGGGTAGAATATCAAGGGGGGAACCCTCTGACCCTCCTACAACAAGAGCTAAGGAATAAGGCCACTCGAGGTCTTCTCCACTAAGTTCATTTGACGTAAATGTTAGTGATTTCATAAAGATCACTGATAGGGTCGAGACCTCATCCACATAGTTGAACATGCACTTTATAGGAGTTCCATGTGTCAACTCAATGGTCAAGGGAGGTGACACTCGAGATCCACTGTTAAGCTCACCAAATGACTCGAGGGTACTGACAAACTCGAGGGACATTGGGGCTTCTTCCATCACTAGGATGACACAAGCCAATGAAAAACCACCCTCCAAAGAAGGAGAACCCTTCTTTTGACCCCCTTTGCAAGAAATGTTTTCCTCCATCTTCTGCTTCATCAGAGGATGCGAGATCCCCACAAATGAAGTAGAAGGCGTGAAGGAAGAGGATAAAACCATGGTGGACTCCATCGAGATATTCGATATGTCTACGGGTTTTGTAAATAGTGGGATGTTCAGAAGGGACATTAAAAGGGGAGGTTCAACTGAAGGAGCAATGAATACCCGCACCCTCTTCAACTGAGGATCGTTCAAACATGCAGGGGGAGAAAAAAGCAAGACTAAGGTTGAAAGATTTGTAGAGAGGATGGAAGAAGAATACACAACAAAAGACATCAAAGTAGGAGATGATGGATCCTCTTCCTTCTTCTGCAAAGCATCCTGCTCGGTGACCAAAGCCTTCCTCTGATGCTTGCACTCACATACAATGTGGTTTCTATAACTCTATGAGCTAGAGGTCATGAGTTGAGAAGGGATAGAAGACTCTTGTTCATCCATCAAAGTATCCATCACAACCCTTTTCGATAGAGGGAGAGACTCCTAGGTAGGAACAAGAGGAAGAGATTACTTGAGGGTCATGGAAGAATAGTAGGAGGAGCATGCTTGAGTGCCTTAGTAGGATGTCTCTTCCCATTCACTACTTTAGAATTAGGAGTAGTAGGAGGACATGGAGGTCAATACATAGAGGATGCTCCACGTGGACCCTTCTCCTTCCTATAAAAAATAGGCTGAGGGACTGTGGGTAAGATAGGAAGTCTGAATGTTAGACACTTGGGCTTTCACCAAGCGAGCACCATCAGACTCCCCAACAAGTTCATAGGAGTGAAATTCGATGGCATCACAACAAGGCAAGAGGAAGCAACATGTGGGATGGTGAAAGAGGAGGAAAAATAGCCTTGAGTAGACTTCTGCTCCTCCCATTTTTGAGTGGCCAAAGTGGCCTCACGTTTTTCTTTTATGCAATACCCTATGCAAAATTGCATAGGGAGAAGGAGGGTATATCACCTTACGTATTATGCACACACTCTTTTACTTTACATAAATTTGGTACAAGAAGTTTTTCCTAGGAGGAAGTGAACCCATAAGGGTAGGCCAAAAGTGATCCACTGAGTAGCCCTCATGTGCAATCATCTATTTATAATTGGTGTCATGGACCACATCCACCGAGCCCTCATCAGAAAACTTCAAGAACTTATGGACTACTGAGGAAACTGGATTCATGGCAACTAGCTAGGTAATGCCTAGTTTCACCCTAAATCGTTCATACCCTGGGATGATATTAAAGAGCGCATTTATAGTCCTAGGCCCAACTAGAACTGACAAGGTAATATAATCAATGGGAGGAATGAAAATCCCATTGTGTGTACATATAGTACTTTTAGACTAGTCATACCCATCCTTATGTAAAAATTTAATCAGCATGATCTCCTTTGTAATGAAATTCACCTAACATGTAGGGTCAACAAGAACACCAGTTACAATATTCCCATTGATACACATGGGAATGTATAAAGGATATGGTTCTCTATTATAATTCATCAACAAATCCTATGAGGTAAATGTTATAGTAGGGGATCCACTCACAAGTTTCATAGCTGTGATACATAGATGTAAGAAGGAAGCCATCTTTACGTACACTAGACAGGAATTTCACAGGAGCCCCCAAAGGTTTCACAATTAAATGGTGACACACTCAAGGTTTTTTTCCAAAATGGTTAGATAACCTCCTAGCTATGCCACTAGGGTTCATAGGTTGGGTTGCAAGGCTACACACCCTGCAACACTCACACCTACAACACTCCTAGAAAATGAGGGAAGGGTCTTTCAACACTTCCAAATGAAACCAAAATGGTTCACATCAGGTTCACTAAAATGTAAAGGAGGGGGACAAAGCACTCAATGACTTTAGGTCATGGAGAGCTTATAGTTTAAGGCTACCCTAATCTACCTCAACCACATAGGTTCCTAAGGAATTTTTTTATGTCAAGGATAGAGAATGAAGAGCATTCTCAATACTTCTATCACTCTACTAACTTGAGAGGTAGGTTTGGGCTTGTATTGGAGTGAATTTACACCCCTTGTGTAAATTCCCCTTTTGCATCCCCTCACATTAGAAAATAAAACTGAAAGGTGGAATTCCACATCACCCATCTAAAATCCATCCACTTGGAATGTTTTTTGTGCATCAATGGGGGTATTTTTTTCATGAACACAAGCTTGTAATGCCTTTCTGTGACCAATCGACTCAAAAATGGCTCCTTCTCTTCCATTTTTTCCTTCAAAGGAATTCATTTCACAATGACTTCATCTCTTTAGCACTTCTCAATTTTCAACAATCTTTTGATCATTCTATTCACAATTCAAGCAACTTACACAACTCCATTGAGTGTTGTAGCAGTTGGTTAGTCCATCAACTTCACTTTTGTACATGTTGTGTTACCATAGAAGTTGTGGGCTTGGAATCTTGCGAGACCTCCCTTCGTCACCACTGCGACTGTGGTGAATTTTCCAAGATCTCTACTTGCATTCTCCTTTCATTATCCTTGAGAGCCTTTAGGTGGAGGTTCTAACACTTCATTTTCCTTTTTTGGTTTGATAGAGTAGTGTAGCATCTTTTGTAGTGTTCAATACTTTCCATTTTATTTCCTTTATCACACTTTCTACTTCATGGATTTTTTTCCTATCCGTGGAGGTGGAAACACCAAAGTGGGGATTTGACTGAGGAAAACCCCTATATAGCCTAGCATTTTTTCCCTCTTGCTTGTGTGTAGGTGAATGTGTGTGTGGAGCTCGCTAGCAAACTAGAGTTTTAGTGAGTTGATCTTTGCCACCCTTGTCTTTATTTACTTACACACTTACTTTTCATACTTCATAATTTTGTTCATTACGTTAAAACTAGTTAGCTAGATTGTTAAATAGGTTTCTAGTAGCTTCATACCACATTTTATTTTTCTA